>CM041640.1:31978950-31991348 GCA_023333625.1 Bothriochloa decipiens
TCCTTTGTCTGTTGGAGGAGAAAGGTACATGTGTGCTAGACTCACCTGTTAGTTCCTGTCCTATAAATTCCTAGTTTTGGATCATAGCTGATGTCATGTACTCATGCTTCCATTTCATATGTATACTTTCCTTTTATTTTATGATATAACTGATTCCGTATTTCCTTGCAATGCGAGGGCAGAAACTGAAACTGAAGCTGAAGCTGATGCCCGATCAGATGTAAACACAGAATTTCATGATTTACAAGCTGACATTGATCACCCAAAATTCTGACAGGCACCAATGAAAGGACCGGGTGGGGAGTTCAGGTGATATCTTTTCACTGAAACTATTCATCTTTGCACTGCCTTTGCACAACCGAACATGGAACGTGGGTATCAGCAGGACAGATATACATAGTACACACGTGTAGCTGCAGCTCCATGCTTTTATTTGAGTTACTAGCTTAGTAGCTAGGTTGAATAGATTTTGCAGAAGTTATTGAAACTTCAAACACCACATATGATCGAGCTCAGCTTGAATCTGCACATCTATCATAAGGTCCTTTATTTCAGTAATTAATTCCAGTGTTGTCATCCTAAATGTTGTTACCTAATTCCAAATTCAAATTTACTTCGGCAAGGAAGCTCGCTTTTGCGTCAATGATAGGGTCAATAATGCTGTAAATGCTGGGGAGCAGGCATGATTCGTCCAATCTTTGCAGGGAGAAAGACGGGGTGTGGTTTTTCAAAAGGCGAAAAAGAGCGAATGTGCAACACGGATGTGATCTTTGCAGTAGCATCATGATGTTCTTGTTGACGCAGTGTGGTACCTTCTGATGAAAGGCAATTGACTTGCATTCCTGCATTGGGCCGGAGCCAGCAGCAGGCTGCTTGCTGTAGGGAACTAAGCGCAATGAGAAGCGAGGGTAACTTTTGTCTGGGAGCTCCTTTTGTGGTAATTCATATGCCTGTGCAGGGAGGGCACTTGCATAGTCCCAGGTGATGACGCAGCGATGACGACCGGCCGGCTAGTTGAGAGGTCAGTCAGATATATACCTATTATTAGTTCCAGCATGCATGTCCCTCTAAATCTTGCTCTTTGTTTCTTTTTCATTTCCAAGCAACCAGGAAAAATACTCCATATAAAGTTGATGCTGCTTAGTACTTGCTTAGCTTGTAGACTCATAGTATGTAGCAGGCTGCAAGAGCTAGCTGACCTTAGGTGGGTGAATGAAAGGTCAGTGATGAGTGAGCACATAGACGAATGAAGAGTACTCTGGATGCACATGGGTTCACCTGCACTGTGGTTTCAGTCCTGAGAGCCCATGGCCCCTGATAGCAGATAGTAGTACACAAGTACTGCTCGTGATTGTTCTTTTCCGCCCTGCTTGGTCTGGTCTGGTCCGCTGATGAAAAGGCCGGCTGGCCGGCCGGCACATGACCAAAGGCCAAAGCCATGGAAGCCGCGGCCGCCCAGCAACCACCTCTGTTCCTGATGATCGATGATGAACCCTGCCTGAATCCATGATTCGTCCGCCTCAATCATTTGCTACCGCCTGCTTGACGCCCGCGATGCACACAGCGTACGTAGCAGACTAGCAGGCAGGGACAGATATATATGTATATATATCTGCTGCTGCATCGATATCCATGCCTGCATGCACCTGTATTCACCAGAACAGAATTTTATTCGTCATGCATGCGCTCGGATACGGTGGCCTTTCATTGGTGCCTGCATGCAGAGATGGAGAAAAAGCTTCGTCACCGGTGTAATGTGTATAACCATGGGAGGTATATATGTAGGAACTGCTGTGCTACATTCAGTTCTGAACATCTCCATTCAACTCAACGCATGGAAGCAGCAAAATGTTGTGCTAACATTCAGATCTTCTCTGTGTTGACATGGCATTCATGTGTGGTTATTATGCTTGCATGATATATATTTTTTTTAAAAAGAGGCTAAGCCTCGACTTTTAAGAAAGCCAAACGTACATAACAGACTGGGGTTACCAGTTCACAATCCAGAACATAGAAAACTAAGAGAAAGAGACTACTACATCAACTAAATTTCATAAATGTCCGTGGACTCTAAGGTAGTAGCTCTGAACGCCCACATCCAACTTGTGATCGTCTGTTTGAGGTCCTCGAAGCGCTGACGATCATCATCCTTCAAGAGCAAGCTCCACTTCTGCATAAAGAAAATGGCGTTGTGTATAATGTCAGATGGGTCTTTAGGGAACACATGTTGAATTGCCATTCTGTTCCTGGTATTCCATAAAGACCAGGCAAATCCTGCGAACATGAAAAGAATCATTTTTATTTTTAGGGGCCCCTTACCCAAGAGCCAACCCTCAGACAATTCTTTGATCGATCTGGGCCACCCATCCTAGTCAAAAGTTTCACCCAGGATACCCCAAACCATTTTGGCTAGATGGCAATTGAAAAAGATATGGTTAACATCTTCTAGCCCATCTCCCAGGCAGCAATTTTTATCTCCCTTCCAGCCTCTTTTCACCAGGCTGTTAGCACATTGCAGCTTATTGTTAAGACTTGCCATAGAAAAAATTTGATCTTTAAAGGAACTCTGCATTTCCAAATGTGCCCAGCCAGTCTCCCAGGCATACCCCCATACTGTACGAACATGTACAAAGATTTAGTAGTGAACATCCCTTTGTTCTCTAAAGCCTAGTACACCTCATCAGTATCTTCAGAAAGAGAAATCTGTTCAAGTTCTCTTTTGAGTTGTTCCCATCTCTCAAATTCTTAAACAGTTAGTGATCTTTTGAAGTCAATGATCCATTCCTCCTCATCCCAACAGTCTGCCACTACACAATTAGGGTCATTAGCTAACTTAAAGAGATCCTCATATTCTAGATTCAGAGGAACCTTTCTGAGCCAGCAATCCCACCAGAATCTGCAATTCAAGCCATTTTTGACTCTGAACATGGCTCCCCACTTGAACAAATGCTTTATTTTGTGGAGCCCTCTCCAAAACTGTGAGCAATCTCTATTGATAGCAGAGAAAAAATTGCCTCCCCTCAAGTATTTAGCTTTGATGATTTTGAACCATAGGGAATCTGGTTCTTGAAAAATTTTCCATATCCATTTTGTTAGTAGACAGTCATTCATTTGTCTAGTATTCAAGATCCCTAGGCCCCCCTGGTCCTTGGATGTACTGACTACTTCCCATTTAGCCATATGATACTTAAAAGTTTTCTCAGCACCTCTCCATAGAAAGTTAGCCCTTATTGAGTCCATTTGCTTGTGAAAACCATCAGGAAGCCAATATAATCCCATGCAATACATAGGAATGCTGCTTAAACATGAGTTGGTCAAGATTTGTCTCCTCCCAGAGGTAATGAGTTTTCCTTTCCATGGATCAAGCCTTTTAGTCATTTTTTGTAGAATTGGTGAGAAGGCATTTGAGTTTAGGTGATGGTCACTCACTGGGACCCCCAGATATTTCATGGGCAGGGAGCCAAGAACACAGTTTAGCATATTTTCCTTTCTCTCCTTTTCTAGCTGATCACATCCAAAACCATACACCTCACTCTTATGAAAGTTGATTTTCAGACTTGTAAGCCACTCAAAACAATATAGCACGAACTTTAGATTTCTGATTGACCTATCAGATCCATCCACCATTATCACAGTGTCATCAGCATATTGGATATGAGTTATCCCCCCTGGGATTAAGTGTTCCACCACTCCTTTGATGTGACCTTTATTCTTAGCCTTATCCAACAGCATGCCTAATACATCAACTACAATGTTGAAGAGCAATGGAGATAAAGGATCTCCTTGTCTCAGACCCCTATAAGTGTTGAAAAATTTGCTTCTCTCCCCATTCACATTAATGCATACTTTGCCTCCTCTAACTGTGTCCATCACCCATCTAACCCATGTGGGGTGAAAGTTTCTCCCTATCAAAACCTGTTCTAGGAATTCCCATTTGACCCTATCATAAGCCTTCTCAAAATCAATCTTCAAGATCAGACCTTTGCCTTTTGATTTTTTGAGTTCATGCAGAGTCTCATGTAAGACCACAATACCTTCCAAAATATTTCTTCCTTTGATAAACCCAGTCTGATTTGGATCTACAATCTTCCTAGTTACTAGAATAAGTCTCTCAGTCAGAGTTTTGGTAATCCATTTGTAATCTACATTAAGGAGACATATTGGTCTGTATTGTTTAATTGTGTTTGCCTCCTTGATTTTGGGTACTAGGGTAATGACCCCAAAGTTCAGTCTCTTTATGTCCAATACTCCCTTATGGAAATCCCTAAATAAGGCTAACATGTCCAGCTTAATCAAGTCCCAGTATTTTCTGTAAAAAGAGACCCCAAACCCATTGGGGCCAGGGGCTGAGTTCTCTTTCATTTCCATGATCACTGTCTTGATTTCAGCCAGGTCAAACTCTCTGACCATCCATTCTTTGTCATACTCTGAGACTTTCCAACTTTCAGGCCAAAAATCAGCATTTAGCTTCATATTACATGAGGAGCTATGCCCAAATAGCTCCTTGTAGTAATCCACAATATGATTAGTAATTTCTTTCTGTCCTCTAATCTCCCCTTGGTCAGAGTCCAGAAAAGCAATGGTGCTTTTTCTTCTTCTACCATTTGCAAACTGATGAAAGAACTGGGTATTGGAATCCCCTTCCAAGACCCATATTTTGTTGGCCCTCTGTTTCCAGTGTGTTTCTTCTAGCCTTAAGAACTTGTCTATTTCCTTATCTAGAGAGATCCTTTCTTCCCATTCACTTATTGATAGAAGTCTGGTTTCAGCAATGGAATCTAACTCCTGTACCCTCTGACTTAGAATTTCTTTTTCAGCCCTTTTTTCCCCTTTCCATATCAAACTCCAACCTTTCAAGAATTTCCTTAACTTCTGTTGACACCCATGCCAAACATTCAAGGAGTAAGACTGACTGCCAAAATTAGCTCTAAACTCTCTCCATTTGTTATCCAAAAGTCCATCAAAGCCCTCTTCCATCATCCATTGATTATTGAAGGAAAAGTATGATGCTCTAGGAACTCCCTGTTCACCAGAGTCAAGTACCAGAGGACAATGATAAGAGCCTATTCTAGCTTTGGACCAAGCAAAACATGTAGGATATGCAGTCTCCCAATTTTCAGACATCAGGATTCTATCAAGTTTACTCAAGATAGGATCCCTTTGCTTGTTGGACCAGGTGAACTTGGTGCCACTGATAAAAGTTTCTCAAAGCTGAAATTGGCCAATAAAATTGTTGAAAAGATCCATAAGCTTCTGGTCCCCCTGATCTTTATTTCTTTCACTATTCCTTCTTATCAGATTAAAGTCACCTCCCATCACAACAGGAAGATTAACATCAGCTAACTGTTCAGCAAGTTCAGTAATAAAGTGTTCTGAAAACTCATGTTGAGCAGGGCCATAGATGTTGACTAGCCAGAACCTGAAATTAGTAACCCTGTTCCTGATCAAAATCCAAATGCTGTATTGTAAGCAAATGTTTTCTTCAACCTCCAACAACTCAGAATTTGTCCCCACTGCCATTCCCCCAGAATGACCTACAGCAGGGACCCATGACCAAGTCATAAGCCTGTTACCAACCATTTCTTTTAGCTCAATATCAGTAAAATGACTTTTGATTGTTTCCTGTATTGCCACAATATCTAGATTTTCCGGTAACACATGCTCAGCAATCATCTTCCTTCTATATGCTTTACCTAGCCCCCTTACATTCCAAAATAATATCCTCATTAATCCTGGGATAGGGGTCGGGCATCATTCTTAGCACTGAATTATGAGTCTTCTCTCCACCCCTGGATAGAAAGACCTCACAATCTCTTGACTGGTTGTTAATAATGTCTAAGGAGAAGTCTGACAATGCTTCCTCCCCATGAGGAGCATTCTTCTCTTTTTGTTTTTCCAGGTACTGCTGATAGTTAGCCTGAGCTACAACAGCCCTAGCCTGCTCCTCTAATTTGAAAGCATTAATTTGGACTTCATTATCTTCTACGACAATGTCTAAATCTACCATAACAGCAGTTAAATCATCATTGGAGGAGTTATTAAGAACCATAAAAGGATTATCATTAGTCATACCTTCAATGTTGTCTTTGGCCATGGCCCTGAGAGACGCCTTGGTAGCAATTGGGATCCCATCCCTCTGGATTCGGCTACTTGATCTGGACACCACCACCACTTTTCTTTTCTTTCTCTTGTTGATCATGGATTTGGGTGCTGACCATCTCTGAGAGCAGTCATCAAGGTCTGAATCTTTGCTTGTCAATAATCTATCATCCTGGAATTCCTCATCTGACACTAAAATGGATTTATCCTGGGTAAGGGATTCCACTAGTTCTGATTCTTGACTGTCCCCAGAAAGTTTGAGATTTGGCCACTTTGTCTTTTCCAACAAGTAGCAGCCCTCTCTGCCCTGCACCAGAAACTGATCTGCATTAGGGATGTGTTCTTCAGCTTCCTCTTGGTCTACTGCCTTGGGATCTGTTTCCCTTGCTTGTGATACTAGAGGAACATTTGCAATCTTCTTTGAAGCAGACTGAGATAGATTCACTTGGAGTAGTCCTAACTGGGGATGAAAAGCAGCAATGGGAGTTGCATCTTTAGGATTGCTGTGGTTAGAAACCCCTTCACTTTCCACACTGTCCATCAAATATTCATCATTATTGTTGTCTCCCTCTTTATCCATTCTGCCCATTCTCTCAAACTTTCCCTGACTTTTCTTAGACTTGTCAGATTTTGGATCATCTTCAGGATCTCTCTTTTTAGGATTATGTGGCTTCTTGTATTCGGGGGGATCTCCTCCTCCCTTCTTGGATTTTCCAGATGGCTTCTCAACTTCAAAGTCTAAAACCACCCCTTCTCCATTGAAGAAAATTTCAATTCCCCATGAATTGCATCAGGGTCCCTGCATCTACCCTGGAATCTTACTAGGCCTCCTCTGATAAGAGATAGCTCATCCACAAAGAGTGGTTCTGCAACATTGCTTGCTATGGCTTTTATGACATCCTCTTCCCTAGCAAAGTCAGGCATATTGTGTATCTTAATCCATACAGTCTGCAGGTGGGAAGACACTACATAGTCCTTAGCAGCTTTGAGCAGAGTTCCTTTTAGTCCAAACAGGGACATTCCAAAATTAGACATCCTTGTATATGTTTCAAGTGAGGCTTGGTCTGGGAATACCACAAGATACTCCTTGTTACTCATCTTCCTGGCATTGAAGTTCCAGTCAGTATTTACTAGGTGTTGTAACTCCTTATTGACCTTTTCTTCATTATCATCACCAGCTAAAATGGTCAGAATCCCAGCATTGGATTGCTTCTGAATCTTCTGATCAGGAATGTTCAAAGCATAAAATCCCTGACCTGGAATGCCATAACCGAAGCTCTGTAACTTCCTCCCCCCAGAAGTCTCACACTCTGTAGCAAGGTGGCCTTCTTTGTGACATTTGTAGCATACAGCTTCTTTCTTGCAGTCAGATTGGTGATGCCCAATACCTAGACATTTGTAGCATTTAACTTCCTTGGGATCAGCAGATTTCATACCCTCAAATCTGCCCTTGTCAGGAGCTTTATCCTTCCCAGCCTTTTGAATGAATCACCGCATCCCATCACCAGATTGCTTTCCTCCCCCATCTGATTGCCGCCCCATCGAGAGGCAGGACGATTGTCCCTCCAATCTCCCTGTTGGTAGTTGCTTCGGTTCTGTTGGTAATCAAATCCTTTCCCCATCTGATGCGGAGCTCTCGCCATCTCTCCTCTTCCAAATCCAGGTTCCCAGCTCCCTCTCTCCACAGCACATCCATCCCAGTCAGATCCTCCAGCTCCATAGCTGTCCACCCTTCGCTCCTTGAAACCCCCTTTCTGCAGCTGACGCCTTAGATCTGTCTCTCGCAATTCGCCCCCCATCTGGTCTTCCCTTTCCCTCCACTCTTCCTGGCGGCGCATGCCGTTGTGTGGAGGCACCCTAGCCATGGCGACCTGCGCAAAAGACTGAGTGAGGGTTTTCGGGGGAGGCAGCACTTTTAGCGTTTTGGCATCATGCCCAAATCTCCTGGACTCCTCCCATCGGGCTGGATAACACAAATCCATATTAATCCTTCCTTTAGGGATCCAATAGCAGCCCGGCCCCAGACCGGCCCTCCCCGGGATCGGCCCAGCCCTACTTCCAGCTGGAATCCAAGAGTGATTGAATTTTGGGTCTCCCTCGTTCCACACCCTGCTGGTATGACTCTGTTCCGCAACCTTGTCTTCCATCTCAGGGGGAACCGCCATTGACAAAGCTTGAATCCTTGCTATGGATGCCTCCAATCTGTCAGATGCTTCAGCCAATGCCTCAAATTCCCTAGGTGGTTGACTACTGAATAGCTGTTGTTTGATTTCGAGTGCAATTTTGTCTTTCACCCTTTGGATTCCACCCTCAGTTGTTGGTTGGTAACCGGATTCATCAACGATCCAAGTGGTGATTCGAGAAGGAGCAATCGTCAATCTGCGCTTGGTATTCTTACCAACCTGAGCCCCTTGCTCCAAGGACGGCCATGTCGCCGCAATCTGCGCCGTAGACGAACACCCGTGTTCGTAGTCTGAATCTCGTGAGGTACCAGCAGTCGCACCCGTGCCATGGCTCCCCTGAGCCCCGCACTGCTCCTGTGAATCCGAGTAGTCATCCCATACATCCTTGTCACAGCTAACGCACATGAAGGCCTGGAACTCTCGGCGGAACAGCACCTCCGCGCCGCAAACTCGACAGATCCCCATGTCTCTAGCCGCGCGAGAGAGGAGGAGGAAGGAAAAACTCACCGGTCAATCGATTCGGCGTCGTTCCCCGAAGCTTTTCTCCTACTTTTCTCCGCCTGGGATGGACCCCTTCGCCGGCAAGGGGCGGAGGGCTCGTCGGCGACTGCCGTCGCCCGTCTCTCTCAGCAGCAGGTTTTCAGTCGACGCCCCTGTTATTATTAGCCCAAACAAAGTTTTCGCTTGCATGATATATATGCATATGTAAACACCATCTTCTTCAAACTTAAGGCCTGCAGAGGTACAGTTCTTCGTTTCCTTCTTTTTTTTTTTTTACATTACAGTGTCCATGTACAGTTTAAGATCAATCGCGAGAGACAAGTAACCATGCAGCATCTGGTACCTCATGGTTGGCTGCAATTACCAGTTTGAATGCATGCATGCAATGCAGTCACTGACTAAATTGCTCGCTCTAAACTCAACCAAAGCATCTTGGGCCTTTAAGTAATTTCAGTCAGGCTGCGCACCTCAGCTCAGCACAGGGGTTCCACGTCCACTCGCGTTGTAGCACACGAACTATAAGGAAAACTTCGCGGGTATAAGCGCCCGCAGAGTCTATCTCAACAGTCTAGAGATTCATACTTAGAATCTTTAAAAAAATTTAAAACTTTACACATCAATAGTACCAAATTAGATGTGCATTGTACCAAAATTTGAGAATCAAACAACTTTTGTAAAAAATCATATGAGAAAAATAAAATTCAGCCACTACAAGACAAAAACTCCGGATGAGTGAAAGTTATTTTTTTCATATGAATTTTTATAAAAATTGTTTGAATCTCAAATTTTAGGACAATGCCCATCTAATTTGGTACTATTGGTGTGTAAAGTTTTAAATTTTTTTAAAGCTTCTAAGTGAATCTCTAGAGTGTTGAGATAGACTCTGTTAGCGCTTATACCTGCGAAGATGCTTTTCAGCACACGAACTGTATATCTATATTTTACAACTATCTATAAACATAAAGGAACTCGAAAGATTAACCTAAGTAGCCCATCATGGCATGGGGGTGTAAACCGCCACACCTCAGCGTTTGTTCCATAACTCAGTTGTTCAGTCTTTATTTGTTCTTTCATGAAGCCTCAGAGAAGGAAGAACTTGCTCATTTAAATTGATGATAAGAAAGCGGGCATCAAACATAGGAACCAGACAGTCGATGATCCTGGATCTCAAGCTGAACATAGCATGGCATTAATTCACAAGAGCTAGGGGCAGAAAGCTATGAAGAAAGAGAGTTACAGCAATGCCTGGCGAGGCAGGCCAGGCACACCCTTACACTTCATCAAGAAGTGTAGGAGCTAGTACTAAGCTAGCTTGGATCTGGAGAGCCAACGCGCGGGGCTAGGGGTGGAAGCGCTGCATGCAAGCGTGGCAGGTGATCTCGAGCGCCGCCGCGGACGACGCGGCAGAGCCGACGAGCCGCCTGGCCGCGATCTGCTTCATGCGCTCCACCCGCTCCACCTCCTCACGGGCGCGCTCCCAGATGGCCCTGGCGCGCGCGAACTCCCGCTCCGCGTGCTCCAGCTCCCGCCGCGCCTGCTCCCGGATGCGCTCCGCGTACGCGCGCTCGGCGGACGCCATGCGGGCCTGGTCCGCGGCTTGCTGCTTCACGGCACGCACGTCGGCGGCGCCAGCATGCGCATGCTGCGGCTGCTGGCCGTGCTTCTGATGCAGCTGCAGCCTCGCGCTGGCCGGCGGCGCCAACACCGTGGTCGTCATCATCATCCCCGACGATGCCCTCCGGCTCTCGTTCGTGGTGGGCGGCGACCCCGCGCGCGGCGGCGGCGGCGGCGGCGGCGGATGCCGCGGGCCGATGCTAATGGACAGATCAAGGTCCAGCTGCGGGTGCTCCTGCACGGCGCTGGTTGGCACCGCCGGCACCGGCACGTCACGGAGGACCTGATGACCTGCTGGCGAAGGGAGGAGCAGCAGCTGAAGCTGGGTCTGTCTCTCACCTTGCTCCTCCATATGGAAGGCGAAGAATCCAAGATCGAGGAGGGGACGAAGTAGCCACGAGGTATTTCTTGTTGCTTGCTGCCCCGGCCTCCTACTCCAGCTTGCTTGGTAGGTGTGGCGGTGTGTTTGTTTGCATTGTGATATTGCTCGCTGCGTGTAGTGTGGGTGTCTATATGTATCTTTCTGAGAGAGAGAGGGAGGGAGCTTTTGTGAGCAGATAAATGTGATTTTACCAGGATGTCCTTGTTATTAGTATTATCAGAAAGACACTACAGCTATAGCTAGCTAGACAGCTAGTTAGATGGTTTAGGCCGCTGCTGATTTGCATTGTGTGGTCCAGAAGAAAAAGGTTTGGGCAAACAACCTTGTGGATGCGGTTGCAAGCTACATCAACTCTTAAGTTAATATGGCTATATGTACTTTTATTGTAGCAGCGGCCTACACAGTAGTAGTAGTTTGCCTCCTTCCCTACAAACTCTAAAATTACATATTACATATCCAAGACTTAATTAAAATTCTTGAAACTATGGTGTAAACGATGTAATCATGTTTGATAATCAATAAAGTGTGACACATGGCTTCCATAAGAAAAAACTTGTTCCGGGCCGGTGTACGTCCTGGTATGTCCAACTGTTACGATCAGCCGGACTGCATGCATTCCTGTATTTGGTATGCCACTAATCTTTGTGGCTTCGTGACCTTGTTTAACGTTTCCTTTATGTTTGAAAATATATTTCAGTTGAAAGGATAATGTATATAACTATGGATAGGTTATAAAATAGCCCAAAGCCTCAAAAAATTCTAGAGATGTGTTAAGATGAAAGGAGCTGAAATAAAATCTCCAAAGCTCAATAAACAAGTATTATAAGATTAATAAACAAGTACTATAAGCTTCAAGTAGCTAGTATCAAACTCAATTATTGAATATGACGGAGCTCGACTAAAGCTCAAGACACTGATGACAGCATGTGTTGTGTTTTTAAGCACGCAGGAAATACCTTAGAGTGTACCAGCACCAGAGCTCGTGGGCAGGTGTGCCCAAGGTTGTGAGCCCTAGATCCACTACTGATTTCAAGTATATCTACAATAAAACAAAAGAAAATATATGGAAGAAGCTCAAAATAAAAGTTTAGGAATATTGTATGTTGTCAATGAATAATGGTAAAAATTAATTAAATTATTAACTGAAGTAAGACCCTATATATTTGACACGGCTTCAAACGGTTTTGGCTCCTTCATGCAACAATGGATGGAGGAGACCAAGCTGGTGGAGCCAAAAAGGCAAAAACAATGGTTTCATTGGCTTTTAGTTCATTTTAAGATGAGAAAATAAAACAGTTGCTTGCTATAGTGCATGGAGAAACCAGACCCAGAGCTCCATGAAACCTAAAGAAAAAGTCATTTAAGGCTCAAAACTCGTTCGAACCTACCTAAATGTATACGCAGACAAGACCCATTCATATTGTTTTATTCAACCTACCTAAAAATTCGGGACAAGCTAGTTTAATAATTAATGTCTTGCATTGTAATTCAATTTAATTGGAGAGTCTGTGTGACCCCTATCCCACCCCACAAAATGACAAGCCAAGACAAATTTAGGGATCACTATTTAACAAATTCGCTCTCATCAAAATGTGCTAGGGTTTTTTTATACTTTTTTT
>CM041640.1:31998288-32020534 GCA_023333625.1 Bothriochloa decipiens
CATTGTGGCAGCACCTACCTTGATACTAGCATTCTCATCTATGGTAGGCATGGTGAACCTTTTGTGTAACTGGGATAAAGGGGACTTAGTAGATGGTCTCGTCCTTCAGCAAGAGGTCCCAGATCAACAACCAATGGGAACTCTCTTTCTCGTTCCTGCAACAGCAAGTCGGCCTACGAAACTTTGTTCTTGGGGACTAAGTTTGCCCCATGGAAAAGAATTTGGAAAATCTGGGCTCCTCTCAAATGCAGATTTTTCATTTGGTTAGCCATCGATAACTGGTGTTGGACGGTTTGACTGTCCTGCCAAACGAGGGATGCCTCATCCGTCAGCTTGTTTACCTGGCAGGCCTGGAAAAGTTTTTTAGAAGCTTAACCTGTCTGCAGTAGCGCCACACATCTCTGCAACCAGTTTCTCTCAGTGGTGGGTCTGTGCTGTTAGAGGTCCCTAAGGAGATGCGCAAGGGCCTTAACTCTCTAATCATTCTTGTCACCTGGGGGATTTGGAAACATAGGAACACCATTGTCTTTGAACAAGCCAGGCTAAAACATTCAGACTCCGTATCACAGTGGCTCATGAAAGCAGTGGTGTTTTGGTGGTGCCTCTGCTCTCCATGAGCTCCTCATTAGGTCTCTGGGCCCTTACCCTTGAGGATGATTATAGGTAGGCTGGTTGTGTCGTGTTTGTGTCCCTTAGCTTGGTGTGTCTGCTTGTAGTCTCATGTGTGTGCGGTGTGCTTGGGATGGGCTTTCATTAACCTTTCCCTTTTCTATATGCAGTTTGTACTTATTTCCTTCTTAATAACATAACACACAGCTCTCCTGTGTTGTTTGAGAAAAAAATATTATTAGTTTGTCAGTTCTAAGTTCTATCGCAATCATTTATGTGATTTTAGTTTTTCCCCTTCCTCGACTCACGGTCTTGCACATTTCATCCTTCACCTCACACAATCATTCAACAAGGTATATTTAATAGACAACTATAATTTGTCCTACTTTCTGAAGATCCTACTGGTGCTAACAAGCCACAACTACTTTTAATGACTAACCTTGCCATTTTCACTAGGTGTTTCATTCTGATGGTGTAAGAAGCACTACTTATTGTTCATAACACAAGAGTCTCTGACATGCAGGATGCTCTAGTGGCCATAAAAGACGGCGGTGTACCTCCACCTAGCATCTTGCCATCTTTTCAGGAGATCAAGGATACATTGGGTTTCAACCGCTATTATAAAGAAGAGAAACAATACCAAGTGGTGAGTTAGGATGCTTTTGTTCTTACTCTGTTAACCCAATGTGTTTAGATCCTGTCTACTGGGCCCACAGGAAGCACCATGGTTTCGTCCTGCGTTTTCCATCTCCCTGCCCCTCCATGCTGCTGTCCACCGTCCTAACTTACCTGAAAAGCAGCCTCCTCTTGCCACCACTGCCATTATGTCCCTGACTCCACGAAATCAACCTGGACCACAACTGTAGTCCACCCTAAGTGATCCCTCAGCTGCCTCACCCTGCTCAACATTGGAATCCATGACCGCCATCAGGCCAGCCTATCGCCTGCTCCTCACAGGCTTCTCTTTAGCTTTGCATACTCGCCCTCAATGCTGAATCCTAACCACACAGATATTGCCAGAGTCTGGAGGGGTAACCATGATGTACCAAAATACAACTGGAAGGTGGCTAAATCGGGTGCCAGTGTAGGCTAAAAGACTCGTGCAAGCATTAGTTTTTCCGTATGTTTAACATGAAGTTTCGTAAATCACATGTTTACCTTTCGTAGGACAAGTGAAGGAAGCAGCTGACGTCTAATCATGTGGATTTACCACGCGGGAAGCGTGGACAGCAATTACACAATTGTTTAGGCAAAATAATTATGTGGATTCAGCCGGATCGTTTTCATGGCTTTATTGCCACCGGACATGCTGGGGTTCCGCCGGACATGATGTAGAGCAATCGTATTTATGTTAGTTGTAGTCGAAGGCTGTGTAGCGCACTATCCTGAAGAACACATATATGGTCTTCTTTTCTTCCGTTGCTGCTCTACTGTGGTTTTAGTAATCCCGAACTTGCGATTTCAGTCTAATAAAACAGGCCAGCTTGATGGGGCTTTCGTTATGCCAGAGCACTCTTTACGCCGTCACTGTATTAGGAGCATTTCTCCGGAAACAAGTTACAAACTGCTTTCGTTATGCCAGGGCACTCTTTACCCCGTCACATTTCTCCAGAAACTATGTAAGTTAAAAACCGCTTTCGTTATGCCAAAGCACTCTTTACCCCGACACATTTCTTTCGAAACCTAAGTAAAAAAAACCATTGTTAGGCTTAGTTGTTTAGGTTTCTTATGGTGGAATCTAAGGTTTAGCGACGTTGTGCTTTCATTCGAAGGTGACGTTTCCGTTGACAGGGCGTCTACGGTGATTTGGTTAATTTAGAGAGATCTGTCGATGCGTATTCCCTTCGTCCCAAAAACTAAGTGTCGTTTTCGTTTCTCAAGAAATAACTACCGGTAATTATATATTAATATTTGTATTAAATAATTAGTATCATTAAAAAGATCTTTAAATCTAATTTTTAATAAAATTATTTAAAGATATAAATATTACACACATTTTATTAAACTTGTAGCACGAAAATCTAAAACATTACTTATTTTGTGATGGAGGAAGTATGCATCTGTAATGTGTAATTCGCAAAAATAAAAACATTGTTATATAAATAACAATGGCCATATCAGGTTAATGGAACATAAATGTATCCTTTAGCCGTTTTTTAGGGGAGTATTTGCGCTGAAAAGGCAGGCATCGGCAGCAAGTATTAATTATTAAAGCAGCGTGACCTGTCTTATAGTTTTTTTTTGTTCCATCTTACTAGTTTTTATAGGCTGGAAGACACATATCGATAATTTAGGAATGCTATTCATACTGTTTGTAAAATGGTAACGCATCTAATATGAAACACTAAAAATACATCTTTAACATCATAGTAGCTATATACGCCCGCTGCACTACATAACGTAACTGAACCCAAACAAATTGTTTTGTAGCACATTATTTGAGAAGCTTCTTCATTTTGGGCTTGAGTGGCACATAAAAGTCTTCCCATTTCCTTTTGGAATTCATCTGAGGTCCAACCTGCACTCTCTACAATCAGGGGAACTTTGGCATCACAAGGGGCCAAACTAGAAATCAGGCAATCTACATAACGTTTCCGTTTGATTTGATACTTACAAGTACGGCAAAATGCATTGTAGGAATGGACTAGGGAACATGCAAGACATGCAATTGCACTTCATAAGAAGTATTTCATCCTGTTATCTCTTCTCATGGCACGATACACAGCTTGGACCTGAAAAGCAGCAGGCAGAACTTCAATAAAAGAACGAAAAAACAAACTCAGAAAATAGGCATCTTTTTCCTGGTAAAGGCATTTGAATAAAGGGGAAACTTTATGTCACCTGCTCACTAGAAACAACACGAATTGGCCCAATGTTTACGGAAACATATTTTCCTCTTGAAGATAATTTCTGAGATACCCGGCCCTGTGCAACCATTTCAAGATACATATGAATAGCTTCAGAGAAACAAATCAATGGGATGATTGTAAAATGAGACTGAAAGAATTAGTATAGGGGGATGATTTTCTCCACTGCCACAGGCTGTACTAATACAACCATGAGTGTACATGCAAGGAAAGAATTAATATCCTATAATGCCTCTAATTTAACCTAATCAATACAATGCTACAAATGTAGATGCCATGCAAATATGATCTGCTATCACGGATGGCTAGTAATGATCAAGATAAGGGGGGGGGGCGAGGGGGGGCGTTTCAGTAATGGCCATAAGCCTTTGTAACAGAGATAACTACAATCTAACATTGGAAAATGTCTCCTGGCACAGCTTTTTCCTTCATGTCTTCACATAGCAAAGTTTCATGGAAGTATTACTCTGCTACCATCTAAGAAACATAAACAGCAAATAACTAAAGTGAAAATGATTAGTGCACAATCAGAGTACCAATATTGAACCTATTAGTGTGCAAACCATTTCATGGAAGTATTGGCTATACGCAAAGCACTAGCAGTCTAACTACATCTTCCCGTCGATAATTACAAGGTTCACAAATGAATTCTAAGGACTGTAAAAACTAACCTTGGGAATGGATTCTTGAAGAACCGATTCAACAGCAACTACCATTGACTGGACAAAATCATCACCTCCAGTGCCAATTG
Source organism: Bothriochloa decipiens (assembly GCA_023333625.1). Classification (NCBI taxonomy): domain Eukaryota; kingdom Viridiplantae; phylum Streptophyta; class Magnoliopsida; order Poales; family Poaceae; genus Bothriochloa; species Bothriochloa decipiens. The sequence continues at coordinate 32,002,516 of CM041640.1, forward strand.
CTGTAAATCCTCTATCTGTGGGGTACGAATTTACCTGCAAAGCAAAACAGCATAGCTAGTAAGCATTGCCTAAAAGAAAATATAGACTTTACAACTTTTAGTGTTCCTTCTCACTTTTAATAATTCAAAAAGGATATAGCAGAGATGCACTTTGTTGCACACAAACTGATTAAATTTTATCATGCAGAAGTATTAATCATGATAAAAGCATGCTGAAAATCAAAGCCAGAATGTGATGTTCTCAATCACTACTGTGTTTCCCAAAAAAGTTGACTAACAATGGTGAAAAATATCATTTTCAGAAAATACAAAGAATACCTCAAATTAGTATCACAAAGTTAAAAGTCGTGTGATGTAGGCATGTAGCTTCCCATGACCTACCATTTCCCGAAAACAGAACATGTGATAAATCCTACCTTAATGTTACCAAGCTACTGCTTCCAGAAGAAATATTGGTACAAACAAGAGCTTTTCAAATATATGAAGTGTTCTCATTGCGTTTCTCAAAAATTAGGAGTCAACTATTTTGTACAGTGCCCATTGTAAGTATATCTTTATGTAAGTTGCATCGTAGATGCACAAAGCTGGACAATGAGACACACCTTCTGATCCAGAACAAGCCATTCATCACTTGCATCATCAGTCACAGTACCACCCATGACCATATTTGTTGTAAGTGCAACCCTTCCTTTAGACGTAGCTATCTCTGGTTTCAAAAAAAAATAAAATAAAGCCAGCATGAATTAGAGCATGGAATAAACCCTAGCAGAAGTTTAGGCTCAGGGGAAACATGAATCCTTCCTACATAAACACAAATTTCACAAGTTTGGCAAAGTACGCACTAACCAAACATAGTCCTGCAAGCAGATATGTAACTTTACATCCTTAGGTCCTGTTTGTTTTAGATTCTGATTGTGGATTGTAGCTATCTCAAGCTAAAACAAATAATCAGCCTCACCCTGGATTCTAATAATGCACAGGCCACATTGTTACAACCCAACAAATCTGCTCCCCGCTTCCCCCAGCTTGTAGATTGTTACAAATTGTAAGCTGCTTTTCACAATTTATAAGCTGAAACATGCAGGGCCTTGCATTGATCAATACTCCAAATCATCTATGCTATTGAGCGCTTCTATTCTGAGGATTATCCTGATTACACTATTACAGAATAATATGCAAAGTAAACAATGCATGCGACACTAAAGAACTGTAAGCAAAACTGCCTTGATAAATCACACCAAGCCATGGATTTATCACATTTTATTGCTAAAATTCCACACAAAAAAAAACAACAGTCAATAATAACTATCCGAAGTAACCCCCGAACTCAACCATAGCAATAAACCAGTGATTCTGTAGTCCGCTGTCGAAAACTATTATATTATTATTCCTTACCAATCATTCGAGCAAGAACCGACCAAAGCGACTAGCTGAAGCAGCGAACAAGCACCTCGTACTAATAAGCAGTAGGGGAGTGGGGGATGCCGACTCACTGGATATGGCCTCGAGCACAGCTTCTTGCGGCGGCTGCCCGGGGTCCCCGCCCCCGCCCCCGCCGCCAGAGCAGCAGCGGAGGTGCGGACGGCGGCCGCCGCGGGGCGCCCTCCAAACAGGCGGCGCCGCGGCCGGGAGGCGGTGGAGCGGGTCGGGGAGGAGCAGGGAGCGGAGGGCCAGTGCGCGGCACGCCATCGCCGCCGCGTCAGCCGTCGTCGTCTTCTTCCGCTCGCCGCGGCCACGAGAGATTTCGTGAGATTTTTCTAGGTTCGCGTCCGTCTGCTGGTGCTGGACTGCGTTTTCGTGGAGGGCCGACGAGCCGTTAATTTTCTTGTTCCTTTTCCTATTCTTTCCGTGGTGTTTAGGCGTCGTTTTTCTCCTTCTCCGTGGCTTTAGTGGGCTAGGGGGCCCTAGAGAAAGTCCAGTCAGCCCATAATGGCTTCTGGCCTGGCATCTGGAATTGATATGGCCTTGATGAGTTCTTGTATCTCTGTTTCAATCAAATCTTTAAATAATTCTCAAAAAAATTTAATCTTTAAATAAGTAGGAAAAAAGAATCTATCTATTGTTGCTACTTCTAGACAGCTCAAGACGTCTTTCCTTCTGAGTATTATTAGTGGCATGAACGAAACAAGATCAGAGAAGGTGACAGGCGAAGGAGAACAAGTATAAGGTTAGTCTTAATGCGAGTTTTATAAAAGTTTCATGTGCATTAAATAAGTTGATGTGACATAGTTTAAATGAAAAGAGATGAAAATAGTTTCATGGTATGAGATGGGTTATGTGGGGATGAAACTTGTTTACTCCCTCCGTTCCAAATTATAGTTTACTTTGAACTTTTTGGTGCATACATTTTGCTATGTACCTAGATATATATCTATATATATATAGCAAAATATATGCACCTAAAAAGACAAAGTGAACTACAATTTAAAACGGAGGAACTACATTATTTCCGACAAATGAGACTGACCTAACACATAGGCAAGCTTGCAAAATAGAAAACTTGTACACGCAAAAAAAATATCAGTTGTCCACGAGAAAGTAATTGACCGTACAAGTTAATATCCAAGTACCAAACTAATGAAATGGATGAACTAAGGTTAGCCCCCGCAAGATTCAAGATTTATTCTCATAAAAAACATGGAACTTCCTACCATAAATATTTTGTGCCCTACCATGGTGATTAGCTAAAGCATTACAAGTTCAATCTGACTTTTTAATTGATGTTGTTTGGGTGTGTAAAGAATGGAGAACAATATTCTTGAACTTAGTCGGTTTTTAAGTGTTTCTAGAAACTCGCTTTTAATGTTGACTCACAGGTTTCTAGTGTTTTTTTGTCTAGCTAACAATGATGCTAAGGGAGATGAGCAAACATGATTGATACATACACATAAAGAGGCGTATCAAGTGGTATCTTCAAATGGTAATCGTATACACCTTAGCGCGATTGAGTACCCACAATTCAAATATAATGTAGCATATGCGCAAACTTGAAACCAAACCTATCTAGTATTGTAGTGCATATGTACAGAGCTAACATTACCTAGTTGTTGGATATTGTACTTATCCAAATCCTTCTCAAGTGGTTTTCATGTTGAATAAGCAACACAAGGTCCCAATCCAACCAAGTTGGTAATTTATACTTGTGCGAGGTGCTAGCTTGAAATCTTAATATAATTCCTATCTTTATGTTGTAATCAAAGATTTAAATCCGATCACTATATTTGGTTTTGGTAATTGAGACAACTAGTGGACTAACCCTTTTCCAAGTGCTGATCAAATTAACTAGTCCGCACCAAGATGCTAAGCAAGGCTTGGATATGGATGAAGGGTGATCAGCCTAATTGGAGCAAGCTCACACTTGGAAAAGAAGAAAGAGAAAACCAAAACCCTATATTAAAGGAAAAAAGTGTATGTTAGGGATCTTGTTTTAACTGTGAAAAGATCAAGAAACCCAAGTGGGGGTGAATTGGGCTAATCTAAAATACTTGCTAAACTAAAACATATCACTTAGCCCATTTCACCCCTTGTGCCAAGATTGAGTTTTTAGCCTATGCATGACGTTTTGCTACCTATAGTGTTAGAGTGCACGGTTAGATCCAGGCCCAAGGATCTATGAATTTTTTTTGAAACAACCCAATTAAGGATCTATTATTAGAAATGTATTTTGAGGGTGGTCCATTGGCTAGGGCCCTCTCTGAATGCATCTCTAGGGAGGGTTTTGATCAAACAGTTGTTGGGAAAAAAGGTAAAGGCCCTAGAGGTTGTTTATGTAGTAGTGACATTTAGTTTTCACCTTTACTTACCTCTTTGCTTGGTTGTGTCAACCTTGGTTTGTAATGTGAGTACTATGTGGTGTAATACTACCTTCATCATGATAATGTATTATAATCAATTATTTTCTCAAATCAGGCCTTAGATTAGAATATATAATAGCTGGCTGCCCAACGCTTGAACGTGCCATATTGCACATTCCCTATGACCAGCGTTCTGGCCCTCACTCAGGTTAATATATATATAAAGCTAAACTAGAGACAGTGTAAGGTCAGTGTCTCTCTTCCTTTTCCAATGAACTGAGCAACTGTGAAGCCTGCAAATGTTGACAACAGACCACACCCTACATGAACTCCCACAGGAACTTGTACTGTGCCGTCTTGTGATGTGCCCAAAGTAGTGGCTTTGGAGCAGTGGTTTCCTTGAAAGTGTAAAAGCAAGGGATAGAGAGAGCTAGGCATAGGAAAGTGAACGAATAGTCCAAGATGGAAATGGGCAAACATCATTGTCATGTAATCGGAGTCTCTGGTTCATGCTATATGCCTAATGGCTAAAGACTCCTTTCTCTTTCACTGGCCACGGTTGTGGTCTAGTTGCTGCTGGGCAACGTTGAAGGACCATGATGCATAAATCATATGCCCAAAAGGAGAGGCTCTTTGCCTCAAGTTCTCATATATATACCAGTATATATAACCAGCTCTCGAGTAGTAGTAGTCACATTATTGGTTAGAACATATATAGTAAGATCAGTAGCAGTGGCATATATTTGTTTCAGCATTGTATTGCAGTAGCAGACTAACAGTGGTAGCAGGCTAGAATTAAGTTAGTGGAGAGCACAAAGCCGCCGCCCCCCACCCCTCCCCAAAAAAAAAAACATAACTGACCTTGGTAGAGGTTACATGCATGCATGTATTCATATATTCATGGTGGCCTGACATGCTCCATGTCCCCCTTTTATCCCAGCTTTTCCCCCACATAAAGCAAAACCCACGCACTCGGATGCACTTGTTGGATCTTGTGCAGTCTTTTTCCCTTTTAATTTTACCCCAGCATGCCCTGCCTTCTTTTTACCATGCTCAAGAGCAAAAGCTACTGCGTGCACCCAAAAGTGGGATTTGGCATGCTATATATTCTCTGTAATCTGATAACACCAGCACCACTTTATTTGCTCAGTAAGCTCTTGAACCTCGGACCCTGCTATGTGTAATACATGTCTTCCATATATATATATATATATATATAATATAGCTCATAAAGTCTTGTAGAAAAATTATATATGTACATTTTTTAAACGAATATATGTACATTTCAGTTTACAACAGTAGTTCAAACAGAGTACGTAGCTGTTGTCAACAACAGTAGATCGATTTCATTTAGTTTCTCTCAACTTGAGCAATTAAGATAACTAATAAACTTTGGTCCAGCGCTCGCATTCATCATCCACGTACACATGTCTGAGGAAATGACAAAACACTTTTGCAAAAAAGGTTTAGTTAGATGCATGATCCCTAGCTAATTAATTAACATGAGGACGAACTCACCAAAATCGATCAGCTGACCTGAGGTTTGTAAGGTTGCTAATCAACACCACCAGGATGATTTCATCTCCCAAAATCTATCACATATGGCAGACAAGGCCTACACATGGTGATGTCATCTCCGGGCAAAAAGATTAGAGGCAGCTGCTTTACCCCATGCAGACGCCATGCGATGATTTCATGCAGGTGTCTGGCTCTGGCCAGTGCCAGAAGCCAGTTGGGCCGTTAGCCAGTGACTGATTTGGAGTCACCTCACCCGCCATCTTTTTCTCGCCACTAAGGTGTGTTGGTTCTCTAGGAGAACGCAACGCAGCCACCCTGCAGAGCTGCAGGTAGCAAGCAGAGCACACACACACGGCCGGTGTAGCTAGCATGCAGCAGAGATCCCAAGGGAAAATAGAATCATATGCATCTTTTTATGGCCCCAGCCGCAGGGCTTGTTGTTGATTTTTTACCAGTATATTGATCGATCCGTCACCTTGATTTGATGCAATGCAAGAGTGAGTTAACAGCTGGGGGCAATGCAGTCTCTACCACTTTGGGCACCCGTACCAGCAGAGAACGAAGTTTTTATATTTATATTTCTATATACGCTAGCTATATATATATATATATTATATTCCATATATACATTCCAAAAGGTTATTAGCAGCAGACCGTTTGTCTACTACTATTTCTTGCTGCTGTTGATTGTGTCCTGCATGCTGAAGTTAGCAGCAGATTAATTAGCTAGAGCCATGAGATCCATCAGTACCAATTAGCATAGAGACAAACAAGAACACCACTCGCACATCAATTAGTGAATAATGATCCCAATACTCAAAGCAGAAGATCGAAGCTGCAAAAGAGCAAAGGCAACGAGGCAAGCTCCAAAGAAGAAGGTCCATTGCCTGTAGCCCAATAGTGTATTTCATCTCTCTCTCTCTCTCTCTCATTACTTTTCGAACGAGGCTTACCTTTGTGTGGTTTCTATCTTTTTTACAGGACGGACAAACCTAGGCCTACCAATAAAGCTCTCGCTCAGCATGCACCCAGGCAGCAGGGGGCATGCATGAAACTTCTCCCAGGCTCGCTCGCGCCGCGCGCGCGGGAGAACATGTGCATGCATGCAATGCATTATTGCGCCATTGCCAACCCGTAAAGCAGCTAGACACGCAGCATGTGGAAGAAAAGCGGCCATGAAACAACATCTTGAGCTCCCCCTGTGCCCCATTGGGGATTTGGTCGGCAGATCCCTCGCCCTCAGCTCATCAATGGTGGCCACTGGTCATGCATGTATTCAGTGAGGAAGAAAAACAAAAGGTCTCGCAGGCATAATAAAAAAGTGAAGAAAGACGACGTCTATAGCAAAAAAAAAAAGTGAGTAGGGACTCTGAATGCATAGAGGGGAAAAAAGAAACAAAGACCCTAGTGTTTTTTTTTCCAAAAAAAAGTATAAAAAACCCTAGCACATTTTGATGAGAGCGAATTTATTAAATAGTGATCCCTAAATTTGTCTTGGCTTGTCATTTTGTGGGGTGGGATACGGGTCATACAGACTCAAATTAAATTGCATTACCAATGCAAGACATTAATTATTAAACTAGCTTGCTCAGAATTTTTAGGTAAGTCGAACAAAACAATACGAATGGGTCTACTGCATATACATTGCGGTGTGCCACTCTTTCTATAACAACACCGGCCCACAAATTAAAAGAAGAAATTAGGTCAACTCAAGTCCAAAAGAGGAGCGCCGCAGGAGCAGTGTCGCGTGGGCCAAGGAGGCCGCACGCGCGCGCCAAAGGCCGGGAGCGCGCAACCCACCCGCGTCGCCACCGCCGCCATCTTGCTCGCGTAGGTTGGGTGTAGGTCATTTAGAGGCTAAGTAATCCCTAAGTTATAAATAATTGAGAATTGTAATCAGATTAAATCAATTAATAGAAGGGGTTTCCCCTATCTACTCTCTCTCACCTGCCCTGCACCCACGCACGCCCCCACGCACGCAGCACTTGCGCCGCCGCACGCGCCGCCCTGCGCGGCGGCGGCCGCCGCCCACTGGCCTCATGTAGGGCTGCCACGTGCACCCCTATGCATGGCATGGCCTGTTATAGCTGGTATCTGGAGACCAGATCAATGCATGGCTGTCGCGACCACCATGAACGCCACCTTAATGAAGGAAGAGTTCGCGATCAACGCCTTCAACTTCGACGACGAGATCGCTGAATTGGATCATGACCTCAACGCCAAGGAAGACGAGCTAGCATACATTGTCGTCAACAACACCACCGATGCCACAACAACCAAGGAAATATGTGCCATAATCGAAGGTGGAGTATAAGAACCCAACAATTCCTTCCTACAACAACAGTATGCGGTCCAAATCAAACCAGATTTAGACGCCGCCAGCGACGCCCACCAACTATTCGAAGAAGAGCTCGCCGAACTGGATTGTCGCTATGGTCACAACAACAACGACGCCACCATTAGCGACCACATCGCCCGACATTCGTGTCCTCGACATCAGCACCTCCGACGACATCAATCTCAATACCGCCATCGCCAACCATGTTGTGAAGACACAACAGATCGGGATCATCACCAACAAGGAGGACGGCAACATCGACGCACACTAGCTGCTTGATGATGCACCCACCCAGGCAGAGCATCACCTCATGGTCGCGACCACACAACCAACAACGACGATGAAGACAACGATTATGCCAGCAACAGTGCCACAGCACGCGGCCCCATTGCCAAACGCCCTCGCCATCGTCACCGGTGCCCATGACATCAGATCAGTGCCACATGCCAACGTCGACGTCATCGACAATGTTGTTTTGGAGAAAAAGCAAAAGGACGACAACAACTATCGCCTGATAGTCATCGTCAAAGCTGCTCCCGACGTCATGTCAACAATGATACACACTTGCAGCAACGTCAACAACACGTCGACCAGCTATTTGGTGCAAAGTTTGACCAGCCGAACCAACCTATCATGACCCGAAAGATTGGGCAGATACATCCCTACATCACATGCAACATCATTACTGACATTACATACATCAGGCATGGCAAGTTCAAGAATATCACCTTCACCGGCGCCCAAACCAGATCAACTCTGGACGTCGTCATTGATAACCTTGTTGTGGAGGAACAATGGGTTGGAGCCATCTCCAATAATGCCACGATCAACAACAACATGGAGGGATCACTCTCATCTCAAACCATAGAGATCATAATAGAGGTAAAAAAACAAGCCCCTCAAACTGCCAATAATGCTATGGTTGTTGCTGCTCTTCCTGCTCCTGTTTCTAACTCAACTTGTCAGCAAACAAAAATGATGCCAATTTCAACGATATCAACAGTAGCATGTCGCTATGCGGAGTTACAACTGGATCATGCTTAGTTCAATGATTGCACATCTCAACCAGGAAAAACATCATCTTCTGCAATAGACAATCAAACAAGAGGTAACATTTATAGCAAACCCCAATTACCGCTACCTCACCCAGCAACAAATCCAGAATTGGCACCAGATGCAACACCAGCAACTACATCACCACCACTGGAGCTGTCCCTCTTCACCAATGACAACAAGAGTAGTTGCAAACTGTTCTTTGGGCAACATGACATCTCCAACGACATGACAATAGGAATTGAAATAGCAGATGGATGCCACACCTACAACTCTCTCATCCACGACAACCTCTGCTTCAAGGAGCCTCGCAATTGGCTAAACACCTTCATTCATGTTGAGTTTTCCCTAGGAGACAAGCTCAATTATTCTATAACAGCCACTATCAAGAAAGACTACTCCATGCATTACAACTACTCAATGACTACATCAAGCACCGCATCGCACAACCAAATCGACAACAACAAAGGAGGCTATAAGGACCGAGGTACGCCTAGAGGGGGGTGAATAGGCATTTCTGAAATTTTAAACTTACAAAGCGGAAATGATTTAGAATCGAGTTTTCAAAGACTTGAAAACTTCTCACAAAAATAGATAAGCACAATACATATAATCAGAGTGAATATAAGATATGAACACCACTTAGCCGTCTGACCCCTTTACCACAAGGAAAAGAATTTAGAACAAAAACAACTTGTGCAAAACACAAATACCGGACATGTCCGGTAAGAATCTAGACGCGTCCGGAATACACGGGCAGCGTTGCACAAGCTTTGTTTCTCGTTGGATGCTTACTTGACCTACAGAGAAATATTATGGTATATTACAAAGGCTTAATCCCTATAAGAAACAGAATGAGAGTAATCTTTAGAAGCTGCACAAAGCAGCAATATCGGACGTGTCCGGTATGAATCCAGACATGTCCGGATTTCACAGACAGTCAAACACAAGATCCTTTTCTTCTCGAGATGCTTGCTCAACATGCAAATGATTAGAATGATGTATAACAAAAGCTTATGCCCTGCAAGATACTCTATAAGGAGTAAGGGAGCAAACTAAGGGTTTTTGAACAAGTTAGTAATACCAGACAGGTCCGGTCCTGTATCGGACACGTTCGGGATTCACAGACAGATAAAATTAGGTCCTTTTGCTCTCCAACTTTTCACACAACCTGTAGATGCACAATATAGTATATATATCCAAAAATTATATCCTACAGGAAGGCTCCAACAACAGAAATTGCACAAATATCAAGAGTAATACAAAGAGAGGACACATGATATTTGTTTATCCAAAGTTCGATTTCTGTTGAAACCTACTCTCCGTTGAGGGAGTTGTGGGAGACTCAAAGAGTCAATCTAGAGGATACCACAAAAAGTCACTCTAGCGGGAGTCTTTTCCAACCCCTTTACTTTGGGGTTCCCCCTAGAGGATACCACAAAGGTCGTCACTCAAATGAATTTAACTTGATGCTTCTATGCACATATTCTTTACTATTGACTGAATTCCACTTCTACTAGAAATTGTGACACTCTATAGGAAATACACCAAGTATAGGGAATAATTGCAACAAAAGGCGCCTTTTGGGAAAGTGTATTTTCCAAACCAGGGAAAGTCAGCCCAACGGAAGCACCTTTAGGCCAAACCCACAATGACACAGTAATCCAGGCCCAACACATAGCCCATAGGCCGAGGACGGTCGCGAACCGACCTGTGAGGGGGTCGGCCGGTGCACCTGGTCCGGCCAGACCACCCAAAAGGCGTTTCAGGCCCATCCAGCTTGTGTCAGTACACTCAATGCAGAGGAGGGAGGTGCGCTGCTCATTTTTCCCAAACTACCCCCGAACTGCCTTCTGGCTTCTACAAAAGGAGAGGAGGAGCACTCTCTCACAAACACACACCACACAAGAGCCTCTCTCCCTCCACACTTGTACTCATTTTAGTAGTTTTAGTTTATGTAGTTGGAGCTAGGAGGAGCTACTTTGGAGAGCTTGAGCAGCTTGAGCCTTTTGGTATGAATATTATCAAGAGCTTCCTTTTGTTCTTGTTCTTATCTTATCAATATAGCTTAGTTATGAAATTAGAGCAAAGTTCTTATAATCTTGATATACAAACTAGACTATAGTTTCTATGTTATGCCCTTATCATATAAAACTTTATGCTTAATCTATCATACATACATGTTTAGACCTAGAATTAAGTTGAGGTGATGAGTTCTTTCTTAATTTAGTCTTGGTAAAATGTTGGTTTGCAGGATCATCGTTCGTCCTTGTGACAGATGCTCTAGTAGAAGGACCTCGGGGATGGGTAGGCCTTGATATCACGCTAGAGTAGTAGTTGACAGCTTAGATGTGGTGTCCAGGCTTGAGGCTGCCTTCTTTTGCCTCATTCTCATACAGTTGAGGTGGTAGGCGGCAGGGAATGACCTTGTTCTATTCGTCCCTTGTAATCCCCCACGTCTGGGTTTGGCGTAGAGCCGTAGGCCGGCAACGCTTGGTAGATCAAGTGTTATTCGTGCCCGAAGTAGATCGACAGTGACCAGACTATCTTAACTTAGAATCTTTGACCCCATTTAGGACATGTATCCGTATGACCTTCTGCTATCCTAACATAGGTATTCAGGAAAGCCTGCTCCAGTTTAGGTAATTCTTTATTCTTTCTTTATCTTTATCCTTGGGATTGGCTTGATTGCGTGTGTCAAGTTATCCAAATCTTTATCCATCTTTACCCCTACTATGAACTTTGGTCTATTATGCAATCATGTTATCTTGTCCATGTCCCTATTATACTCTTTTATACCATGCCTTTCTTTGGAAAAATATACATAACGATACCCTAAATACTTCCGGGTGAAATGCTACAACGGTATTTCTGTGCGCTTGTGGACTTGTTCTGCAAACATTACAGAACACCTACCGGCATTTCTAGTGACATTACCATGGACTTTGCAATCCTAGTAATGTCGCTAAGAAATGCCAGATGATAGTGTTCCTCACGCTCACTCTTTGTTCCCTCATGTAAAGCACAAAGGTCGGACCATAGTTCATGGGCGTCCTTGTGATTCCTAACAAGGTTGAACACTACATCCTTACAAAGGCCACAGAATATAGCATTCCTTGCCTTGGCATTCCACTTCTCAAAGTGAACCTCATCACCGACAAGGTTGGCTGGTTCCTTAGACTTTTGGAATCCATGTGATGCGGCTTTGAGCACATCAACATCTATGGCCTCTAGGTAAGCTTCCATACGAATTTTCCAATAAGGAAAATTGTCTCCCTCAAACATGGGAGGAGGGCCTTCCCCATGGGACATCTTTTCTCTAGGCGATTAAGCCTAATTATGAGCAACTCGGCTCCGATACCACTTGAAAGGATCAATATGCCCAAGAAAGGGTGAATTGGGCTAATTCTAAAATTTCATGCGGAATTAAACCCTACTAGCCCATATTCACCCCTCAGTGCCTACAACTGTTCCTAATGATTCGACCACCAAAAGTTTTGCACCCTAGTTCAATCCTATTCTAGCATGGCAATTCTAGAAATGTGAACCGTAAGAATGTAAATGCTAAAAAGTAAATGCGGAAAGTAAAGGGGCAAGGAACACGGCGATGTTTTTTGTGTTATCGGAGAGTCACCACTCCCCACTGGTCCTCGTTGGAGCACCCGCACAAGGATATAGCTCCCTCTTGATCCGCGCAAGGAACAAGTGCTCTCTAGGGCTGATTTTTCATCGCTCCGACGTGGTGAATCGCCAAGAACCGCTTACAACTTGAGTTCGGTCATCCACAAGCTCCGTCGAATGATCACCGAGCTCCCAATCACCACCAAGCTGTCTAGGTGATGGCAATCACCAAGAATAACAAGCACAAACTCTCACTTGACCACTCGAAGCCTAATGAGATCGATGGATGCACACTTGCTACTCTCTTCGCACTAATGAGGGCTTCAACCTTGGATTCACAAATCTCTAGCACCTCACTTTGGGCTCTTGCACTCAAATATAAGCCTCAACTGAGCAAATGAGCTAGAGAGCTGATATGGAGGAGGTGGGCTTGTATTTATTGGCTAAAGTCCAAAATCCAACCATTACCTCCACCTCAGCATTTGTCGCTTGCGTTGGACACGTCAGACGCCCAGCATCGTATGCGTCCGACGCATTACAATTTTGAACCAGCAACTAGCCGTTGGAGGCGACGGATGCGTCCGACGCCTGTACTCCAGACGCAACCGACGGTCTGGCCCGAATGTTGTACTCTCTGAGTTGCGTCTGCGTCGGACGCATCTGGACATAGCGTCCGACGTTTTCGACCTTAGGATGCTAGCACCGGACACGTCCGACACTGCTCGACAGATGCGTCTGGCGCTCACAAGTAGCCAACACGCCATGAGTGTTAGAGGCCGGACGTTGGCGTCAGCGTTCGACGACTTAGCACCCAACGTCTGACGCATCTCTGTGAAGCTCGTTTCACTTCCAATTCAAATCTTTTGTGAACGACTTCGACTCCAATCAATCTTAGAGCCTTCTTGCAGCTTCCTAGTGCTAAGTTTCATAAGTGTGCACTACACCTAACCATTAGACTCACCTAGGCCAAGCTACGAGTTGGCACCCCCTTAATAGTATGGCCAAAGGAAAAGCAAAGTTCTATCGACTAATCCGACATCCTCCAACACCATCGACGATCAGAATTAATCATCCTAAATCTTGTCATCCAATCCTTTGAAAACCAAAACGATTTCTATCGATAGGGGGCATGAAAACCACATTGCCCGAGATTGCCATTAGCATGACCTAACTTACCACTGTTTCTAGAAAACACACGTTAGTCATGATAATTATATTGTCATTAATCATTGAAACCCACATCAAGGGGCCTAGATGCTTTCACACTTTCAGAGGCACACATCTCTACGACCTCCACAACTGCATCTACATCATGAGTGACTACATCAGCTACTTCAATGTTATGCAGCTCTAAATCATCCTCCATGACTCCATCAGCGCCCACATTGTCGTCAGCAACCTCATCGACGGTAGCATGACCTGCAAACTAGAGGCCACCTTGCAGGTCATGCTACCGTCGCCGCATTCGTGGTCGCCGCCATCGTGGTCGCATAGGTTAGGGTTTAGGCCGCTTAGGGGCTAAGTAATCCCTGGGCTATAAATAATTGAGAATCGTAATCAGATTGAATCAAGTAATAGAAGGGGTTTCCCCTATCTACTCTCTCTCTCACCCGCCATGCACCCGCGTGTGCATGCAACCACTGCCGCGCACGCCCCCAAGCGTGCAGCCGCTGTGCCACCACACGCGCAGCCCATAGGCCTCGTCCAGGGCTGCCACGTGCACCTCTGTGCACGGCCTATTATACTTTCATGGCTTGTGAACAAGTTTTGAGCCTTAAATGCCTTTTTCTTTAAGTTTCATAGAGCCTGGGTCTGGTTTCTCCATGCACTATAGTAAGCAAATGTTTTATTTTGTCCTCTTAAAAAATGAACTAAAAGCCAATGAAACCATTGTTTTTGCCTTTTTGGCTCCGCCAGCTTGGTCTCCTCCATCCATTGTTGCATGAAGGAGCCAAAACCGTTTGTAGCCGTGTCAAATATAAAGGGTGTTACTTCAATTTATTATGTAATTAATTTTTACCATTATCCGTTGACAACATACAATATTCTTAACTTTTATTTATTATAGTTTATTCTTGTATACTTTGAGCTTCCATATGTTTTCTTATTTTTATTGTAGATATACTTGAAACAGCAGCGGATCCAGGGCTCGCAACCTTGGGTACCTGCCCACGAGCTCTGGTGCTGGTACACTCCAAGGTATTTGTCGCGCACTCTGCTACAAGCTTAAAAACACAACACATGATGTCATCAGTGTCTTGAGCTTCAGTCGAGCTCTGTCATATTCAATAACTGAGTTTGATACTAGCTACTTGAAGCTTATAGTACTTGTTTATTAATCTTATAATACTTGTTTATTGAGCCTTGGAGATTTTATTTCAGCTCCTTTCATCTTAATACATCTCTATAATTTTTTGAGGCTTTGGGATATTTTATGACCTATAGTTATATGCATTCCTTTCAACTGAAATATATTTTCAAACATAAAGGAAACGTTAAACAAGATCACGAAGCCACAAGATCAGTGGCATACCAAATACAGGAATATAATGCATGCAGTCCGGCTGATTGTAACGGTTAGACATATCAGGACGTACATCGGCCCGGAACAAGTATTTTTTTCTTATGGAAGCCATGTGTCACACTAATTTATTGATTATCAAACATGATTGCATCGTTTACACCATTGTTTCAAGAATTTTAATTGTCTTGAATATGTAATATTAATTTTAGAGTTTGTAGGAAAGGAGGCAAACTACTACTACTGTGTAGACCGCTACTACAATAAAAGTACATATAGCCATATTAACTTAAGAGTTGATGCAGCTTGCAACCGCATCCACAAGGTTGTTTGCCCAAACCTTTTTCTTCTGGACCACACAATGCAAATCAGCAGTGGCCTAAACCATCTAACTAGCTGTCTAGCTAGCTATAGCTGCAGTGTCTTTCTGATAATACTAATAACAAGGACATCCTGGTAAAATCACATTTATCTGCTCACAAAAGCTCCCTCTCTCTCTCTCTCTCTCTCTCTCTTTCAGAGAAGATACATATATACACCCACACTACACGCAGCGAGCAATATCACAATGCAAACAAACACACCGCCACACCTACCTAGCAAGCTAGAGTAGGAGGCCGGGGCAGCAAGCAACAAGAAATACCTCGAGGCTACTTCGTCCCCTCCGGCCTCTTGGTTTCTTCGCCTTCCATGGAGGAGCAAGGTGAGAGACAGATCCAGCTTCAGCTGCTGCTCCTCCCTGCGCCTGCAGGTCATCAGGTCCTCCGTGACGTGCCGCCGGTGCCAGCCATCGCCGTGCAGGAGCACCCGCAGCTGGACCTTGATCTGTCCATAAGCATCGGCCCGCGGCATCCGCCGCCGCCGCCGCCGCCGCTCGCGCGGTCGCCACCCACCACGAACGAGAGCCGGAGGGCGTCGTCATCGGGGATGATGATGACGACCACGGTGCTGGCACCGCCGGCCAGCGCGAGGCTCCAGCTGCATCAGAAGCACGCCCAGCAGCCGCAGCATGCCCATGCGGGCGCCGCCGACGTGCGCGCCGTGAAGCAGCAGGCCGCGGACCAGGCCCGCATGGCGTCCGACGAGCGCGCGTACGCGGAGCGCGTCCGGGAGCGGGCGCGGCGGGAGCTGGAGCTCGCGGAGCGGGATTTCGCGCGCGCGAGGGCCATCTGGGAGCGCGCCCGCGAGGAGGTGGAGCGGGTGGAGCGCATGAAGCAGATCGCGGCCAGGCGGCTCGTCGGATCCGCCGCGTCGTCCGCGGCGGCGCTCGAGATCACCTGCCACGCTTGCATGCAGCGCTTCCACCCCTAGTCCCGCGCGTTTGCTCTCCAGATCCAAGCTAGCTTAGTACTAGCTCCTACACTTCTTGATGAAGTGTAAGGGTGTGCCTGCCTCGCCAGGCATTGCTGTAACTCTCTTTCTTCATAGCTTTCTGCCCCTAGCTCTTGTGAATTAATGCCATGCCATGTTCAGCTTGAGATCCAGGATCATCGACCGTCTGGTTCCTATGTTTGATGCCCGCTTTCTTACCATCAATGCAATGAGCAAGTTCATCCTTCTCTGATTACCTTCTTAGTAGTTTACAGTAGCTTCATGTGAAAGAACACATAAAGGCCGAACAACTGAGTTATGGAACAAAGGCTGAGGTGTGGCAGTTTACACCCCCATGCCAATACCATGATGGGCTACTTAGGTTAATCTTTCGAGTTGCTTTTTGCTTATGGATAGTTGTAAATATAGATATATAGATCTGGTTTTCTGTTCGTTTGCTACAACGTGAGTGGAAGTGGAACCCCTGTGCTGAGGCGCGCAGTCCGGCCCAAGATGCTTTGGTTGAGTTTAGAGCGAGCAAGGAAGTCAGACCGCATTGCATGCATGCATTCAAACTGCTAATTGCAGTCAACCATGAGGTACCAGATGCTGCATGGTTACTTGTCTCTCGCGATTAATCTTAAACTGCACATGGACACACTGTAATGTAAAAAAAGAAGGAAAAGAAGAACTGTACCTCTGCAGGCCTTAAGATTGAAGAAGATGGTGTTTAAACATGCATATCATGCGAGCATAATAACCACACATGCACGCCATGTCAACAGAGAGGAGAGCTGAATGTAGCACAACCGTTTGCTGCTTCCATGAGTTGAGTTGAATGGAGATGTTCAGAACTGAATGTAGCACAGCAGTTCCTACATATATACCTCCCATGGTTACACATTACACCGGTAGTTGACATTACTACTACTCTCGATGTAGCATATAATATAGTACTTACATAGATGAAGAAAAATCTTTGTGATCATCTCAGCTCCTGATCTGTACCCTGTTGGCTGTATATTGAGATATAATATGTATATCAGATCTTGACCCCTCTCCCCCGAGCGCCCACCTCCCGGGCGACTCGGGGGCGCCCCACCGCCGCCGCCCAAGCCTCCCTCCTCCGTGCCCTCCTCGGGCCGCCGTCGCCGCCCCTGGCCTGCGGCGGTGGCGGCCAGCGGCGGCCCCGAAAAAAGGGGTTTGCTCGAGCCCTCCACCGGCATTGTCGCACCCTCCTCCACCACCTCCCCTCCACCTTCACCTCCAGCAGTGGATGACGGCGCCCGGCCAGATCCGGTGTACCTGGGGGTCGATCTGTGACCCCACAGTCCGGATCCGACCTCCCACGGGCGTGGCGCGTTGTCCTGGTCCGGCGATGGCCGGTGACAATTGCCTGCTTTTCCGGCCCCCTAGGGCTCAATCCATGGCCTCACAGGCCGGATCTGGCCCTCCAAGGGTGGCGCGGTGGCTGGGACCGTTGGGGCCGGATCCGGCCCTCCAGGGCGACATGGTAGCCAGGACCGGTGGTAGCCAGGGCCGGTGTCGGCCAACGTCCTCCTCGTCCGGCCCCTCCATGACATGGCACAGGGTCGAAGCTCGGCGGACGACCTGTGGCCGGCGAGATCCTCGTTGGCGGCCGATTCTGGGCAGCCTTGACGGGCTTGCGGCCGCGTCAGCTTCGGCCTTCGGGAACTGCCGCGGTCGATCTGCCATGGCTACGTGGTTGCAACCGTGGCCTGCCAGCGGGCGACATGCTTGCTACTGGTGCTCCTGGGTGATGGGGACGTGATTCCCTGATCTTCCGTCAGATGGGGATAACTATCGTTTTGGTGGAGCACGACACACCGATCCGGCTTCAGA
>CM041640.1:32031907-32092717 GCA_023333625.1 Bothriochloa decipiens
ATTTACCCTGTAAAATTTACCCTGCAAAATTTACACTGCAAAATTTATCCTGTACGATGGTAAATTTACCCTGCAAAATTTACATCGTACAGGGTAAATTTACCCTGCTGATGATGGGCCGCCTGCAAATTTATCCTGCAAAATTTACCCTATACGATGGTAAATTTACCCTATAAAATTTACATCGTGCAGGGGTAAATTTTGCAGGCGGCCCCCTGCAGTGTAAAAAACGCCCACACAGTGGGCGTTTTTTTACTACTCCGTGGCCCGCCCGCAAAACAGCGGGCACTTTTGCAGGCGGCCCCCTCCCCACCTAAAAACGCCCACGCAGTGGGCGTTTTTTGGACGCAGGTGGGCCACCTGCAAGAGCCGGCACTGGCGGCGGCCGGTTGTGTGCCACGTCACATATAACGCCCACACAGTGGGCGTTTTTTAAAAAACGCCCACTGTAGGCGACTAGTTCTGTCATATTCCGAAACCAAAGATTACTTTTGTAATTTTTTAAAAAAAAATTAAAAATAAAAAAAATTCGAGGGGAAATTAGGGAGACGGAAGAAAGCCCGTTGGGCTTATTATGGCGGGCCAAGGGAAAATGATGTGCGTGTTGGAGTGTTTCTTTTCTTCTTATTCTGTTTCTTTCTTTTCTTTTTTCATATATATATTCTTCTATTTTATATTATTTTATTTAATTTTATGGATTTATTTTATCATTTTACCTTTTTCCTATTATATTCCTGTTTATATTTTCATTTAATTTTACTGTTTTATTTTATTTTATGTATTCTTTATTTTTTATTTTATTTTCCTTTTCTACCTACATCTTTTTTACCATTTCATTTTCATATTGTACTTTTTTCCTTCTTCATTTCTTCTTTTTATATTTTTTTATTTTTTACTTACTGGTTTTTTCCTCTTATTACTTTTATTTTATGTGTCGTTTATCAAAAATGATGTATTGAGATATTTTTCCTATAATATAAGAAGACTATTCTTGTAGTTGGTGCATTTAACGTAATGTTCCATAATGTGTTCTTAATTTTAGTTTTTTCAAAATAGTCATTTTTTCATAGTATTTTGCAATTGTATAGTACCTATAAGATGTTCTATATTGCAATTTTGGGTTTTTATATATGAAGTATTAATGAGATGTTTTATGATGTATTTTACATTATTCCTATAGTAATATTAAGACATTCTATGATGTGGATTGTATTTCTTAGCATTCAAATGAATGCGTTGTGTATTTTTTCAATGCTTCCATAAACTCTAAATATCTTATTTTATCTAAAAGTTGTTTGGATACCTTATATCTTAGGACGGACGGAGGGAGTAGTTACTAAAATGCACTTCCTTTATATATTATATATATATGGTAACTAAATGTCAAATCTATGTAACTTACTCCCTATGTCCAAGAAAACATATAACTATAGATTGTGTGCGAGAAAAAGTAGTTCACATTTGACCAAGATTCTAGTGTATAGTATTTATACTATGGCTCTAAATCAATTTATTATGAAAATACATTTAATAATTAATCTAATGATATTTATTTAATATCATAAATATTGATTTTTTTATCTTTAAGATACACTAAAACTAAAATGAGACACTGTGCATATGTTTTTCTAGCAAGAGGAAGTATAATAGATAGAACCCAAGGATCAGTAACTTTGTTTTCGTCTCTGGATGTCACCAATAAAACTTGAACTGTTTGATCTTCATCACAGTTCTAATCATGTCCATAGGCATTTGATGATGTACACCATTCTCCGCTAACTTCTATTTATTCCTCCATGAA
This sequence comes from Bothriochloa decipiens, assembly GCA_023333625.1. NCBI lineage: Eukaryota > Viridiplantae > Streptophyta > Magnoliopsida > Poales > Poaceae > Bothriochloa > Bothriochloa decipiens. The sequence goes on from CM041640.1 coordinate 32,033,709, forward strand.
AGTAACTCAAATCCATTGGTCAATGTATCATCCTCATCCCATCAGCCTCTCCATCTCCTCGCACATGGTTTCACTAGCTGTCAAGGACACGAACATATGAGACCATGAAAGGTTCATTTGGCTTTGATGTCCACGCTTTTTATGTTTAAATCTGCTACTATTCAGAGTACATAACCTTAGAATAATTTGGGAGACAAACCTGCAACTAATAAATGATATATTACCCACACTCTTCTGTTTTATTCAGAGTCACTTTAACCATATATTATCAGCCATAAGAATTCCAAGAGATGCACCGGAGAAAATTGGTCGGTACATAGAAACAATTCTTATAGCATGCAAACCAACTAAACTTTGAGGGCTCGGCATTCTAAATATGAAAAAGGATTTGCAGGCACCACGCCTAAGACGGTTCTGGCAAGAGAATGGGTCCAAGAAAGCAAGCCTGGATTGGTACGGCATTACAATGCAATGGCTATTGGGTTGATATGTGATCTCGGGCAACGATTGAAACTTCGAATTCATAGAAGAGAAATCCACGTACGCAGCCTGATGAAGGCCGCAAAACAGAATCTCAGTTGCGGCTCCCGCTACATAGTGCTTATAAGAAGAGGCTCCGATCCCTATACACACCATTTCAGTAGCCGGCCAACGCAAAACGTGAGGGTTCTTCGTTCTTGTTGTTCAAACTTTTTTTTTATTTGAGACACTACAAGAAATCTATTTTTTTATGACAAAATTTCTCATGACGAGGCCTGGTTTTGTCATATAATATACCATAATATGACGCAGGATTTTGTGTCGTCATAAATTGATCAAAGCCAGATTATTTTATGACGACTTGGTTTTTTGTCACATAAGGTGAGCCGATTTCGTCACAAATTGTGTGACGCTGGGAGACGACTGACGATTTCTTCTTTGTGACGCTAGAAAGTGCCTTTTTATGACTGTTTCATGACGTCATGTTTTAGATAGTTCAAAATTGGCCTGCCCAAACGTTATTGTACCCCTAGAAGTGGGCCCAAGCCTTGACCAAAATCATTTCCCAATCTCCATCGGTGGACACAGCATAACCCCCATCCCCATCTCCCCGACCCCAATGTCAATATACCTTAGCAAGAGCTGGAACCCTGACCTCTCTCCTAAGTACATGTCGGGCCTTCTTGCATTGAAGGTTAAAAAAACTAAAAGTGGAAAAAAAATATTGTGCATACATATGGATTAAACCCAAGACCCTTGGAATAATAAAAGGCAAAGTGCCCAAACCACTAGGACAAAGATCCTTTTGTGTTGTAGTTGGGTGTTCCATTTCTTTTCTTTAATTGAGCTGCCAGAAAACCTATAAAACAATATTTCAAAAATATGTGCATATAGAAATCGAACTGAGCATGCAAACAGCCAGGGCTAAGGTGCTTTTCATATTTTTTAGGATTATTAATTATTTGTTTCCTTTAACAATTTTAATAAAAAGAAAGAAAATAGAAAATAAGTGTTAGACATAAGGATCAAACCTAGCACCTCTGGAAGGAGGCATGCTTTTGTGTCAATCTTCGATTATTTGCTCTATTTAAGATTTTATTCCCGATTTTTTAACAAAAACAAAGGCAGGACTCGATCCTCCGACCTATTCAAGAGCCAAGTTAGAGCAAACCACCACGATAGGCATGCTTTTGTGTTAATTTTGGATTATTTGGGCTATTTAAGGTTTATTCCTGATTTTTTTAAAAAACAAAGAAACCAGCAAAAGACTTCGTCGAAGGCAGGAATCGATCCTATGATCTGTCGAAGAGAAAAGTTAAGTCATACCACCGCACCATTCCTCTATTGGTGAGGAAAGTCGTTATTTACCCTTTTTCTATAAAGTGAGCCACACAAACAAAATTAAATACAGAAAAATCAAGAACATGAACACAATGTTTTTTCTATTTAATCTGTAGTCAAAATTTGTAACTAGTCGTTTTCTTTCATGCTAACTTTAAATTTGATGATTCTTTTTCCTAATTTTTTCTAAAATTATGATCTATCAAGTTAGTGTGTTTGTTTTTTCATCTTGTTATGTGAAAAATTTTAAACAATTCAAATTTGAAGTTTAAAAATAATAAGACAAATTTTAAACAATTCAAATTTGAAGTTTAAAAATAATGACAACTAAACACCTAATTTTGAAGCCTGAAATGATCTCAGCTAAAAAAGACATGAACATAAAGATTGTACAACTCATCGAGATCTACTAACTTTATTTTGGTCATTTGTTCATATGACAAAGTTATAATAACGTTGTTCATAAATTTTACATATCTCTCTCATAGTTTATGAAACTATGAGAGAGATGTGTAAAATTTGTGAACAATGTTACTATCATTTTGTCGGATGGCCAAATGACCTAAATAAAGTTTGTAGATCTCAGTAAGCTTTATAATCTTGTTGTTTATGACTTTTTCATTTGAAATTATTTAGTACCCCAAATTTCTACTTGAAAATCTAAAATTTTGAAATTTGAATTTTAAACTCTCCAAACAAATTCATATGAAACAATGATCAAAACAGAGATAGTAGATCTCAATGAGTTGTACAATTTTGTTGTTGACATTGTTTTCATTTAAAGTCATTTAATACCCATAAAATCTATTTGAAAAATCTGTTTGGTGCGAAAAGTCATTTTTGCCCATACCAGTTGTGCAACTGACTTGTCTCATGTGTGGGCAATTTTGAACTTTTGCTGCATTCAGTCCATTTATATGTAGCCCAATATTACCGGCCCATTTGGCCCATGATCGTCTGGTCGTCGGATCAAAACATGAACGGTCTGCGATAAAACATCAAACCCTAAACTAGGCACCGTGCCCTCCTCAGCGCCGACACGCGCTCTCCCCAGCACAGCCCCGCACAGCCCCGCGACCCTCCACCCCTTCCTCCCACGATGACGGCGCTGGCCAAACCAGCCTCTCCCTCCCTCTGTTCTCTCGCGCCGCACACGACCAGAGCGCACACGCAAGACCATCGATGCCACTTGCCGGTTAACGGGCGATGTAGCAACTTAACCGGCAGCAACGCTGGCTGAGGCGGAGTGGATCCTGCCGTCGATGCCGCAGATTCGGACATTGACGCCGTGGATCCGGCTGCCTACGCCGTGGATCCTATCACCGGTGTTGCGGATCCGACCGCTGGTGGGGTGTCCGCTCATGCGGGGCGGCCTGAAGATGGCACGATGATCTGCGCTGGCCTCCTCCCTCCCTGACGCCTACATGGGCAAGGCCTTTCTTCGTGAGAGGACCAGGTCAGAATCCCGTATTCCCCTCTCTGCGATAACTCATGTAGCTCAGTCTGTACAAATATTGAATCACTACTATGGGGCACTTGGTTACATTATATTGGTTTCATTAGACTCTATTTCAGTCTGCGTGATTACTCGAAGAAGAATAACATTGCCCCCGTGATCAGGTTGTTCAAATCTTACGAACGAATTTGCTACTCAGTTCACGTTGAAGTACTGATGTGTTGCTGCTTAACGAAACCTGCACTGTGTAGTGTGTACTACTGAAGAATGTCACATTTTGTATTGAAACGAATTTAAATATTCAGTATAGCTCTAATGCACTATTCTTGGAATGGGTTCTAGACATTCTGAAAGAAACATATTACTACTTGTTAGGGCTCATCATATTGATTTTTTATTGCATTTTAATTTCAAGAACAGGCATATATGATCTCTTTGTTAAGGACCTGATTGAGAATGAGACTTTGTCAACTGTCCCCACTATTCTGTACATATATTGTATTGAACCATGATTGTTGTTTCAGCTTTGTTTTATTCATTACCAGGAGCTCACCGTGTGCTCTCTGATGGGTCTTTGTGCAGCAGCTTCTTCGTCTTGGCTTCCTTGGTTTTATTTGATAGCAGCTAAGCCACATTTGCTTCTTGGTTCTAAGACAGTAGCTAAGTGTCTCTCTACAGCAGTATTGGTTTCTTCAGAGCTGGCTTAAATGTTTCTCTAGCAGCAAGTGTTCTACGACAAGTGCAGAGCAGTTCAGTTAAGTGTATAGTTTTTTTATTTACTAGTAGCTGCAGATGGTGTCCATTTTTTGTGCTAATAGCAGCAGCTATTTGCAGTCTTCTCCCTTGCTAATTTCGTGGATAAATTCTAATGCACTATCCTTTCTCAGTCACGTGCAGTGTCTTTAAGGGTTTTTTGGTGATGAGATGTCTATATCACTAGTCTGCTAATATTCCAGGTTTAGAAGTTCCATTCTCATAGCTGTATATGTATGCTCCTGGTGACCTATTGGTGGATGAAAATGCACTTATGTTTCTAGGTCAATAACTATAGTAGTACAGTACCAGCGTTTTTATGAAACCTGTCCTAACTGCATTGAGCTTGGACTTTTCTGTGAACTCTGAGCTATCTAAGGAACTTGAATATTTGTGTAAACTTGAATATTATTGTAAACTTGAATACTATATTTTAGTAAGTTGCAGGTTTAGTAATCTGCCTTTAGCCCAAAGGAACACTTGTCGTAATGCTACTTTGATTTTCATATTAAACATTAGACCTCTGAATTTTAGCTTTACTTGCACCTTGCAGAAATTGATTGAATGTTAGCTTTACTCCCACCTGCTCAACTCTAAAACATATCAAACCATGTTGTGTGCCTGTACAGAGAATTAGTAAGTGTTCAGAATATGTTGCTGTTGGATAACTTCGATTTTATAACTATTAAGCATCATTTAAATAGTGGTTTGATTTCTATGTGGTGTCTTTTGTGCTGTTCTACTATCCTCAATATGAATATGCACTCTGTTGCAAGGCATGTATGTATATGCACTCTGCTGCAGGACTTTCCATGTATATGTATCTGCATTGGTCTTATTTTGTACAAGAACTTTCTATGTTATATCTACTACAGTCTGTCTTTGCCTTGTATATATAGAGGAAAAATGAGATTGATGATGAACATGAGCTAGGACAAATGTAGGATGACCAGAACCATTTCAGATTGATAATTTTAAGTTGAACTATAAAGTTGAACTATAAAATTGTCCATATACAAGTAAAAATCCAAACTAAGATGTGTTAATATCCATAGTCTGTCTTTTCAAGTCTGGATGCTTTTGTTACTATGCAATGCAAACTGAGATGTGTGCTTCAAAGTAATCCAAGGTTTCTACATGATGCAGAGGTCTAAGTATAATAACATGGAACCAGATGCCGTGGATTTCTTTGGGGAATGTATGACTAGTGTAAAAAATGGTCGCTCTCCTCTTGCTAATGAAGTATATGTAAGTTACAAAATGATTGGATATATCTACCGTACTCAAGTACATGCCTGTTTCAACACTGTTCTGTTGTCTTGTAGGAACGAATGGTAACAGAGAAAGCTAGAATGTAGGAGAAGCACAAAAGTCTCCCTCCAAGATTGTTGATGAAAGTCTTAGCCAAATCAGCCGCTCATCCACCTTTCTTCCTAACATTGGTGTCCCAAAACCATCAAAGACCGGTCGGTCCTCATCGACAGCAGCACAAGCACATAAGCAAGCTCAGTTTGAGGCAACACTCCAAGCTAAAAGAGAGGCAATTGCTAGGAAGCAGGAAGAGTTGCAAGCATAGCTTTAGGCTCAGTAGGCTACACTTGAAGATAACCAAATTTTGCTTCGATAGACCCAAGAGGAAATGAAGGAGATGCATACCTAGTTTGATGAGACAAATGCACTCCTACGAGCTATCCTCAAACTTCAGAAAGAGTGAGGTAGGTAAGAATGCAGTTTCTAAGTATGAGGCCTTCACGCCTGAGCTTTTGCTACCTAGTTAGAACTTGCTATCCTCAAATTTCATTAGACCTATTTGTCTGTAACTTTGTGCTGAAACCTCTTGGTTTGGAACCTGGAACTATGTGCTGGAAGTGGAACAAGTACTGGAACATGTGAAACTATGTGGACTATGCATGATGGCTTGAGAACTAAAGTCTTTTCTTTGGATGAATTCAGACTTGTGATGAGAATCGTGTGGGTTTCATTTACATATCTATAAATTCTATGGGTTTCATGTATATATCTGTAAAAAGAATGACGGAAAGAGCGCGTCACAAAATCTACAGCACAATATATGATAACCATGACCCGTTACAAAAAGGTATCAACACATGGCCATTCCCATACCATTTGTGATGACCAAACATAATGTGATGCATTGACTGTACATTTGGTGACGCCAGTTTCCGTCTTAAAAGGGTACAATAGGTGACGATATAATGGTGTCGTCACAAAAAGTACTAACATTTTATGACGGTTGACCGTAAAATCGTCATGAGGACTTTATATGACGGTTGTTTTATGACGACGGGCGTGATGCTAGAAAATTGTCACAAGGATCTTTTTATGACAATTTTTGTACTTTACATGACAGTTTAGCTTTGTCACACAATCCAAGAATTCTTGTAGGGCCATTTGGATATCAATATACACCATAAGATTTTTTAAAGTTAAGAGCATCTTCGATAGTTTTACAACTTTTATTCTTCAAATCATGATTTGCTAACTCCTAAAATAATATGCGGAGCTAAAAAAGAGATCGTCTCAAATGGTTTGACATTTTTGACTTCCCAAATATTTAGGCCGACACATGTTTTTCTTTGGCGGGAGCTTCTTTTTTCGCTGGAGATTGAAACCACGGTCGTCCTTTCTTCGTCGCCGTTTCCTGCTTTGTGACTGTCGAGATCTGCATCGTGGCCGAGCCGGTGGCGGGCAGCGACAGACAGCACCCTGGTCGCTGTCGATCTGCACCTCTTGTCCCCAGTTGACGAGCAGCCGCAGCTAGCACGAGCAGCAGCATTTGCTTTCCATGAACAACAGCATCTAGCTGACATTCTGCACATTCCCATATGATACAAAATCTTCTATTTCCCATCAGCATGTACAGTGCCATACACGTCAAAGAGATAGCCCGCAAGCAATACAAATGAAATATACACAAAGCAATGAAATATACACAAAGTAATAGGGACGGCTGCATATATATACAATAGTTCCTTAGAATAATATCAGCGATCCAACTATATAGACTGAAACTGAACTTTCCATGCACGCGGAGGCAGGCAGGGGCGCCCAGCCGTGGCCTCTCGTCGCTAGCCTGTGTGCCGGCGGCCAGAGTTTCCTGTTAGCAGCAGCTCGGGATTCAGGACAGGAATTAGGGAATTGGGGAAGAACGAGGAACAATAGTTCAAAACTACCATGAACATTAAACGAATTCAAACTTCAGATTACAATGGCCTGAGCCATCCTTTCCCGTCTCATTCTCTTAAGTACTCCCGTCCGGTGGGCTGTCGCCTCTTTGCCTCACTCTGTCCATGATGGGCCAACAACTCTGGGATTGGGCTTCCTCTTTCGGGCCGGCCTTATTTCAGCTTCGTTTTGGGCCTCTCTTGTCGGATGATCAATAGTGGACTCCGCTCTTGTAACAATCACCCCCTCTTGAGAGCCGACATGCCCCCATGCCATAGCACGTGGGAACTGCTGACAAAGTTGTTCCTCATTCTCCCAAGTTGCAAGAGAAATTGGCATATGAGACCATTGAATCAATGCTTGCTCAACTGAGTGCATATTTGAAGAACAACAGCGCTGAAGAACTCTTTGTGGCACTTGCAACTCCACTAAGTCAGACGGTGGAAGAGCAGTAACAGGATCAGTGCCATGAGAGGCCTTCAACTGGGAGACATGGAATACCAGGTGTATTGCTAAAGTTGTAGGTAGAGCCAAACGATAAGCGAGAGAACCCACACGAGCTGTGACACGATATGGCCCAAAGAACTTGAAGGATAACTTGTTGTTTGATCTATGACTCAATGATGATTGAACATAAGGCTATATCTTCAGATAAACCCAGTCACCCACACTGAAGTGATGTTCAGACCTGGATTTATTAGCTTGTCATTTCATACGCTTCTGAGCTCAGAGCAAATGTTGACGAACAAATTCTTGCATCAGTGCTCTTGCAGACAGCCATTGATTCAGATCAGATACAGGTGTGTCCACTGAATCCATGTTGAGGCCAAAACAGTGAGGCTCTCTACCATACATCACTTGAAACGGAGTCTTACCCAAAGCCAAGTGGAAACTTGTATTATACCAGAACTCGGCTAAAGAAAGCCATTGACTCCACTTAGAAGGACAAGAACCGACAAAACAGCAAAGGTATGTTTCTAAACACTGGTTCAAGCATTTAGTTTGGCCACCAGATTGTGGATGGTCTGCAGTGCTTAATCTGAGCTCCACTTTAGCATAAGTGAATAGATTTTGCCAAAAATTGCTGGTGAAGATCTTATCATGTTCAGAGACTATAGCCTTTGGAAAACCATGCAATCTATAGATGTTATCCAACAATGCCTTAGCTACTGACTGAGCACTAAAGGGATGCTTAAGAGGTATGAAATGACCAGATTTAGAAAATTCATAAAAAATGACTAGGATAGCATTTTCTGAACCAGGTTGTGGGAGGCCTTCCACAAAATCCATAGTAATAACAGACCAAGCTGAATCAGGTAAGTACAGGCAAAGGCTGAAGGAGACCAGGATAATTAGCTTTGATAGGTTTGGCTTGCTAACAGATGTTGCATCTTTGGACCCATTGAAATATATCAGATTTCATCTTGGGCTAATAGAATAGATGTTTAATCCTATGGTAGGTAGCGGGAGCTCCAGAATGTCCAGCTAAGGCACTTGAGTGGAGGGCAGCAAAGATTCTTTGTTGCAAATGAATGTTAGTGCCAAGCCAAATTTTGCCATCATATCGAATGACTCCATCAATGATACTATGAGGGTCCTTGGGACCACTAACAGCCAGTTTGGACAGAATACTAAGAGCTTCAGAGTCTGACTGATAAGCAGCACTCAAATCATCCAACCATTGTGGTGAAACTGTAGATATAGCAAATGACTGTTCAGTGCGAGGTTTTCTTGATAAAGCATCGGCAACACCATTATCTACTCCCTTCTTGTAAATGATCTTATAATTGACGCCAAGAAACTTGGTGAAAACCTTCTGCTGCCAGTGTGTATGTAGCCTTTGTTCATTGAGATGTATAAGGCTTTGTTGGTCAGTGTGAATGAACAATTGACCTTGTAAGAAATAAGGCCTCATTGGTCAACAACCACCAAGATTGTCAAGTACTCCTTCTCATAAGTTGAAAGGCCGTGGTTCTTAACCCCCAATGCTTTACTGATATAAGCCAGTGGGTGACCATTTTGAATAAGTACAGCTCCTATGCCTGTTGCACAAGCATCTATCTCAATGTGAAAAGGCAGTGAAAAATCTAGTAATGCCAAGCATGGTGCAGAAGATAATGCCTGTTTGAGATGAGCAAAAGCCTAAGAATGTATCTCTATCCATATGAATGGAACATCTTTGCACAAAAGCTGAGTAAGGGGTTTGGCAATGATGTCAAAATGCTTGATAAACTTCCTATAATATCCTGTCAAGCCCAGAAACCCTCTAACTTCTTTGACATTATGAGGAATTGGCCAATCCTAAACATCTCTAATTTTCTTAGGATCAGTTACCACACCAGCTGCACTAATGACATGTCCCATGCAAACTTGCATTTACTGAGCTTCAGGTGCCAATGGTCTTTCTATAGCTATAAGAATGCTTGTTGCAAGTGTAAAAGATTCTCTTCAAATGTTTTGCTATAAATCAAAATATCATCAGAAAACACTAACAGGAATTTCCTTAGGCCAGGTGCCAATGTATTGTTCATAGCACCTTGAAATGTACTAGGAGCTCCAATAAGTCCAAATGACAAAACATTGAATTCAGAATGCCCCAAATGAGTTTGGAAGGCATTCTTATATTCTTCACCAGACTCCATAAGTATTTGATGGAATCTAGATCTCAGATTTAATGTAGAAAACCATTTGGAATTGGCTAATTCATCCATGAGTTGATCAAATATAGGGACTGGGAACTTAGATTTGACAGTAATAGAATTTAGCTATCTATAGTCCACATAGAACCTGTAGCCACCATCTTTGTTTGTCACCTATAAGACTGGAGAGGAGAAAGCACTAGCACAGCTGGGCTTTATAATACCTTGTTTCAACATATCAGCCACTTGTGGCTCCAACTCATCTTTTAGCTTCGGTGGGATCTGTATGGCCTGACAGCAACAGGCTTGGAACCAGGTAACAATGGAATTGTGTGATTGCAGGCCCTTGGTGGTGTAACCTTGTTGGAGGATCAATTAGTGTCTTGATTTCTGTGGGAATCTCACATAATGCAGGAGACTACTCATCTTGGGTTAAACAACAAATCTGCACCCATAATGAATCAGAAGAATCTGGAGATATGCCCTGCAATGTTTATAGTCTCGTTGATACATGAACTGCATAGATTTGGCTTTCCAGTGCATCTGCATAGAACCAAACTGCTCTAACCAATCCATGCCTAGAATAATATCAAAATGAACTAATGGCTCCACTTTGAGATTGGCAACAAAAGAATACCCCTCAAGTTGAAAGACTGCTTGTGATATTATAGAGTAATCCACCACCAGCAATGCTAACTGAACTGTCATTAGCAATAAGCTTAGGAGAGCTCAACTGCTGAACTATAGTAGTACTAACTGTTGACACTGTTTTTTGGCACGTGTCAATAAGGATCGGGAGACTGAACTAAATCGGCAAGAGGGTGATTGTTCTTCAGCATTGCTTCTGAGTTGCCGATGGGTGGTTGTCGATGAAGGACATGATGATCTCGTACATTGGCGATGAAGCCAGAGGGCTGTTGCCGATAAGATAGGCAGGAAGGCTAGAAGGTTGTTGCCGATGCCAGGGATGTGCCGATAAGGAGATAACTTCATCGTGACGGGAGCGGACAGCGGATCGGCGACACGAAGCTTATGATTTTTAGTATTGTAGTTTAAGTCCAACTCCTATACAAGTTTTATTTCTTTTTTAAGAAATAGAGTTCGTATAAGGAATTAGTTTATTTCTTCTATATTTGAGCTTTACGTATTAAATTAGGACTCTTTTGATTAGTAGAGTATAAATATATGCCGAAGGGCATTGTAATGGATATCCAAGCATCAATAAACAAAATCTACTTTTTATTTACCTTTACCAGTACTTTACTTTTTGGCGACTTCACCAAGTACCTTTTCTTTTTCAACGAGTTCTTTCAAGAATCGACGGGCTGCATCAACTTGATCTCCGGCGACCTTGCAAGTTCCGCGTCTACCGAGCACAATTCAGGCTTTGACTTCCGGGCATATCGCTGTCGTCTCGTCTGATCTGTTCAACAATTATCGAATACCTTCTGAGCTTTGACATCCGGGCGTATCGCTGTCGTCTCATTCAGATTTTATTCAAATTTATCATCCTTGTCGATTAACAGGTCAAATCGACTGGCATGCTTCGGATATCGATTTCGGGTATTAGCCCGGTGTGTTTGCAGATATAATTTTGCATCAACACATCTTTTGGCACGCTCGGTGGGACCAAGTCAACAGATCTATCATGAATAATCCTACTGATATCACTCCAGAAAATATCATCGAGATATCAGAATCAGATCTCAAGGAGGATCAGAAGCTAGCCATGGAAAAAGCTATGGAGGATTACAGGCAGCTCTGCTTGAAGTCTTTCAGCAAGAACAGGGACGGAGAAGTCATCCAGAAGCAAGATCTGCCGTTGCCTCGACAGTTAACCTTTGACTCCAACCCTGGTAAATTACAGGAGATGGTTAATTCTGTATTAAATCAAGCTTTGATCAACCACTCCACCGTGCTGTCCAATACTGTTTACAATGCTGTTGTGCAAACATTAAGAGAAGGACAAGCACCAGGGTATGTCGGGCCGGCATATCATCAGCCGGGATCGACATCTGTCAGTACTCCATCGGCAACTCCAGCCGTTGAGAGTATGGAAGCGCTTACTCCAGCTATATCAGGACCATCCATCATTGAAGCCACGCCGATAGGATCAGATCTAACGTCTCAGGAGAGGCCTAGTACTCAGTTGAGCACAGATCTATCGGCATCAGCAATATCAGGTCCTTCAGGTCAACACAGTCAAACTGCTGCTAATTGGTGGGGATACGGTATGCCTCCAGGTCCATCTACTGCCAATTCTAGACTGCCTCAAGTACATGATGTAGTAGGGAAGGGTCCAATGACATCGGCTACTCCAATTCGGCCGATGGCTCAAGTGCCGCATTATTCTACTGCACTCCTGCTATACAACCACTGTCAATGGGATTCTACGCGCCTTCGCAATAGATATCTTATGCGAATCCATTGACTAATCCTCCACCAGTTCAACTGAGAGCTTCCACTGCAGAACAGCCCATAGCGCCATTCATATCTCAATCTAGGTTATGGTTATCTGCAATTCAGGGCAATCATCCTGGTTGTCATCTACCTACACAGGAGCATCAATTGTCCACAAGCTATCAGCCATCGGCAAGTCAGGTGCCGATGAGTTACAATCTCAATTGGTCAGGGCAAGCACCAGTTCAGCAATCTGCTATTCAGCCAAGTTACCAGGCAATGGGGACTCAGCGGTATAGTCCATAGACAACTTTCCAGGAACAAGCATTGGCAAAACAGCCGATGAGCTTTACTCCACAGATTGGAACTGTGAATATGTCGATTCCTCCAAGCCAAATGCCACAGGGGTATATAGAAGCATATCAGCCAACGCCTCCAGTGGAGATTCAGCCAGTGCATCGGCAAGATCCGGATGCACTCTTGACCGATAAGATTGCAGAAGTGATGAAAGAGCAATTTGGGATTCAGCTCAAAATTAATACTTACTCTTATCAGACTCCGTACCCTTCATCTTATGATTCAATTCCTTTCCCAAATTGGTACAAGGTGCCAGATTTCACTAAGTTTTCTAGGCAAGATGATACATCAACGATGGAACACATCAACCGATTCATCATCCAGTGCGGGGAAGCAGCAAACAGGGATGAGCTGAGGATCCGTTTATTCTCGTCCTCTTTGTCTGGATCGGCATTCGCGTGGTTTATATCATTGCCGCCGAACTCTATTCTTACTTGGGCCAATCTAGAAAGACAATTCCATAAGTACTTCTTTGCTGGTGTCCATGAGAAGAAACTTACCGATTTGATGAAATTGAGACAGCGAAGCGACGAATCGGTAGAGAGTTTTGTGCAAAGGGTACGAGACATGAAGAACAGGTGCTACAGCTTAGTGCTTGATGATTGCCAATTAGCTGGTTTGGCTTTCCAGGGTTTGTTGCCGCATCTCAGGGACAAATACGATGCTCAGGAGTTTGAAAGCTTAAGTCATATTGTGCAGAGGATCTCTGATCAAAGTGCTCAAGCTCCAGAACATAGAAAGAGCTGGAACAAGAAGGTGTCCCTTGTAGAAGAGGCAGAAGAATCAGATTCAGAGGAAGAACCAACTATCGGCCTGGCTGAGTGGGTGAAGGGTAAAAAGCCTTTATCTTGTCCTTTTGGTCAGAAGGAGCCAGAAAGATTCACGTTCGACGTCGCAAAGGCTGATAAAATATTTGATCTCCTACTCCAAGAGGGCCAAATCAAGCTGTCACCCAATCAAGTGATTCCATTGGCAGATGAGCTGAAGAAGATGAGGTACTACAAGTTTCATAATGCAACTTCGCACAGTACCAATGACTGCAAGGTGTTCAGACAGCAGTTGCAATCGACAATTGAATCTGGGAGGATCAAGTTTGACAACTCTAAAGCTTAGAGGCCGATGAAGATTGATCAACATCCTTTCCCAGCAAACATAGTAGAGGCCGTAAACAAAACCAAAGTGTTGACATTGGCAAGCGCTAAGAGGAGAGCATCGGTGGGTCCTAGAAATCAAGCAACTGTCGATGACTTGAAAGGGAAGGAGAGAGTTGAAGAAAGCAGTAGTTCCAGAAGACCTCCTAGACCAACTCCGTATAGAATTTCAGGTGACTGCTATCGACATCGGCAAGAAGAGTTGCGTCGGGAAGCGTGGCATCGACACGAAGATCATTGGAGATGCCCGTTCTTCATCTACTGCTAGGAAGAAGGCACTAAATTGCCTACTGTTGATAGCTGCCCCGAGTGCAATGGCTATGATCGAGCAGATCAGGCAAAAAAGAAGACCGCGCTATGGTAATCAGGGCAGATACATTGGTAAGCCGATCAGAGAGAGGGCGTCGGTACATGATCGGCTGGGGGGCAGAACCAGTGTGCATGAAAGGCTAGGCAGGCATGACGACCGTTTGCCGATGAATCAAGAGGAGCTCGAGGAGATGGCTAATGCAAGAGTCCCTGATGAGGCAGTACTCTGTAGGGATCCCGATATAGACTGCCTAGGTTCAAATACAAAATTATCTGGAAGACGAAGCTTCCTCAATGGTGCCCTAAAGGTCTAACGAAGACTCAAAAGAGGAAGATGCAACATGAGCATAAAGAGGAAAATTCCCGTGGAGCAAAAACTCAAGTATGACAGCCGAAGCACAAAAAAAATGAAGGCCCATCGACAGGTATCAACATGGTTTTCGTATTGCCGATGAAATTTTGAACACTTGCTTATAAAGAAAATGAATAAAGTGCTTGTTCAAAAAGAATGTATTGGCACTACGTTAATGTGAAGTTTTACAAATTGCCGATACATTACATTGCTGATGAGGAAGAAGGTTTACAAGTTCAACAATGAACGGATTGTTGATATCGCACGCAGGCGAATTTGGTCGGCTTCCTCCAGTGTCTTTGCGTCTTCATCGGCATTGCCTTCAACTGGCTTGATCTTCTTCTTAAGCGCCAGCGTCTTGAGGACTTGGTTGTCCCTTTCTTGCTAAAGAGTCTTGATAGTTTCGGGCATTTGGGCCTTCTCCTGATTTGCTGCGTCCAAGGCTCCTTCAATCTGTCTCAGCTCCGCTAGCAGGGCCTCTCTTCTTGCTGATAGTTGAGCAATCTTGTCTTCCAGATCTGCACGGGAGGCTTCTAGTTTACCGATGTCTTTGTGCTTCTCATTGGCAAATTGCTTATGCTTCATCATGTCCTCCTGGAGTTTTGCCTGAGTGGCTCTATCGGCAATCCGCTGGGCAGCCCTTTGATACTGCAACTGCTGACTCTTCAGATGTGCAGCTTGGAAGAGTGCTTCCTCAACATTGGCAGGAATATGACCTTGAATTCCTTTAAAAGTTGCTCTTGCGGAATTAGAATCCTAGATCAGTAAAGAGGTCTCCTGTTGCAGCAAGGATAATAGCATCTCCAGCTTTGACTTGGTTTCAGGTGATAGAACTCCAAGGGCTGGAGCAGAGCTTTCTTCAGAATCTTCATAATCAGGAACAATCCCACTGATAGAGAAGGAAAACAGACTACTTGGGGTGGCTGGGGGGCATCAGCAATGGAAGGCTGAGGAATCGGTACACTTGGGACGGTTGCCGATGCAATTACTTGGTGCTGCAAGAGAAACAGATGAGTAAAAGTGCCGATCCAATGATCAAGGTTTAAATAAAGAATACCTCTGGAGAATCATCAAGGACGACGAGGTGTGGCGACGAAGGTGCTGCAGGTGGAGACGAAGGTTGGGTTACCGATGAAGATTCCATTGGTGTAGAACTCGCGCCCTGAAATGTGAAATCGGTAAATCACAGCAATCGGCATCTACAAAAGAAAGTGAGGTGATTACCTTAGATGTCTGTGCCGAGGATGCGATCGATTTGGTGCTCTTCTTGGAACGACCATGGCCCATCACAGTGTCTAGCGAAGGAGCTTTATAGCCGATGATGGATACTGGGGAGATAGGCTGCAGCCGTATGACCTTGTTGCTCTTACTTAGTGTTAGAACTGGGTCATCAACCTGTTAAAAAGGGGTTAGTTGCCGATGGATTAAAAGGGAGTTGAAAGAAGTAGAGAGGGTCAGACTTACCGCATCGGCAGGGATGGCATGATCGGAATCAATGAGATTCCAGTAAAGATGAGGAGATGCAAAGAATAGTTGCTCTTTCCATTCTTGCCACCATAATTTGAAGGACTCGGTGACAAAAGAAGCCGGTACCCAATCGGTTAGATCGACATTAGAGGTATCGGCATCGGGAAGGAGAGTAACAATCTTGTGCCAATCCACATGGTTCGCAATAGTCTCTTTCGGTTTAATCACATCGGCAAAGCAGAGGTTGATGGGCAGTTGTCCAAAAGATAGTTGTCTTGCTGCTACCGATGGATAATAGAACTCGTATGTGGGATTAATGTTCTTCCCGCTTCCAAATATGTTGACCAGGATGGCACGAGGGGTGATTATTGCACTAAGAATGTCGGCATCTTTGTTCAAAGCCTCATCGGTAAGGTTAAAGGAAAGAGGGAATCTTGCTTCTTCATCAACATAAGGGACCCAGGCCCGAAGCTCAGAAGGGATGCCGATGTAGAATCTGTGGAAGAGATTGCCGATCTGGACTCTGTTTGCCTCTGCCCCTGGTAATACTGCCAGTGCTTCTCCAAAGTTGATAGGGGGTGCGTTGCCGATTCTTCTTCCCCGAGTTGATAATCTTCAGGATCAAGGGAATTGCTGGGCGAACAGATCAATGTGGAAATACTTGTGCATATGGGCGTTCAACCACATATTGATGAACCACCAAGGGCCCCCAGATTGCCGATGGATTTGCCTTGCAGCAGCCTTTGTGACACTTGGTGAAGGAGATGGTAAACTGAGCCAAGGAGGTATCGGCCCAGTGGGAGTCTGACACCGCTAGCCAACATCTCTGCTGCAGGAAGGTGCATGTTGGTCGGTCCAACTGTTCTGCCATAGAAAATAAATTTCTCAAGCCACATATTCAAAAAAGTTGAATGCTCCCTGTGACTGACTGAACCAGATTTCTTATATTCGTTGATATAACCGGTCCAGCCACCAATATTCCTGGTAATCAGCCGATGCTCAGGTTTTCTCTGGAACAGTGCGTTGTCATCGGCAGATGAGATGTCCAAGCCGGTGAGCATATACACATCGGCAAGGGTTGGAGAAGCTGGTCCATGTTTGAAGATGAAGGCATTCAGAGTATCAGACCAGAAATAGGAGGCGGCGATTAACAGTGACTCATTCCTCTCCATATCGGCAATAGATAGTCTGATGCACTGTTCTAATCTGTGTTCCACCCAATACAGCTCCATTGGCTTTGCGACCCTCAAATACCAGTCTTTCCATCCCTTAGAGGTTTTCGGCCAAGATCGAAAGGTATCAGTCCAGAATCTTAGATCAAAATTCTGAGCTCTAAAAGGGATTCGATTGGTTTCTGCATTTATAATGTCAATTGGGTCTGGATTTCCCATTGGGCCTAGGCAGACAAATTGATTTTGATGCATTGGGATAAGGAGATTATTACAAAGTTCCTGAGATTAAAGATTAAAATAAAGAGGAGTCATGAACTGTGCAGAAAAGGAGAAAAGAAACGTCGGAGGACGGGTAAAGAAGAAGATTAACCTTGGGGACGTCAAAGCGGATAGCCATGGCCGCGACGAAGATGGAGAAGGCAAAGAATGCTAATGGAGGCTAAGGATCACCGTCAAGAGTGCCGACGATCGAGTTCGTCGAAGGATCGCCTGTTGATGTCGCCGCTGGAGAGAGAAAAGCTAGGGTTTGAATCGCAGAAGAAAACTGGGCCGCGGCGGAGAAAGCATTATATGGGCCTGTTGGTATAGGATTTCCACTACCGCGCGTGCAACTCTCGAGGAGAAGTTCAAGCGGTTTGGGTAATCATGACCTGGAGGAAATTTTGGCGCATAAAGTATTTTATACTCGAAAATTGGGGGGCATGTGTTGACACCGTTTTTCGGCACGTGTCAATAAGGATCGGGAGACTGAACTAAATCGGCAAGAGGGTGATTGTTCTTCAGCATTGCTTCTGAGTTGCCGATGGGTGGTTGCCGATGAAGGACATGTTGATCTCATACATTGTCGATGAAGCCAGAGGGCTGTTGCCGATAAGATAGGAAGGAAGGCTAGAAGGTTGTTGCCGATGCCAGGGATGTGCCGATAAGGAGATGACTTCATCGTGACGGGAGCGGACAGCGGATCGGCGACACGAAGCTTATGATTTTTAGTATTGTAGTTTAAGTCCAACTCCTATACAAGTTTTATTTCTTTTTTAAGAAATAGAGTTCATATAAGGAATTAGTTTATTTCTTCTATATTTGAGCTTTACGTATTAAATTAGGACTCTTTTGATTAGTAGAGTATAAATATATGCCGAAGGGCATTGTAATGGATATCCAGGCATCAATAAACAAAATCTACTTTTTATTTACCTTTACCAGTACTTTACTTTTTGGCGACTTCACCAAGTACCTTTTCTTTTTCAACGAGTTCTTTCAAGAATCGACGGGCTGCATCAACTTGATCTCCGACGACCTTGCAAGTTCCGCGTCTATCGAGCACGATTCAGGCTTTGACTTCCGGGCGGATCGCTGTCGTCTCGTCTGATCTGTTCAACAGTTATCGAATACCTTCTGAGCTTTGACGTCCGGGCGTATCGCTGTCGTCTCGTTCAGATTTTATTCAAATTTATCATCCTTGTCGATTAACAGGTCAAATCGATTGGCACGCTTCGGATATCGATTTCGGGTATTAGCCCGGTGTGTTTGTAGATATAATTTTGCATCAACACTAAAAAATGAAGAAGTATTGCCAAAATCAATAAGAACTTGGACTTGCAAACCTTGTAAAGTTCCACAGAATTGGATTGTTCTTGGAGCAGGAGCACCCTAGACAACTGCTTTGGAAATTGCCAGGCAAAGAGATTCATCTGGTGGTTCTTCAATTGATTCTTCCTCATCTTTTGAATAACACTCCCAGAGATCTTGTACAACATGCATAACATCTGGAGAGCAGTGATGATCCTTACTCCACTTAGCCCCACATTTGTAACACAAGCCCATAGCTCGGCGATACTGCTTGAGGACAGACATCTTGGAGTCAGTATTTTCCTATGGTGCCTTATCTTGTTTAGTAGGAGTTGCATCTAGGATAACTTTCATATTGTGCTTGTAATTTGGAGAATATCCTATTTTGAATACAGGTTTATCCGCCAATGCCTCTTCCTGCAGTAAGGCGAGGGAAATAGCAGCATCGAGCGTGTTTGGAGTTTGCATAATCAAAATAGAACAAATTTCATATTTAAGACCATCAACGAAACAAGAGATGAAGTAAATAGGATCCACTGCCACAGCGTAAGCAGTCAATTGCTCAATGATAGATGTCAATTTAGTAACATATTCTGCTACTGAACCGGATTGTTTGATGTTGTGGATTTTTGAAGGAGAACATCATGCTGATGATGATCAAAGCGGTCACTCATCATCTCACAAAACTGCTTCCAAGTCATATTAGCTACCTGAGACTCTATGGGATGAAACCAACAAGACACAATACCCTCAAAATGCATCTCAGAGATAGTAATCCACATATCACATTCAGTACCATACAAGCAGAAATACTTTTTGCTACACTGACGCCATTGTCTAGGATTGGTACCATCAAATGGTAGAAATGGGACTTTAGGGATGCGTCCTAATGAGTTATGCTGAAATCGATCATGAGGTGGTGGTTGTTGGATTGGTGGAGGCTAGCGTCCGAAGAAAGCAGATGGATTGGGAAATGGTGGTGATGGTGGCCGTGGTGGCGAAAAGGGGTGATGCGTGTAATTAAACTGCTGAGAAGAGGAAAACATGGGCGCCTGGAATGTACCATTGGCCGGGAGTGGATCGGTGACCATGGAAGGTCTCGATCCAGCATCCCATGTAATTGAATCAAAGCCATGCCTTACGGGCCTGTCAGTGGTGAGTCCGGCAGATGAGCGCGCGGCTACCGACTGAGGAGCGACGTAGATCTCGGGCTCTTGCAATGATGTGTCAAACACCTAGAGATCGTACATCTTGGAGACCACGGCAACGCAGATTTGAGGTCATTGACCGCTGGGCGCCATGAGTTGGCCTCCTTGAGGAACTGCTCCAACACCACGACCTGAGCAGAGGTGACATCATCTGGGCTATCGTCGAGCCGCATGGACTCGAGGTTGAGGAGGCGGGTGGATATCGGACTTGTGTGTCGCTTGGTTCTCCTCGAGCGTTCTGAGGCGCTGTACAATGTCGTTGTTCCTGCAGGATGACGCCCACGCACACTGTTGGGAATATACCCTAGAACTAATCATGAGATGATGATATTCTGATTGTATCCATGATTAATAAAGTGTTCATTGAATATCCATTATAGACAACTTGTATTGATTGGCAATTATGTGAATTGTTTGTGGAACTCAATTACTTGAATGGTTATTCTAAAGTTGTCCCTAGTCGGCGTTCTTGTAAGAACACACTTGAATATTAGACCAGCACATGTATTAGTTGATGGCTATGTTTCACAAGTCATGGACATGGAGATGTCAAACTAATAATGTGGGCACATGTGAGACATGTAGACTGTACTGACCCGACATGAGAAAGTCTCTATTCATGTTATATATGTTATGTCCTTAGACCTGAGATTGTGGTATGTACTCAAGATGTGAAACAGTCCACTTAGGGACCGTCAAACGCTACTCCGTAACTGGGTAGTTATAAAGTTGGTCTTCGGGTGGTCGAAAAGCATGCTATGAGACATAGACAATCAAGATAGAATTTGCCCCTCTCTACTCGAGAGAGATATCACTGGATCACTCAAGTGATTGGATCAACAAATGCATGGCCGTGCTTGGGTTAAGTGTTAACCCACGAGTTGAACCATATATCGAGTGGCAAAGGGAATAACTTGTA
The DNA here is from genome assembly GCA_023333625.1 of Bothriochloa decipiens. Classification (NCBI taxonomy): domain Eukaryota; kingdom Viridiplantae; phylum Streptophyta; class Magnoliopsida; order Poales; family Poaceae; genus Bothriochloa; species Bothriochloa decipiens. Next base: position 32,054,468 of record CM041640.1, read on the forward strand.
TATGGTCGTAGTGGTTCATCTGATATGATCTTTGCATGTACGTAGGAGTTGTCACGTCTTGCTAGAGGCCGCTGTCAACTATTGGGCAAGTAGGAGTACTCGGCCCATGTCAATGTGTGTGTGAACCCATAGGGTCGCACGCTTAAGGGGCTAGAAGCCTAATCCGGGTTGGACCCAAATTAGATAAGGCTTAGGGTTACTAATGGGCCTCCAACTCGTGAGCTCATTGGGGACGCATATATAAGCAAGGGGTAGGGTGCATGGTGAGGGTTACACACCTTGGACAGCCACCGTCGCCCTTCCCATGCTCACGCCTTTTGCTCCTCGTGGACCTAGCAGTCCGGAGGTGCATCGCTTCTTTCCTGTACATGTGGATACCTCAGAGGTGCTGCATCTAGAGCACTGGGATGAACCGTACGAGGGGATTGATGTCATGGACGACCATGCAACTGCACCGCCTGCTGCGACGCGTATGACTACATCGAGTCATCTTCCGCTGCATCCGTGCATCTAGTGGTAATCCCGTGACCTGTAACTAGCAGTAGATCCTGGTTTATGAGGCAGAAAAGTTTTATTTTCTGGCTAGCGTAGCACCCTCATATCCGATCAGTGGTATCGGAGCCGTAGCTGCTCGTTATAGGTTCGGATGATGGCATATAGACGATATGCAGAGATAGTAGATGCGATCTGCTAGTCTTGGTTGCACAGTTTGATTAGATCAATTGTGGAGCGGGGTGGTAGATGGAAACTCAATCTGTTTTCGTGCTCTTGATGCGTGGCCGTGTAACGATCTACTCATACCGGTCGGTTTAATCCGCCATCTGAGTTAAGTGATACATGTAAGACCATACATGTTGGGCATAGATCAATGAGATTGATCTAGTGAAAATAGTGGGACTCTGATGGTTCGGATTTAGGTTGATGAGATCAATCTGATGAGATTTTCATAGCAATTTCATAGATATGATCTATGTAGTCCGGTTTGGTCTAGTGAAAATAGAGGGACTGCTGTTGCTACCTGTCGTAGCGCATAGAATCATTCTATGCCTAACTTGTTTTTGCAGGGTATGATGTGATTGGTATGGCCCATGTGTATGTATGTAATTCATTCATGGCCTGCGTGTCATGTAAGCAACACGGCTGGAGCCATATGTGTTGACATTTAATGTATTGGCTTGCGCGTCGTCTTATGATCTTGCGACTATGTAATTAGTATAGTCTGCGATAAGATAGTTTTTGGAGGACTTATCACAAGAAGGATGGCACACATGGATCGTGGAGATGGAGATCACCATGATGGGCAAGATGATGGAGATGGACATCACCATTCATTAAAGGGCCATACCATGTCACTTTGTGTGAATGTGATTCTCATTATTTGTTCTACTTTCACATGCTATTATGTTTTGTCTACATGAGTGCGGTAGTGAAGTAGAATGATCCCTCAGCAATGTTTAAGTTAAATGCTTCCCCAAACCTTGCACTGTCATAAGTCTTGTACAATTGGTGGTGGGTCTATGAAATTAGGGTGCCACTGGTTTTCCTCGACTAGGCAGGTTCGTATCGGATACTTACTGCAAGAAGGTTTGGTTACTTGAACGAGGTCATCCTAATGGTTAGGGATCTTGAAGCATGGAAAGGTTGAGTGCTTGGCATAGGGATGCTAGCCCAACAACAAGAGTCATATGAGATATGATTAGCAAGGTGTTGCTTACTGATCTACCATACCGACCAACGGTGATGCTAAAGCTCACTGGTCGGGATGTTAGTTGTGGGTCTTGAATCACTAAGTATCAATTGAGGGATATTGATTTTAGTGGGAGTATATTCTATTTGATATAATTTACTCCTTCATGGATACATTGTCTTAGTATTTTGCATTACTTTTGTTGTAGATGGCCGTTCGCAATCAACCATTTTCTTTGCGTATAATTCTTGAGAAAGATAAGTTGAATGGAACAAATTACGCAGACTAGATCCGTAACCTGAGAATTGTTCTCAGGGCTGAGAAAAAGGAAGATATTCTAGACACCCCATTACCAGATGAGCCTGGTGAAAATGCACCTGCTGCTGAAAGAGCCGCTTACAAGAAAGCATGCGATGCTGATCTTGAAGTGAGTTGCCTTATGCTTGCTTCTATGGAACCTGATCTGTAGATGCATTTTGATAACAATCACGCAGCGAACGATATGATCATGGCGCTTGAGGAGATGTTCCGCACGTAGGACAGGGCTGAAAGATTCAATGTCTCTAAGGCTCTTGTGGAAATCAAGCTTGCAGAGGGCGCAACAGTAGGACCACACGTAATCAAGATGGTTGGTTACACTCAAAGGTTGGAGAAGCTAGGCTTCCCAATCGGCCAAGAGTTGGCCACTGATTTTATTCTCTCGTCTCTTCCGTCCAGCTATGGAAACTTCATCTCGAACTACCATATGTATGGAGCGGAGAGAGGCTTGAATGAACTGTGTGGTATGCTAAAAACAGCAGAAGCTGACATCAAGAATGGTGCCAGTAGTAGCCAAGTGTTGGCAGTCCAAAACAGACGTCGGTTTAAGAGGTGGGGTGAGAAGAAGGGCAAGGCTAGAGATGAGATCTCTAAGCCAAACCCATCTACTGCTAAGGCTGGACCATCTGCAAATTCAGACTACTTTTATTGCAAGGGGAAAGGTCAGTGGAAAAGGAATTGCAAGGAATACTTGGCGTCCTTAGAGAAGGATGGCGGCGGTAAGGGTATTACTACTACTTGTACCCTTGTCATTCATGTTACGGACATTTTTCTCGCTAATTCATATATCAAATCCTAGGTATTTGATACCGGATCGGTTGCTCATATTTGCAATACGATGCAGGGAATGATAAGAAGTAGAAGCATGGAAAAGGGAGAGGTTGACTTCCGTGTGGGCAACAATGCAAGAGTTGCTGCGTTGACCGTCGGGATGATGCAACTTCACCTGCCATCAGGATTTATCATGGAATTGAATATTGTTATTTTGTTCCTAGCTTAATCGAAACATTATATCACCTTCATGTTTGATGAAGGATGGTTATTCTTTTGCGAGCAAAGACAATGGTTGTGTGATCTCCAAGAATGACATGTTTGTGCCTTTTGTATCCATTGTGAATGGATTATTTATTTTAAATCTTGATGATGCACCTGTCTGTAATGTTACTGCTAAACGGCCTCGGCTTAATGAGTTAAGTCCTACCTATATGTGCCATTGTCGCTTGGGTCATATAAGTGAGAATCGCATGAAGAGGCTCCATGATGATGGTCTTCTAACTTCGTTTGATTTTGAATCATACGAGACATGTGAGGCTTGCCTGCTAGGCAAGATGACCAAGGCGCCATTCAAAGGATTTCCTGAGAGGGCGTCTGACTTGTTGGAACTTGTACATACTGATGTATGTGGACCAATGAGCACGACAGCTAGAGGAGGATTTCAATACTTCATAACTTTTACTGATGACTTTAGTAGATATGGATATGTCTACCTAATGAAGCATAAGTTTGAAACATTTGAAAACTTTAAAGAATTTCAGAATGAAGTAGAGAATCAATGTGGTAAGAAGATCAAGGCCTTGTGATCTGATCGTGGAGGCAAATATCTAAGTCACGAGTTTAGCAGTCATCTTAAGAGTTGTGGAATTGTTCCACAGCTTACGCCACCCGAAATGCCTCAGAGAAACGGTGTGTCTGAGTGTAATCGGACCTTGTTGGACATGGTTCGGTCTATGATGAGCTAGTCGGACCTACCTTTATCATTTTGGGGATACGCTCTAGAAACAGCCGCTTTCACGTTGAATAGGGTACCATCTAAGTCCATAGTTAAGACACCATATGAGATATGGATTGGTAAGAGTCCCAGTTTGTCTTTTCTAAAAATTTGGGGTTGTGAAGTTTATGTCAAATGACTTATATCAGATAAACTAACACCCAAATCGGACAAGTGCTTTTTCATGGGATATCCAAAGGAAACTTTAGGGTATTATGTCTATAACCGAACAGAGGGCAAAGAGTTTGTTACTTGAAACGGTGTTTTCTTAGAGAAAGAGTTTCTCAAAACAGAAAAAGAATGGACAAAAGGTGTATCTTGAAGAAGTTCAAGATTAGCCAGTAGGGACTGACTCTATGAGTGATGCTATTGTAGCAGAGCAAGCTGAGACACCTGTGGCAATGGAGACACCACCACAACCACGAAGATCAGCAATACTTCACGCATTGCTTGGGGAATTGTTATTGTTAGACGATGACGAACCTACAGATTATGCGGAAGCTATGATGGATCCAGATTCCGAAAAATGGCAAAATGCCATGAGATCCGAGATAGATTCCATGGGAGACAATAAAGTTTGGAACTTGGTTGACCCGCCTGATGGGGTTAGACCCATTGAGTGCAAATGGATCTTCAAGAAGAAGAAGGATATTGATGGAAATATTCACGTCTATAAAGCTCGGCTTGTCGCAAAGGGTTTTCGGCAAGTTCAAGGGGTTGACTACAATGAGACATTCTCGCCGGTAGCGATGCTTAAATCTATCCGGATCATTCTAGCAATAGCTGCATATTTTGATTATGAGATATGGCAGATGGATGTTAAAACTGCCTTTCTAAATGGGTATTTAGAAGAGGACGTGTATATGATACAGCCCGAAGGTTTTGTTGATCCTAATAATGCTGGAAAGATATGCAAGCTTAAGAAATCTATTTATGGGTTAAAGCAAGCATCTCGGAGTTGGAATCTTTGTTTTGATGAGGTCGTCAAAGGGTTTGGCTTCCATTAGAATGAAGAAGATCCTTGTGTTTACAAGAAGGAAAGTGGGAGCGCTGTTGTGTTTCTGATCCTGTATGTGGATGACATATTATTGATTGGGAATGATATTCCTATGTTGCAATCTGTAAAGACTTCACTGAATAATAGTTTTTCTATGAAGGATTTAGGAGAAGCAATATACATCTTGGGCATTAAGATCTATAGAGATAGGTCGAGAAGGCTGATAGGCTTCCAAACCGACGGGGATAATTCACTATCTCAATCAGGTTTTGTGTTCACAATAAATGGTGGTGCAATTAGTTGGAAAAGTTCCAAGCAGGCAACAGTGTCTGATTCTACAACAAAAGCCGAGTACATTGCAGCTTCTAGCGCTGCAAAGGAAGGTGTCTGGTTGAGGAGGTTCCTCATTGATCTTGGTGTGTTTCCGAATGCGTTGGCCCATTGAATTTACATTGTGATAACAATGGGGCAATTGCACAGGCTAAGTAGCCTAGGGATCACCAGAAGAACAAACATGTACTCCGAAAGTTTCATCTCATTCAAGAGTTTGTGAAACGAGAAGAGATCAAACTGTCCAAATACATACGGATTTGAATATAGCAGATCCTTTGACAAAGGCTCTTCCACAACCTAAGCATGAGGCGCATATGAGTTCTATGGGGATTAGACATCTAAGAGATTAACTCTAGTGCAAGTGGGAGACTGTTGGGAATATGTCCTAGAGCTAATCATGAGATGATGATATTCCGATTGTGTCCATGATTAATAAAGTGTTCATTGAATATCCATTATAGACAACTTGTATTGATTGGCAATTATGTGAATTGTTTGTGGAACTCAATTACTTGAATGGTTATTCTAAAGTTGTCCCTGGTCGGCGTTCTTGTGAGAACACACTTGAATATTAGACCAGCACATGTATTAGTTGATGGCTATATTTCATAAGTCATGGACATGGAGATGTCAAACTAATAATGTGGGCACATGTGAGACATGTAGGTTGGACTGACCCGACATGAGAAAGTCTCTATTCATGTCATATACATTATGTTCTTAGACCTGAGATTGTGGTATGTACTCAAGATGTGAAACGGCCTACTTAGGGACTGTCAAACACTACTCCATAACTGGGTAGTTATAAAGTTGGTCTTGGGTGGTCGGAAAGCATGCTATGAGACATAATCAAGATAGAATTTGCCCCTCTACTCGAGGGAGATATCACTGGATCACTCAAGTGATTGGATCAACAAATGCATGGCCGTGCTTGGGTTAAGTGTTAACCCATGAGTTGAACCATATATCGAGTGGCAAAGGGAATAACTTGTATATGGTCATAGTGGTTCGTCTGATATGATCTTCACGTGCATGTAGGAGTTGTCACGCCTTGCTAGAGGCCGCTGTCAATTATTGGGCGAGTAGGAGTACTCGGCCCATGTCAATGTGTGCGTGAACCCATAGGATCGCACGCTTAAGGGGCTAGAAGCCTAATCCGGGTTGGACCTGAATTAGACAAGGCTTAGGGTTACTAATGGGCCTCCAACTCATGAGCTCATTGGGGACGCATATATAAGCAAGGGGTAGGGTGCATGGTGAGGGTTACACGCCTTGGACAGCCGCCGTCGCCCTCCCCACGCTTACGCCTTTTGCTCCTCGCGGACCTAGCAATCCGGAGGCGCATCGCTTCTTCCCTGTACGTGTGGGATACCTCAGAGGTGCTGCATCTGGAGCACTGGGATGAACCGCGTGAGGGGATTGATGTGATGGACGACCACGCAACTGCACTGCCTGCTGCGATGCGTAAGACTACATCGAGTCATCTTCCACTGCATCCGCGCGTCTAGTGGTAATCCTGTGACTTGTGACTAGTAATAGATCCTGGTTTATGAGGCAGAAAAGTTTTATTTTCTGGCTAGCGTAGCACCCTCATATCTGATCACAGACTCCACGACGACGAGGCGGCTGTCCCACGCTGACGCTCGCTCCGCCACGGACGTCTCAAAGGCGTCGAACTGACGCTCCCAGCACTCGTCCTGGGCGCTGAACTGGCGGGCGATCTCGTCCATCAGCAACTTCATGTTCAGCTCCATGGCTCCGCACGCTCGCTGTTGATGCATGAAGTGGTGGTGGGAGGGTGCGGTGTGAGCCAGAATCGGAGGTGAGGGAAGTGGCTTGGATTGAAAATCTGATATCAGATTGTTAGTAGGTGCTGGGGATTCAGGACAGGGATTGGCGAATTGGGGAAGAACGAGGAACAATAGTTCTAAACTACCATGAACATTAAACGAATTTAAACTTAGATTTCAATGGCCTGAGCCATCCTCTCCCGTCTCATTCTCTTAAGTACTCCCGTCCGGTGCGCCGTCGCCTCTTTGCCTCAGTCAGTCCACGATGGGCCAGCAACTCCGGGATTGGGCTTCCTCATTCGGGTCGGCCTTGCTTCAGCTCTATCTTGGGCCTCTGTTGTTGGAAGATCAATAGTGGACTCTGCTCTTGTAACATTTCCCCAGGAGGACGGCGACAACGACAATCCGTAGCGACCAAAAAACCACCAAAGAGAAGCAGTGGAGGAGTCGATCGGTCCATGTCATACCTGATCCCTAGGTCCGACAGCGTCCAACCGTAATCCTGGCCTCGCGGGAAGGAGGAAGGCGGCGCGCGGTGAAACTCCCATATGCGCGCACGAGCCACGCGCGGATATTTGCGCACAAATGACCCTGATTTGCCAAGTTTGTAATAATTGGAAAGGTCTATGCCAAACTCTTGGAGGGGAATTGTTTTCATTTTTCCAAAAAAAAAGATGGATGGGGAAAGAAATATGCCAGAAGGGCTCAAAAGAAAAATTGTAGATATGAAAAATTATGCAACTTTGTACCCAATGGTAATATAAGATTATTAGGTATCCTAATTAGGAGCTAGCGATCTGTTTTATATAATTGCATGTCGTGTAGGAGCACATTGTTTGTAATGGATAGATATAAATATGTCTCCGTCAGAACATTCGAACAAATCATGTTTATATATAGGTAATCTAAATTATCGAAGATGCTCTCGGGCAGTGTGGGACCATTATTATTGTAGTACAATTATTTAAATTGAGAAAGGGACATACGTTTAACAACTGACAGGAGAAGAAGCAAAATGAAGAACGAAGAACGACCTTGGATTATTAGGTGGAAGTGGCATGAGAGGAGCCAAACATGGAACCCAATTGTGGCTCTGCTAATCATCCAAATGCGATGGAGATGGGGCTTCTCACGGTGTACTTGTCGGACACCCACCGAAGCGCGCCCTGAACCACCTTCCCGTTACCACTCTTGCCTCGCCGCACGGACACCGTGAAGTTCTGTGCCTGGTTCATCTCCGTGAACTTCAGCGACCTCGGCTCGATATGCACCATGCTCGATGGCAGGTCTACATAGGGGTAGTACACAACCGGCGCCTCGCCGACGTTCCTCACCGTCCGGTGCACCACCGCCACTGGTTTGGCCGTGGAGTTCCCTGCCTTTGGAAACACGACCGAGATGGAGGGGTAGTTCAACGCGTGATCTGGGATCACCTTGATGGCCGAGCAGTCCACAGCGCGCCGCGTGATGATGGACACGTCCCGACTCGCGTAGATGCTGCAGAGAAAACGCGCGTGGTCGTCGGCGGCAATGTCGTACACCAGGCCTGGGTCGATGGCCTTGACTGGATTGACGTGGCCAGCGCCCGTCGCGAAGAAGTTGGCTGGCAGAAGTTGCTCGTTCACTATCGGGTTTCCAGAGCGGTCGATAGGGTCAGCAGTCGTCACAATAGCGGACCTTATCGCCGCTGGTGACCAGGACGGGTGCTTGCTCTTGATCAGTGCCGCGACGCCAGCGAGGTGCGGTGCCGACATGGAGGTGCCAGATTCGAAGTTGAAAGTGGGTCCAGGATTCGCCGACGAGGATGCTGGGCCGACCTGGAATGGCCACGCCGCGAGTACGCTGACGCCAGGGCCCGTGATGTCCGGTTTCAATATGCCAGGATTGCGCTGGCTCGGCCCTCGTGAGGAGAAGGAAGTCATGGCCGGGGCCGGCGACGTGCCGAGGACCGTGCCCCGAAAGAAGATCTGTGCCGTCGGGTTTGCCATGGAGTTGATGTACTTCTTGATGGCGACTCCTGAGGCGTAGCTGACGTGCGAAGCCGGGAGGACGTGGGCGTCGGCGAGTGTGCTGTAACCATCGATGAACTCGTTGGCCAAGATCATGCCTACGCCTCCTGCTCGTTTCACCTCGGCACCTTTAACAACCCTCGGGACGGCATTGCCACGGTCACAGAGCACGATCTTGCCCTTGACGTCGAAGCCGTCCAGCGAGTTGTTGCCGCAGAACCGCGCGTTGGCCGTCGAGCTGGCACCCGCGTAGACCAGCGGGTAGAAGACGGCCGCCGAGATTTCTGGCTGGTAGACCGACTCCCCGTCAAACGAGAGGCCGTTACCGAGACGCACCTGGGAACCGATCAAACGGTCCATGTTGCTCGCCGCGACGGTGAGCATCCACGGCGCGTCATTGAACAGCGTGCTGGCATTTGGACCGCTGTTGCCGGCTGAGATGCTGACGAAGATACCCTTCTCTGTGGCGCCATACGTGCCAATCGCAAGGCTGTCTTGGTAGAACGGCGTGTCCGGCGAAGTATCGCCGAGAGATATGGACAGAACGTCAACGCCATCGCCCACGGCCGCGTCGATGCCAGCGAGCATTTGGGCACTGGTGCACTCGTCGCCGCACGACTTGTACATGGCGACATGAGCCCGTGGCGCTATCCCTGAAGCTGTGCCGCGGGCCTGGCCGAGCACCTGCGCTCCATGCACGACCGCCCCCGCCGCGGTGCTCGACGTGTGAGTTCCGTGGCCGTCATTGTCCAGCGGTGAGGGGTCGGACTCAAAAGACCGCGCGCCTATGAGCTTGTTGTTGCACGCCGAGCCGTTGAAGTCGCAGCGTCCCTTCCACTTCGCCGGCGGCGGTGGCATGCCGTCGCCGCTGAACGATGGGTGGTGGGGAAAGACACCGCTGTCGATCACGCCGATGATGACGCCATCCCCAAACCCAGAAGCACTGTGGTTTATGGCGCTCACGCCCTCCTTTGGCACGTCCAGCCCAAGGAACCGAGGCGTGTGCGTCGTCAGCAGCTTATAGGCCACGTTCGGCTGCGCCGCGAGGAACCCTGGCTTGCCAGACAGCACGTCGAGCTCCTGCTGCGTTAGCCGGGCGGCAAAGCCGCTGGCGACGTGGTGGTAGGCGTGGAGAAGCCGGCTGTCCTCCGGGAGGAACGACCTGTACCACGTCGTCCGGTCGTCTGGCGTGGCGAATATGTGCTTCTCGGGAGGCTGTACGTGGACGATGAACGTGCGAAGCTCGTCATCGCCGGTCTTTGTTAACTTCTCGGCAACGATTGAAGTAGAAAGGAGAGCATAGGGAATAAGAATGCCGAGCAAGGACAGCTTGAAGTAGAAGCTTTCCATTGCTGTTGGCTTGCTCTAATGTAGTTTGTGTGTGCATCCATGGCGTCCTTTTATACAAGATAACATCAATATGCATGTTGTATTCACTAGCTTATCGTTACAGACGGCTGCTTGTCATATATAGCAGCTGATGCTGGCTGTTCCCCCAATAATTTTGTAAGAGGCAGAGCAGCTGCAGCGGCCACAAAAGCCAGCAGCCGAACCGTCTCATCGTTAGAGACGGCTGGCTTTTCAATCACTGTTCGTGTCTGCATATTGATTTAGCCGAACAAGCCGGCGATTTTGTTGGGAGAAGCCGGCGACTTGGAACGGGAACCGTGAGAATGTTAGGAAATGGTTGCAAGGACGTGACTGGATCGGAACCTTGCGTCGTACAGCCGTCTGTGTGATTCGATGCTGCTCAGCTTGGGAGCTTATATAGCAAGATGACAACAGGAAATCTCGAGGAGAAGAATGCGGTTATGCACCACTTTCTTTTACTAGTATACATCTCTATCTATATATATGTCTTATGAATAAAACTATGTTACTCACAATAACTATAGTAGCTCAAATTTGTCTTAGAAGTAAAATGTTGCAAATTTGGCGTATTATGTTGTAACATGTAAATGGAGCATATAAAATGTGTCATACCCTGTAATACTATAAAATCAGTTACATTCAAGGGTTACAAAGATACTTATACATAGGGACCTTCCAATTCATTGGTGACATGGATATCATACCGGCTTTGGTCCAAGTTGTTTGGCAATCATGCAGAAGTAACTATATATTATGGGATTAATAAGGTCTTTTAGATGTCTGAGCCTGATATCTAGTTTTTAATTAAGCAGGTGCTCAAGACACTCTAGATGGAATGGGGACGAAAAACTGAAACACAGTATGTAGTGTGTCTGAAATTAAAGGATAGAATATAGTATAGTTAATTTAATGTTGTTGTACTAACCTACTACTTATTATCTTAGCACTATGGGAAACAGACTCTTTGCCGAGTGCCTAATATCGGACACTCGGCAAAGAAATTCTTTGCCGAGTTTTGCACTCGGCAAATGATTTTCATGTAATATCGTTTTCTTTGGTCAAAACTTGAGTGCAAGTGTTTTAGCATTGTTAGGTATACTTTTATCTATCACCACACAAATTTGAACTTAAAAGTGAGCATGAATGCAGAGAAAGAAATTTTTTTTGTCAAAGTAGCCTTGTTGGTTTATGCACCTACCTCCCTACCTTCGCTGGGGACCCGGTGGAGGGAGGGCGAGGGTCTCACCGCACTGGGGGTAGAGCTGGGAGCAAAGGTGTGGGGACGGTGAAGCGGGCCCACCGGGCAAATTGCATTAAATGCCACTGAAAATGGAACGGTGCTGTCCCCTTACAAGATGCATCACTCTTGGTATTTATAGGGCATACCAAGGGTCAAGGTTTTTTTTACCCTAGGGTTTCTCTGTACGTTACACTGTCAGTGGGCCCCAGACAGGGCTATTTTCGTACTTAGGCAAATCCGCCTAGCTGCCTCCTTGCGCCGTCGGGATGCCACATGTTGGCTCGTCGGCGTTCCACGCGTCGACCAGACCGGGCTCCATGTCAGTGTAGATCGTCGCCGCCACGCCGCGGCGCTCGGAGTCTGTATTGCACCGATCGTGCGGGCTGGGAGACCTCCATTACATGCAAATCTAGGTACCAAACGCGGGGGTCTTGTGCGAGGGCCAGTGTGCCAGACATACCTTCGGTGCGAGGGGAGGTAGAGGCGAAGGTCGTTACCTCCGCTGTTGGTGTCTGTCGTGGATCTTGGCCCTTGGCTAGGGCCACGGAGCTGCATGGGGGCTCCTGGCGGAGGTTGTTCCCCCCAACATCATCCCCTCGATGGTTCGGCCCAGCTAGCGAGGCGGAGCAACACCTTTAGAATATGAAGGGGGCTCGACCACCGGGCGTACTGCGCCAGGTCTACCTCCGGTAGTGACACCCCAGTGTTGCTCGTGGCCCATTGCTAGTAGGCTCTGATGCTTGTGAGTTGCTTTTTGGGCCTGGGGTGGGCTTGCATACTGTTTGGAGACGTGGTCGTTAGGGTTTGCGTGTTTCGCGGGGCGCCGTTGATCGGCGTCTCCTCGAGATGCGGGTCGAGCCGTTACATTGGGGAATGGCTAGTGGCTATAAATAGGAGGGGAGGGTGAATGGATGTTTACGGGTCTTTGCACATTTTCCCTGGTAGAGTTTTTGCCCTGATTCTTTGAGGAGTGGAGGTTGGCGGAGGTTGACCGTAGAGCTTGGTTGTGGCAGTTGGGCGAAGCTCGTGTGGTGAAGATGGGAAGAGCGATGGTTAAGGAGACGATGGGAAAGGTGGCTTCCGTTCCCATCTTTGAGTTCATAGTGAGTCATGTGAAGAAAGAGGATATGGATACCTTCGCAAAACGCGGCTGGCTGGATTGGAATTGGGTGCGGCCCTGTGGGGTGAGGCGACTCCGGATCCGCATGAGGACGAGGTGGTGGTTTTCAAAGGCTTCTTCGAGGTGTGGCTGTGGTTTCCCCTGCTGCCTCTGGTAGTTGATGTGGTACAGAGGTTTGATGTGCAGTTCCATCATCTGACGCCAAACTGCTTCCCAAAGCTGTGCATGTTTGTCTGGGGCTGTCACTCGTAGGGAGTGGATCCTACGGTCAAAGGTTTGTGAAGACGCATCAACTGCACACCCAAAAACACACAAGGAAGGTGGGTGAGGTGATCGAGGAGGGTCAGTTTGGGGTGTATACTTTCTATCATGAACTGGGGCTTCGCTTCCCGTGCAGGCGCAGAAGAACAAATGGTCGAGCAACTGGCATGAGCACTGGTTTTACTATCAGTTGGCCGACGATGAAGGTCTGGTTAGAGGCTTGACTGCGTTGAAGCCGGAGGTCACTATGGAACCGGTGGAGGATGCCGGAGCCCGACGATGCGAGTATGTGATGCATGTCTTGTCTCGGTGCATGGCTGCTCAGGATTTGTTCGAGGAGTACCACTGCGCGAGGTTCATCCCCCTTTTGATTGGCCAGACTTGGTCTATTGTGAAGGAGGGTGACAACTCGTACAAGAAGCGGGGTTACGAGGGATTGAAGGCTCTGAAGGCTGATGCCTGTGTGGCCTGGGCAGAGGTGCTGGATGCTGCATCCAGTGAAACGGAGGGTTTGAAGAAAGTGTATGCTGTCATGACAGTGCAGGTTAACGAGCTGGTGGATAAGCTAGATGAGGAGCTGGATAAGATTCATGTTAAGATTCAAGACTTGGCTTGAGTGAATCAGGTGTTTGATATCCTTGGGTTTGTGTATGGGATACACGTGGTGGAGGAGAAGGAGGCTGGGAAGAAGAAGAAGAGGAAGGTGACAGAGGCCATTTCTGAGGAGTCTTCGGCTAGTGGAGGTGGGCGGGTTCGCGGGGGTCACGGTGATGGCGGGAGCCATGGTGGTCAACAGAAGACCACGACGACCAAGCTTCAAAAAGTCACTGGCAATGGCGCAGGTGATGCCGATCTCGGGGCCACGGCTGCTGCCGCAGTGTCAATACTTGCTACGGCTCTTTCTGCTATGGCGTTGATGACCTGCTCATCGATGGTGGTGCGACCTCCGCTGCCTGTGAGGGGTGGGTTTGGCGTTGGTCGGGGTACGCCGATTCGGATGGCGAGTGGCATGCGTCGGGATTTGAAACCCGTTCCCGTAAGCGATGACAAGGAGAAGATGGGGGAGAGCAGCAAAATGAGTTTGTTGGGAAGCTCTTCTTTGGCCAAAGTTCCTAAGGTGGTGAAGGTCGACGTGGACATCACGTCTTGGGAGACTGCCATTGTGCCCCCAGTTGTGGCGACCTCCGTGACAAGCTCGCAGGTGATTGCCCCAGTGCAGAAGCTGACGTCTCTTGGGAGGGCGGAGCCTTTGGACTATGCCAGCCTTCACATTTGGGCTAAGGGCAAGGAGATCTGTCCAGACCCCGTTGCTGCTAGAGATGTAGTAGGGAAGCACGCGCTTGGCAATGCTGGCCATACTATGCTTAGCGCGTGGGTGTCATGGACCCGATGGCACATTTGTACACGAGTGTGGATCTACAGGGCTGCCAGCTAACCTGAACTAATGAAGAGCTATGTTTTTTGTGCCTGTGTTCAAGCGGTTTAGTGTCCTCGAGGCAGAGATGTATCTGGACACCCAGCTGTGAAGAAAAACATGGTGGTTGTGGAGGCTAAGGTGGTCGAGGGTCCACTATTATTGCGTACTGTGCACTGCCAAAGCGAAGCTCGGGAGGAGGAGTACCACAAGAAGTTGGCTGATCTCGAAGTTGCAAAGTGGGAGTTGACCCAGAAGAATCATCAGCTCATGGTGGACATTGTTAGTTATCAATCTGAGCTTGCGAAGGCGAAGAAGACTGCTAAGAAGGCGAGCGAGGATTTGCAGGAGACGATGGGGCGAAACATGGATTTGGTGGAGTCTATGAATCTGGAGAAGGAGAAGCTTGAGAAGATGAAGAAGAGGGCGGAGGATGCAAAAAGTCAGGAAGCTGGTATGATCACTTCGTTGGCTGCCCAAATGGTGGAGGTGAAGGCTGGGTTTGACAACGTGCTGGTGAATGCCAGTGGTAATCCCAGTTGTGCTCTGCCTGAGGAACAAAGCATGGGGCGTATTGTGGGAGTCTAGCGACTGCTAGCACGCTGAAGAAGTTGCACTGCAAGCATCTAAAGGAGCTTTCATCAGATGACTTTGGGTACCCTTCGGTCGAGAAGGTCCGAGCTTCGAAGAATGATGCACTATGCGGTAATGCTGCCATGTGCATCCTCGTGAAATTCTGGTATCAAGGTGGCAACACGTTAGCTTATGAGGAAGCTGTGTGGCGACTGAACGGGTATGTGGTGCGGTGGTGATGTACTTGGGTTTGTTTTCTATCTTGGGTTTGTGCTCCTTTCCAGTTTTGAAACTGATGGGATCTCTTTTTTGTTTTCTTGTGCAGCTTCACGCATGGCTTGCTGCTGGGGGGACGCTATGGTGGGAGGTGATGCAGCGAATGCGATGACGACCATGACGGCGATGATGGGCGAAGGCATGGCGGCTCCCGGCACGGGTGGTGGGGATGCATCCGGGCTTCGTCGGAGATGGGAACTGCTACGCCAAGCGAAGGTCATGGCGATGTTGAGGAACATGTTGGTACCAATGATGGGGCAGCTCATGGCAATGCTTGATGGATTGGACACGATCGTTGGGTGCCTCGCGAGGCTGGTTTGTTACTTTTGGGAAATAGAGCATTTAAGTTGTGAATGCTTGTATGTCATTTAAACTTTGGCGATGGTCGGTGGCTACTTGGGTTTTTGTGGAGGTTGACTTGTTTTTGTTGTCATGCTCGAGGTTTCTCTTGGGGATTTCATCTGTGTTCTTTACTTCGCTGTTGTGTTTATGTTTGACTGAAGTGCCTTTGTTGCGCAGGTCCCTACGGAGCCTGCGCATGAGGTCTTCAACCTTGTTTTGCTGATGATAAATAAGCATGATTATTTCTTTGTGTCTGGGGACAGTTGGGTTAAAATACAGGCTTGGGCAGCACATATGGTTTTTGATGATTTTTGGTGGTGGAAGCTTTATAAGTATGACCGGTGTAACCAAGCGACGCGGGCCTTTTGGGATACTGTGGATTTGACTGATAAACAATATATGCGGTGGTTGTTTGGTTTGGCTAGCAGCGAGGTTCAAGGTGATAGTGACAATGATGATGACATGATGATGGATTATCTCTTGTGACGGTGCTTCGGAGGTTGCAGACAATGGTGGGATGAGGATCACGAAGCTAGAACCAGTGGAATTGGAGCCGCGGGATCTGTGGCGTAGCTACCACGCATGAGCCTTGAAGGGCAAACTTTCCTTGGTGCTTAAAAGCTGATGAGGGTGCTAGGGGCCTGCTATTGTAATTGATGATGATGAAGATAACGGGGAGGGCCTCGGTGGTGGTTGCCAAGTTGTGGTGGCGGAGGTGGAGGAATTTATGGAGCTCGTGGCTGAAGTGTTGGTGCATTCTTTGCTTGAGGACAAGGTGTGGGCTTGTGCGATTCATGTCGCTCGACCACATTCACATCACAAGGTTTGTGGAGGTTTTATGAAGCCTATTTGGTATATCTGCGGATGTTTGGGTTGTAAAGAGTGTGTTGTACTTGTAAATGGGACATTGGATTGTTGAGTTCGTTCGTCCTGTGTTCTTGCTCAGTTTTTTGGGTGCGGCTTGAGTTTGTTGGCGAGGGTAGGGGTATTGTTCGATTATCTTAGCTGGGTTAAATCGTGGCAATGTCCCATTTTTCTTTAAGTGAGGCTTGCTAAACTAGTCTAGGGTAGAGCGTGGTGATGCCTCGCTTTTCCTTAAGTGAGGCTCGCGATTTTAGTCAAAGGTAGAGCGCAGCGATGCCCTGCTTTTCCTTAAGCAAGGCTCACGATTTTAGTTGAAGGTAGAGCGCAGCGACGCCCCGCTTTTCCTTAAGCGAGGCTCACGATTATAGTCGAAGGTAGAACGCAGTGATGCCCTGCTTTTCCTTAAGCGAGGCTCATGGTTTTAGTCGAAGGTGGGGTGCAGCGATGCCCCACTTTTCCTTAAGTGAGATTTGCGATTTTAATCGAAGGTGGGGCACAGTGACACCCTACTTTTCCTTAGGCGAGGCTCGCGATTTGGCCAAAGGTAGAGCGCAGTGACGCCCCGCGTTTCCTTAAGCGAGGCTCGCGATTTTAGTCAAAGGTGGGGCCCAGCGACAACCCGCTTTTCCTTAAGCGACGATTTTGGTCGAAGGTAGAGCACAGTGACGCCCCGCTTTTCCTTAAGCGAGGCTCATGATTTTAGTTGAAGGTGGGGCGCAGTAACGCCCCGCTTTTCCTTAAGTGAGGTTCATGATTTTAGTTTACTGTTACATTTAGATCAGACACCCTCATTACGCGGGGTTTCATTTTTTGGGTAGCTACTACTAGATTGTTTGTACCCATGTTGGGCGCAGGTGGAGTCAAGTACGCCTGCATTGCACTAGTTTGTCCTTTGGCATGACCCTCTTTTTGGCTACCTGCGGCTTTGGAGGAAGCCAAGGCTAACCGATGATGCACCTTGGTGGTTGGAGATGCGTGAGAAGCATCTGTGCAGAGGGGCTTGGTGGCTTTGTAGGAGCCAGAAGCAGCCTAAATTTAGAACTGTGCGCATGCTAGAGCGCTGCCGATGATGCTCCTGTGAATTGCTGATGAGATATTGTTGATTGTGGCGTGCCAGGTAGGGGGTGCATGATCTGATCTTCTGGCGAGCCAGATGGTTTCCTTCCCTGTTTCCATGGATTTCGAGGTGAGCATTACCTTCACTATCGGGGCGTTCACTTGGACCTTCGGTGTAACGATGTTTGTCGCGTTCACGGGAGCATCGTAGCTGGTCCCAGCGTTGTTGGCAGCGTTGCTGGTCCCTGCACCAGCCACGCCAACCACTTCATCGACAGTTCCGATCTCGGGTCCACTCTCGAGGTTGTCTGCACTGCCCATGACGGCCGTGGAAAGGATGGCCACGCCAATGGCAAATTGGTGGATTCTTTGCTTCCAGAGGAGGCACGTCGACAACTCCGATCTGATCGAGATGATCGATCGGCATGGTGCAGGTCTGGTCGAGATCCTAGAGTACGTGGAGTCCGCTCCTGCGTGGCTTCGTGAGAACCTAGATTTCACCCCTATTCTCCCATGTCAGCATGGGTGTATGAACCGTTCTGACCGCTCAGGCCGTGCAGATCCAAATCTGCCTACAGCCCCTTGCTCATCAGCAGTGCGGCCCCAACTCCAACCAAACACTTCAGCAAGGCAGCCCGAGCCAGGCCGGCCACCCGTGTCGCCAGGATCCTAATCCTGCTGTGGCCCGAGCACTGCCTCCCATCCATCGAGGAGATGCACCTTCCAACCAACAGCAAAGGCAAGGGCCTGTCAACCAGGTCCGCTGTCAGCGTCGGCCACATTCACATATTGGCATCGCGTGTGCTCCGCCTCCAGTCAGGCTGGATGAGTTCATTGACGTACACCAACGTCGATGTGGCCCTAATTGTGCCCATGGCCTGCACCATCCATGTCTGAACCAGAGGGAATTCTAAGCACAGCTGAGACACCAGCGCCTAACCCAGCAGATACAACCTGTTGGTCCGGCACCCACAAACCCGAACACTCCTACTATAGGCAGTCGAGCTGTTTTCCTGCACGGGTTGGACAACACAGCCATGTCCTACGCAAGGAACCTACAGGTTGCGGCCGTACGACGTGACAACCATCTTCTGGACCTAGATCCATCTAGGGTTCTGGTTCCCAAAGATCCAAGGCTCATAGTCAACATGGTGGTCCTTAAGGACATCAATCCTACATCTACAGGTACGACTCCGAAAAGAAGCACCGTGTCCAATCTGCTTGCACAACTCGACAGATCTCTCTCCATCTCTTTCGACTACACCGAGTACCTCCTCTCTGATGAAGAGACTCTGATGAAGAGAGTCGTGAGGTCCAAGTCAGGAGCACATCGAGGAAGAGATCCCAACGACACCGATACACCAGCTACAGGCTACAGATATGACGCTGGACTTCCCTAAGTATCCGCCTAGATTCAACAGTGGAGTGTTCATGGTTAGTGTCGATGAGTTGCCTGTTCCAAACAAAATGGAGTAGGCAAGACAGGAGAGAGAATAGCACAATCACGATCGAGCGCAATGGCGGCTCATGGAACAGCAGCAAGCAGATGCTGCCAACAATGGTGGTAATGGTGCCATGAACTATTTCAATGATGCTGCAAACGGCCCACGACCATGCCGCCTCCACCGAAATCTCCGTGGTGAGTTTTACATGGTCGGGGATCAACCCGGCCATGAGACCCCCACGGATAATATTGCCATCACCATGGATCGACTCAACACCCTTCCCCCGAACACTCCTGGGGTCAAAGCAATCTGCGAGCTCGGTGCAATCGCAGTCGTCGCCGTCAGCCTACAGAGAGCGGTGTCGATAACTTGTCTAATCAGGCAGGACGCAACCCTCCCGCCAAGCAGCCTCACCTTCCAAACACTGACGACAACCAATGGGAGGATTGACATGAAGAGTCCCAAAACGATGGTCCACAGGGCAACCACCAGCGTGGTAATCGCCAGCGTGCTAACTGACGACGCGATGATAACCACCGTGCCAAGCAGGAAGTTGAGCAGCGTTGAGGCACAGACCTCCACAACCACCTCAACAAACACTACCGTGCTCACCAACGCATGAGCGGACCAGCGCTGTTCTCAAAAACCTCGGCTGTGGTCTAGCCAAAGAACTTCTGAATCAGTGATGTCAAGATGTACGATGGAAGGGACGATCCCGAGTACTAGATCATGCTATACGATGTAGCCGTCCAAGCAGCTGGTGGCAATGAGGGTGTTATGGCAAACTATCTCTTGGTGGTTTTGAGCAACGTCGCTACCTCCTTGCTATTACGCTTGTGCCTGGAACTATCCACAGCTGGGATCAGTTCCGCTAGATGTTCATTGACAACTTCAAGCTAACCTACATTTAGCCGACCACCAAGTATGCCCTGGTGCAGGTGCACCATAGGCCAAGGGAATTGCCGTGACAATACAGCTGGCGTTTCTCTGACACGTGGAACCACGTGACCGATGTCACCCTGACAGAGGGAATTGACCTCTTCATTGCCGATTTAGTCCAGCCACGAGGCCTGGATCTCCAAAAGAAGTTGCTTCTCAAGCAACCCAATACCATGGAAGAGCTCCTCACCATCGCCAACAGATACGCCCACCTCGACGACGTGCTGAACGAAGGCGATGTCGGCCCCTCCAATCACAACCACCACTGCGATGATGACCGGGACTGCAACAGCGATTAGGATCGTCGTCCCGATCGGCGCTCGGATCACCGTGAAAACCGTCATGGTAATCGTGACCCTGACCAGCAAGACGACAACCGCTCCTTCAAGCGCCATGGTCAGGAAGGCTACAAAGGTGGTTGGCACAACCGCAATCACAATGACGACTCCGTTAATGTGGTGAAGGGCCAGAAGCAGGATAACGATGAGGAACTCGACAAGGTCCTTACCCAGGACTGCCCTCGCCATCCTGGCAAGGGCCACACGTTGGGCGAATGCAGAGTTTTGGCGGACGCACTCAAGATCACCACCAACAAGAAGCCGCACACTGCCCCCAAAGGCAAGACCAAGAATGCTGTCCAGCAGGTGACGTCAATGAGGAAGAGCCCCAAGACCCCAATCCATAGCATGCCTACAGGGATCTCATGAAGAACCTAGTTGCTGTCATCTTTGGCGGCAAGGTCGGGCTAGAGAACACACGAGACAAGAAGCTGCTGATGCAGGCCATCGTGTCTATCCAGAAGTTCGATGGTCTCATCGCCGATGTCAGGGTACCACTGTGGTCCGAGCAGCCCATCTCATTCAGCCAAAATGATATGTGGGCCAAACTCTCCGACGCTGGTCGGTTTCCACTGGTCCTCAACCCAGTAATCGACGGCGTCCGGTTCAAGAAAGTTCTCGTCGATGAAGGCAACACCTTGAACATCCTGTTCTTTCCAGCTTTCAAGGAGCTTGGCCTAAAGCCGAAGGACCTACAGCCCTACAACTCTCCATTTTGGGGCATCATGCTGGGTAAGCCTTCGTATCCCTTGGGGCAAATCACTTTCCCTATCTAGTTCAGGACAAAGCAGCAATTTCGCATCGACCACATCAACTTCATCATGGCTGACTTCGAGGGGATCTACCACACCATCCTCGGCTGACTAGGGATCGCCAAGTTCATGGCGGTTCCTCATTATGGGTACCTTGTGCTCAAGCTCCCAACTGAGCAGGGCATCCTGTCCCTGCGTAGCAATGTCTTCATGGCGCAGGAATGCCTGACCAATGCCTATGCAGTGTTGGAGGTCGAGGAGCTAAAGCATGTCCTGGAGCACACCAGCTTGGAGGTTGAGGATGCACCCCCGGTGAACCTCGAGGTCCTAGTCGGCTCGGCTCAGCGCCCTTCCAACAAGGTCAAGAAGCACAAGCTGGTCGAGCTTGTCCCTGGTGACCCCTCGAAGACCACAAAGATCGGGGCTACCCTTTCCCCAAATAGGAAGACACGCTCATCCAGTTCCTTCAAGAGCACATCAACATGTTCGCGTGGAAACCCACAGATATGCCAGTTGTTCCAAGGGAAAAGGCCGAGCACTACCTTGACATCTCAAAGACCGCTAAGCCAATCAAGCAACAAATGCGACAGTTTGCTTGTGACCACAAGGAAGTCATTAGGGTAGAAGTAGCCAAGCTTCTAGCAGCTGGCTTTATCAAAGAGGTGTATCACCAAGAGTGGTTAGCCAATCTGGTTTTTGTACTAAAAAAGAATAATGAATGGAGAATGTGCGTTGATTACACTAACCTCAACAAATACTGTGCTAAACAGGTATTCAATCTCCCTCGAATTGATGAGGTTGTAGACTCTACTGCAGGTTGCCCTCAAGAAGGAGGACCAGGAAAAGACCGCCTTCATCACCCCCTTCGACGCTTTCTGCTATTCGACCCTGTCGTTTGGCCTCAAGAACACCAGAGCTACCTACTAGTGGGCTATCCAGGCCTGCCTCAAACACAAGATTGTTGATGACCTTGTCGAGGCGTACGTAGATGATGTGGTGGTGAAGACCAGGGAATCCCACATGTTGGTCGATAACCTACGACAAACCTTTGTGGCCCTCAACAAGTTTCAATGGAAATTAAACCCCAATAAGTGTATCTTTGGCGTTCCTTCTGGGATTCTGCTAGGCAATGTAGTCAGTCAGGATGGCATATGCCCCAATCCTGAGAAGGTCCAAATCATGTTGGATCTACAACCACCATGATGCATCAAAGACATACAGGAACTTACTGGGTGCATGGCGGCCCTGAGCCGCTACATCTCATGGATGGGCGAAAAAGGGCTCCCCTTTTTCAAACTTCTCAAGACAAAGGTGAAGTTCGAGTGGATGGAAGAAGCTGACCAGGCTTTCAACCAGCTCAAGGAGTACCTTGTGACTCCCCCAGTACTCACGGTCCCATGAGGAGGCGAGGTGCTCCTCCTCTACATAGCCGCTACGAACAATGTGGTCAGTACTGTGATGGTGGTCGAGCGCGAGGAACCCGGGCATGCCTACGACGTGCAACGCCCAACATACTATGTTAGCGAGGTTCTCAATGAATCCAAGCAATGTTACAACCATGTCTAGAAGCTGCTCTATGCGTTGCTGATCACCAAAAGGAAGCTCCTCCACTACTTCCAGGCTTTCAAGATCATGGTGGTCAGAAAGGCTCCACTTGGTGACATCTTACACAATAGAGATGCCAGCGGCCGTATTGTCAAATACATGTTAGAACTCTATGTGTTCATGTTTACATTTCGCAGTCAGAAGGCTATCAAATTCTTAGTCTCTGGTTGATTTCATCATGAAGTGGTCGGACATTAACCTACCCTCGGCCGATACAAATGCCGACCACTGGCAGATGTACTTTGATGGTTCCTTGAACATCGGTGGTGCTGGGGCAAGTGTCTACTTTATATCTCCATCCAAAGACATGCTTTGCTATGTCTTGCATATTCATTTCAAGACGTCCAACAATGTGGGTGAGTACGAAGCCGCTCTGTACGGACTTCGCATTACAGTCGAGCTGGGTATTAAACGGCTCCTCGTGTACGGAGATTTTTCTCTGGCCATTCATCAGGTTAACAAGGACTAGGATGTTGTCCACGAGAAGATGGATGCTTACGTGGCCGAGATACGTAAGCTAGAGAATAAGTTCTATGGGCTGGAGTTTATCCATGTACCTCGTGCTAAGAATATAGGTGTTGACAAGCTATCCAAGCTCGAATCATCTCGAGCCGAGGTACCTAGTGATGAAACCTCATCGGCAGTCTACCATGGGATACCTCGATGTAGTAGATTATGGTGAGGGCATGCTAAGATCTGCTATCTAAATGTGAGACACAAGACAAACAACCAGGACGACCAGGGTTTATCCAGGTTCAGGCTGCTCGGAAGCATAATACCCTATGTCCTGCATCTATGCTGCTGTATTGATGAGTATCGGAGTACAAGAGATCCAACCAGATGAGATTAGATCTGATGAAAGAAAAGGGTCTTATTCTAGGGGGTCCTTG
This sequence comes from Bothriochloa decipiens, assembly GCA_023333625.1. Taxonomy (NCBI): domain Eukaryota; kingdom Viridiplantae; phylum Streptophyta; class Magnoliopsida; order Poales; family Poaceae; genus Bothriochloa; species Bothriochloa decipiens. The sequence goes on from CM041640.1 coordinate 32,077,856, forward strand.
CCCGCCTTATATTGTGGGGGGCAAGGTTACATATCTAGGGTTTCCCCTATGGTCGATGACATTGCGTCGTATCCTTGGAGTACACGAACAGATCTAACCAACTAAGACTCCTTGCATGCCAAGTAGTCTTCAGAGCCCGTGCAGCCTGCCAACCTAGGTGGCAGTGGACCATGAGCGCTGTCTTGTCATTCGGCCCACCGATCAGGATGATGATGGTCCAGCCTTCGTCTTCTGGTCTGGGCCATCTTGTACCGAGCAGCCCAAAGTCTAGCTGCGAGGGCATACGGGGTCTATACCCCCATAGCTAGTCCCTGAGCACTATGTATCTTTGAGGGAGTCACCGTCTTGACCTGTGCCGAGTAGTGAAGATGCAAACCATGTAGCGTCGACCAGTGAAGATGCTGACTACGTAGTACGAACCCTTGAAGATGTTGACCATGTAGTGCCGACCAGCGAAGATGTTGACCTCGTGATACCGACTAGCACTAAAGCCAACCAGTCAGCACCGTCCAGGCTTCTCTAGAGCAGTTCATAAGTCTTCTCCTGACCACCGCTCTCATCAAGGAAGGTGACATGTTGAAAGATGCGTGGTGTTCCAAGAAAAAGAAAAATATTTCCACGTCCTAAGACGTGGGCCCACGTTAACATGTGACATGAAGTATCACTGGGATGCTAACATGAATGATCCGTAGAGGCAAAGGTACCGAACTAGGAATAAGAAACAAACCCAAGTCACCGCAAGGTGACATGAGTCCACGTAGTCCCCAAGCTCGATAGAAGATAGAATATGTTGTATTGAGCTTTTTAAGAAAAAGTCAAATAAAACACCAGCTTAGACATAGAAAATGCCGTATACCCATTGTAGAACCAAGAACAGAAAATAGGCCCAAGTCACCGTGAGGTGACATGGGCCCACATAGTCCCCAAGCTCGATAGAAGATAGGATATGTTGTATTGAGCTTTTTAAGGAAAAAGTCAAAAATAGCATCAACTAGTCAGGGTCAGTATTAAAGGACTAGACATGGTCCAACTGACTCGCAGTCCCCAAGTGTACTCAGGATGAGTCACAGGATCGATCGGGTCGAGGACACCGAGAACCTATGGTTCGTAAGCACCACTGGGTGGGAAACTGCCATGTAGTCCCGATGTGTGCCCGAGACAAGTCACAGGCTCGACCGGGTCAAGGGCATCGGGAACCCATGATTCGTAAGCACCACTGGGTGGGAAGCTGCAATGCAGTCCCTAGTTGTGCTCGAGACAGGACACAGGCTCGATCGGGTCAAGGACACTGAGATCCCATGGTTCATAAACACCACTGGGTGGACACTGTCACACAGTCCCCAGGTGTGGGAAATAAAACATTTAACCCAAAAGAAACAGTTCTTAGATTTAAGAAAGAAATCTGGAACAAATTTGGAAAGGAATATATAATGAAAGATGAATCTAGGATTAGATCCTGAGATTACCACGCAAGTGGCAGACTGGTGGAAACACCAGTCGGGGAAAGTGCATGGAAGAATAAAAAAAATCCATGGCCCACATCCACACTCGGGGACCAGTACAGCAGACTAGGATGAAAAAGCCGCATGCACATGAGTCAACTGGGTTCAACCCTAGAAGTCAAAGCGATTTCATCCGGTCAGTATAAATAGCGAGCACCGCCAAGAGAAACAGTTCTGCACCACAATCATTTCTACTGCCATTCTCTCCATCTTCTCGAGCATTCCGTCTTCCTGCGCCCGAGCAACCACCGTTGTTCCCAATCCACCATAGCGAATCCACCCGCCGTCGCAAGGCAACCGAGCAAATCCATGCATTCACATCACTGTCGCCCTCTGCTCACCCACTCGACCCACCACCCCCGAAGGGAATGGCCGACGAGGGCCTGCTACCACCATTTGAGATAGAGGCGTGGCGTGAGCCACGAGGTGAAGATTCCCCTTGTCCCCGAGGTGGGGAATTTATAGTTTTCGAGGACATGGTGACCTGGGGATTAGGGGCGCCAGTGAATGGATTCCTCCAGGACCTCTCCATCCTCTCCATTTCTATTTTTATTGCCATTGTGAAATGTACCTGGGTATCGTCCCCCATTTCAATCTGTTTTGCCACTTCTATCTGCTGAGAAAGAAGAGGGCTGAATCTGGGGGTCCCAGATCACCGGTGTGTGCTATGTGCGCCTTCAAGATGGAATGAAGACGCACTAGCTAGGAAGCTAGCACCAATCGGTCACCAAAGGGTGGAACACCCACTGGTTCTATATGAGCCAGAACGTGGAGGGGAGGAGGGTGCCTTGCAACATAACACAGGTGCCAGAGTGCAACTCCAGATGGTCAGAGCAGCCAATGCTGGATGAGATGTACCAGATGAATGAGCTATTGACCCTGATTGACAACAAGGTTGTCAACGGAGCACTGGTGGCAGGGACATGGTTGACACACCGGGTTCAGCCGTGCAAGGAGCGGGTGAGCCTGATGTATGAATATGCTGGTTGGGTCGACCCTTCACGGGAGATCCGAGAGAGGCCAACACCAGAAGTGGTATACCGATGTATGTCCTCACTTTTGGGAAGTTCGACCCGAGCACCAGCTACCCAGAAACTTGCGCACTGCCATACAGCCTTACCCGACCACCACCAGAGGTAAGCCAGCCAGTTTATACTTTTATTTGATTAGTATGCATTGGTATGTGATGATATCTGTATAACCTGAATTGTCTGACTGTTAGATATTGCTTGGACAAGATCGAAAGGTGTTGTTTTCTGCTGTGCCGGTGGAGCCATGGCCTCGGGGTGATGTGCAGGCCTACCGGCACAGGACTGAGGAAATCCACCACCGGGGCGAGACCGAAGTAGGGCAGGAGATGACTAGCGTCTCCAGGACAGATGACGATGAAGTTCCTGCTGCTCAGGCAAGGCATCGAGCAGTCGATAAGCGGCCCGTGGTGGGGGCTGCCACGAAAAGGCCCTCCACTCTACTATCCATGGACAAATTGAACAAGGACGGCAGAGCGCAGGGGGCAAGAAAAGGAAAGCACCGGCCACTCCAGAGTCATCGGATGATGATCTGCTGACGTTGAACCAGCGCCTACAGAAATGTCAAGCTCTGACTTCTCAGACAGGGAGAACGCTGATGCGCATGACCTCGACGACATCAAGGAGGCCTGCACGGAACGCGCTGCCAGCCACTCCTCCCCCTCGGCGGGGGAACACTACTTGAACCACTTGGCCGGAGTAGGCCAAGGGGTCAACACCGCATGCACCGTCACCGCTGCCTGCATCTCACAGGGTGGCGATGCCTCCAGCCAGAACTGCTTCGTCGCTAGGGCACCAAGAGACGGCGAGGGAACTGACTTCTCCGGTGCACCCCACCGGGACAAGCGAATGGGCGAGGCGTCTGGCCGAGTCCCCAGGCACAACAGCGGGGTGTCAGGCGGGACCCTAGGCGCTTCAAGTGGGGGAGCAGCCCCACGGTTCAGAGGAGGGCTTCGGCGGTCAGGCAGGTAAATGAGTTCGTGTTTCTTGCATGTTCTTGATTTTGTGCTTGTTGTGAAGAAATCATGACTGTAAAATAACCTACAGCCATGCACCACCATCGATGAAACCAACTCCACCCCCCAGCTAGACCACAACACCGACCGCTAAGCAGGCATCGAGTGATAGCATGACGCGGTCCGTGTTGCAAGGTGAAGCAACAAGCAGCGCCGCAGCACCTACCCGGCCGACCCCGATGATGATTCGGCAGCCGAAAAGGCAGGTGGTGCCGTTTCGGCCAGTCATTCATGCAATGGGGTGTACGCTAGCCCAGGTAGGGCCGAGCACATCGGCGCCACCTGAGGAGGTCGAGGAGGTGCCACGGGTGCCAAAGACGATGCACCCCGACTTGCCCACACAGCGTCTTTACATCGTGCAAGCTGGGGGATGATAGCTTCATGTCATATGAAGAGCTTTTGGATGATGACATTGACACGAGCATCTAGGATGTGTTGGAGGTGCTGGATGATAGAATGAAGGTAAATACGGACCATGAATTACTTGCCTGTGTTGAGCTCGGTGTTTAGCCACAAAATTGTTAAACAACCGTGGTGTATACAGTCACTGCCAGAGACCAACGCTCAGCAGGGCAGGACCATAGAATGGTTTGCGGCCACCTGGGAGGAATGCAAAACCCTCCGGGCAACCAATGCCAAGCTAGAGGCATAGGCCCAGGTCTACCATGAGCATGAGGTCCAGCGAGAGGAAGAACTTTTCGCTCTGGCCGCAAGGTGGAAGCCATGGAACAGGCCAACGAGAGTGAGTAGACCTCTCTTATGCATTCCATGTTGATCCTTGCTGCACATTTATGGGCGCTTTTTGTAGCCATGGCTCGGGGGCTGGCTAATCTGCTGGAGCAGAAGGAAGCTGCTGAGAAGTAGGCTAAGGCAGACCAAGCCCAGATCACTGAGCTGACTGGTAAGTAAAACAATGTAGAGTTGTTGTGTGTAGTCTGTCGCATACTGGATGGACCAGGATATGCTAACCACCATGGCTTTGTTGTTATAGGCCTGAGAAAACGCCACTGGGGCCTAGTTCGAGGTGCTCGAGGACTCCATCACCAGCCTCTAAGGAAAGATACGAGCCATGACCGACCACATCAAACCCGTATTAAGGGCCATCTTTCCAGTGAGGAAATTGCCATCGCCGATGAGTGACGAAGGTTGTGGCCGGCGCTGTAAGAATTCATCGCGGGTGCTGGGCGCTATGTAGCTGCCACCGTGCTCACCGTGGTCCGTGCCAACTATCGGAATGTGGAGCTGGCAACCATCGAGTGTGGGATCCCTGCAGAGGTTCCTGATGAAGAAGTCGAAGAGCTCTAAGCCTCATCAGGCCTGACTGCCGCCGCCGTCGTTGAAGATATGACGCTGATCGATGATCCTACAGGAGGTGGTGGTGGTCAGTAGGCAAGAAACAATGTATTTATGTATAAACACTATTTGTAATTTGTGCCGAGCACTGGGTGTTCGTAAACTTTTAGCCTATTGATGCAGACAAGCAGGCATGTTTAAGCGGATGATAAACATTTTCCATTTTTCCTTTTTTAAATGCATATTTATGCATAGTTCATTTTCCAAAAAAATGTTGCCAGTTAAGTATTACCTCCACCCTCAAAGTGAGCTAACTCTATCGGGTGAGTAGGGATGCATTAGTGAATAGCGAGTACCCCCGGGATCACTAGGTACCAGTACCATTAGAGAGTGACTGCTGAATGTCCTAGTGCCATGTTGCACAGAGCTATAACACATCGTAAGAGGCTTCGAGATAGTGCCTTGTCAAGCCATTCTCGGCGGGTAGAAAACAAAGTTTAACTAAGACTTATGCAGGGCTCATGTATGACGGATGTGTGCACAAAAATAGAATTGTGATAGGAAAAGAGAACAATAAAGGAAACTGTATTAAATATCTTAATGCCAAAGATCGAAGTACATATCTTATTATATGGGTAGAAACGTATGAGGTGATTGATGTGCCAGGAATTGGACTCCTCGACACCCTCCATCGTCTCCAACCGATAGGACGTCGGGCATGTGGCAGCCTTGATCCCAAACGGTCCTTCCCATCTAGATGACAACTTGTGTGGACCATCTGTGTTCTAGATTCGTCACAACACCATGTCGCCAACCATGAACAACCTGCCTTTGACGTTGTGGTTATAGTAATGATGCACTAAAGCTAGGTACTTAGCTGTCCGAGCACAGGACTCGAGCGCTATCTCCTCTTTGGCGATGATGTCAACTTTCCTAGCTTCGTTGGAGGCTTCGTCGTTGTAATGCTGGACACGTGGTGAAAGGAGTGCGATCTCGGCTGGTAGGATAGCCTCGGATCCAAACACCATGAAGTACGAGGAAACTCTAATGTCATGACTGGGCTGGGTATGCAGTCCCCATACCACGGCAGGTAATTCCTTGAGCCACCGACCAGGTTTAAGGTCTTTGTCATCCCGATATACCCGTTTGCGCAGGGCATCGAGGATCATACCGTTAGCTCACTCCACCTATCCATTTGCTCAAGGATAAGCGATGGATACGTATTTGACTTTGATGCCGTTATCATCACAAAAGTCAAAAAATTCGTCGCTGGTGAACTGAGAGCCTAAATCGGTGATGATGGTATTGGGTATGCCAAACCAATGGATGACATCTCAAGGAACTGTACCACTTTCTCGGATGAGGCTCTCTTGATGGCTTTGTACTCAATCCATTTGGAAAATTTGTCGATGACTATGAAGACACATGTGTGTTCGCCAGGAGCCTTCCTGAAAGGACCGATCATGTTGAGTCCCCAGCATGAGAATGGCCAAGCGATCAGGATGGTCTGGAGTTCATGTGCGGGGACATGAATCTGCTTGGCGAACATCTGGCAATTTTTTCACCAGCGTACATAGTCTTCTGCATCAGAAACGGCTGTCGGCCAGTAGAACCCTGCTCGGTAGGCTTTGCCGGCCAGCGTCCGGGATGCCACATGGTTTCCACAAGTGCCCGCATGAATATCCTTCAGAAGCTTCAAACCCTCTGCTTGGGTGATGCACTTCTGGTAAATCACGGACCTTAGGGCCTTGCGCATCAGCTCACCGTTAACCATGAGATAGGCGCGGGCTCTGCAAACCAGCTGTTGAGCTTCGATCTTATCCTCCAGAACAAGGTGGTCATTCAAGTATCTGATGAAGGGCTCTCTCCAGTCAGGCCGAGGAGGTGCTACCTGCTCGGTTGGTTCACCAACGGGCGGCCACTCACTACCATCCTCAAATCCCTGTTGGCGGGGTAGCTATCTTCTACCTCTTTTGCTTTGCTGCCGAGCGCTGCTACGAGCTGGTCGGTAGCGGTACTAAGCGTAGGTGCTTGATATGCCTGATCGAGGATCGAAGGCATAATCAATTCTTCAACAAAAACACCAGGTGGTATCTCGGCTTGGGACGATCCAAGTTTAGACAGTTTGTCAGCACCTGTGTTCTTGGTACATGGTATGTGGGTGAACTCCAGTCCATAGAAATTATTCTCTAGCTTGTGAATTTTAGAACTGTAGGCATCCATCTTTTCATTGACCACATCCCAGTCTTTGTTGACCTGATGGATGACTAGAGCAGAATCTCCATACACCAGGAGCTGCTTAATGCCCAGCTCAACTGCGATGCGGAGGCCATGCAGGGCCGCTTCGTACTCGGCCACATTGTTGGACGCCTTGAAATGTATGCGCAAGATGCAGCGAAGCGTGTCCTTGGATGGAGAGATGAAATATACTCCTTCCCTAGTGCCATCAATGTTCAAAGAACCATCAAAATACATCTTCAGTGGTCGAGAGATGTGTCAGCCTTGGGCAAGCTGAGGTCTGACCACTCCATAATGAAATCAACTAGGGCCTGAGATTTCGCAGTACTGCGACTATGGATGTTTAGCTTGAACTCGGAGAGCTCCAACCCGTATTTGACAATACGGCCACTAGCGTCTCTGTTGCAGATAATGTCGCCAAGTGCAGCTTCGGTGACCACCGTGACCTTGTAGGCTTGGAAGTAATGGAGGAGCTTTCGTTTGGTGATCAGGAGTGCGTATAGTAATTTTTGTACGTGGTTGTATCGCTGCTTGGTTTCATTAAGAACCCTGCTAACGTAGTAGATTGGGCGCTGCACCCTGTAGACATGCCCAGGTTCCTGGTGCTCGACCACCATCATGGTACTGACCATGTCAGTTGTAGCGGCAATGTAGAGGAGAAGCTCCTCGCCTTCTTGCGACACCGTGAGTACTGGGGGAGTCTCCAGGTACTCCTTGAGCTATCTGAAAGCCTTGTCGTCCTCCTCCGTCCACTCGCATTGCTCCTTATCTTTGAGCAACTTGAAGAAGGGGAGCCCTTTTTCGCCCATGCGGGAGATGTTGCGGCTCAGGGCCGCCATGCAGCCAGTGAGTTTCTGGATATCTTTGATTTTTCATGGTGGTTGCAGGTCCAGCACAATTTGAACCTTCTCGGGATTTGGGTGTATGCCATCCTAGCTGATGACGTTGTCAAGCAGGACCCCGAAAGGGACACCAAAGATGCACTTGTTGGGGTTCAACTTCCATCAAAAATTGTTGAGGGCCACGAAAGTCCACTAGAGGTCTGCAACCAGTGTATGGGACTCTCTGGTCTTCACCACCACATCATCGACATACGCCTCAACGAGGTCAGCAGCGATCTTGTGCTCAAGGCAAGCCTGGATGGCCCGCTGGTAAGTAGCTCTAGCTTTCTTGAGGCCAAACGACATGGTCGTGTAGTAGAAAGCACCGAAGGGGGTGATGAAGGCGGTCTTCTCCTGGTCCTCCTTTTTGAGGGCTATTTGATGATAGCCCGAATAGCAATCTAGGAAGAAAAGTAGCTCACAACCTGCAGTAGAATGTACAACCTCATCGATTCGAGGGAGATTGAAAGCCTATTTAGGGCAGTGCTTGTTGAGATCGGTGTAATCAATGCACATTCTCCACTCACTATTCTTTTTGAGTACAAGAACCAAGTTGGCTAACCACTCCGGGTGATACACCTCTTTGATGAAGCCAGTTGCTAGAAGCTTGGCCACTTCTACCCTATTGACTTCCTTGTGGTCACGAGCAAACCGATGCATCTTCTGCTTGATAGGTTTAGCAGTCTTCGAGACGTCAAGGTAGTACTCGGCCTTTTCCTTTGGGACACCTGGCATGTCAGAGTTCTTCCACATGAGCATGCTGATGTCTGATGTGCTCTCGAAGGAATTGGATGAGTGCATCTTCCTATTTGGGGGAAGGGTAGCCCTGATCTTGGTGGTCTTTGAGGGGTTGCTCGGATTGAGCTGGATCAGCTTGTGCTGCTTGGCCTTGTTGGAAGGCCACCGTGTAGAACCGACTGGAACCTTGAGCTTCGTAGGGGGTGCCTCCTTGACACCCAGGCTGGTGTGCTCCATGGCGTGCTTCAACTCCTGGACCTCCATGGCTGCATAGGTGTCGAACTCGCATACAAACATCATGAATACATTACCGTGCTGGGATAGGACGCCTTGCTCAGTTGGGAGCTTTAGCACGAGGTACCCGTAATGAGGAACCGCCATGAACTTGGCAATCCTTGGTTGGCCAAGGATGGCATGGTAGATGCCTTCAAAATTGGCCACAATGAAAGTGACGTGGTCGATGCGAAAGTGCTGCTTTGTCCCAAACTAGACGGGTAGTGTGATTTGCCCAAGGGGGTATGAAGGTTTGCTCGACATGATGCCCTAGAACGGAGACTCATATGGCTTTAGGTCTTCTTGCTTCAGCCATAGCTCCTTGAAGGCTGGGTAGAATAGAATGTTCAAGGCACTGCCACCGTCAATGAGCACTTTTCTCGAACCAGACGCCATCTATCACCGGATCAAGGACCAATAGGAATCGTCCGGCATCGGGAATTTTAGCCCATATCATTGCGGCTAAATGATATGGGCTGCTTGGACCAGGTGGGCACCTTGACATCCGTGATGAAGCTGTCAGCCTCCTGGATAGCCACGACGGCTCGCGTCAGCTGCTTCTTGTCACGAGCGTTCTCTAGTCCTACCTTGCCACCAAAGATGACGACAGTCACGTTCTTCACGGATCCTTGTAGGCATGCCATGGGTTGGTATTTTGAGCTTCTTCTTCATTAGCATCCTCTTGCTGGATGGGGTTCTTGCCCTTGGCTTTGGGAGCTGGACACAGCTTCTTGTTGGCCGTCTTCTACAGCGCCTCCTTCAGGACCCTGCACTCGTCGAGCGTGTGGCCCTTGCCAGGATGACGGGGGCAATCCTGACTGAGGACCTTATCAAGTTCTTCATTGTTTGTCCTCTTCTGGCCCTTTACCGCGTTGACAGAGGAGTCATTATGGTTACATCAACAACCGTTGTAGACATTCCGACCATGTTGCTTGAACGAATGATCGTCACCATGGTGGTCAGGTTCGCCATTGTCCCGATAGTTGTGGTGGTCATTCCGTCGATCTGGCTAGCGATCTTGATTGCTGTCGTGGTTGTGGTCGTCATCGCGGTGGTAGTTACGGTTGGGGGGAATGGGGTCCCCCTCATTCAGCCCATTGTCGAGATGAGCGAACCTATGGGCAGTAGAGAGGAGATCTTCCATGGTCCTCGGTCTCTCAAGGAGCAACTCCTTCTAGAGTTCTAGGCTGCGTGGTTGAACCAGGCCGATGATGAAAAGGTCGATCCCTTCCACTGGGGTGACATCGATCACATGGTTCCACGCATTAGTGAAATGCCGGATGTACTACCGTAGTGATTCCCTTGGACGTTGTCGGACTTGTGCCAGAGTGTACTTGGTGTTCGGCTGCACGCAGATGGGCTTGAAGTTGTCGATGAACATCTGCCTAAGCTGAGGCTAGCTGTGGATGCTGCCGCTGCACCAGCGGAGAAGCCAGGAGGTAGCGAAGTTGCTCAAGACTACCGGGAGGTTGTTTGCCATGATGAACTAGTCACCTCCTGTTGCTCAGACCGCCACTTCATACAGCATGATCCAGTGCTCAAGATCATCCCGCCCATCGTACATCTTGACGTCCCTAATCTGGAAGTTCTTTAGCCAAAGAACAGCCTTGAGTTCTTCCGAGAATGGGGCTAGTCCACTCATGTGTCATTGGGCATCATAATGCTTGTCGAGGTGACCACGAATGTCACGCTCTTGGGGCTGCTCGACATCCTGGTTGCGCTCAACACGGTGGTTGGCCTGCTTCCTATTAGCGCGCTGGCAATTGCCATGTTGGCGCTGACCGTCATGCGACACTTCTCGTGGAGCATCATTGGCATTGGCCTACCGGGGTTGTTGGAGCGAAGGCCCTCCGTGATTAGACTCATTGTCAGTGCCACTTTCTACGGGTTGGTGGCAACGACTGCGCCGGGACCGCCGCGATCGATGCGACATGGTCAGCGATCCTGCAGAACAGATCTGGACCACCTCTGCTTCGGCGGCGATCAAAAAGTCACAGATTGCTTTGACCTGGGTGTGTTTGGGGGGAAGGTTGTTAAGCCGATCCATGGCTATGGCAATGTTGGCCATGGGAGTCTCATGGACGATCTAATTCCCGACCATGTTGAACTCGCCATCGAGGTTGCGTTGAAGGCAGCGCGACTGAGGGCCTGCACCGTTGCCCCCGTTGCCTCCGTTGTTGGCATCATTCGCATCTTGTGCCTCCAGGAGGCGTCAACGCTCTCGATCGGTGTTGCAGCCTTTCCTTGCTTGCCTCTCTTGCTCTACTTTGTTCGAAATGGGGGGCTCATCCACGCTGACCGCAAATACAGCACCGCTGAAACCAGATGGCGTCCTAGGGGTTCCTGGTGCCACGTCGGTAGAATGGGTTTGGTGGTCCGGCATGGCCGGGTTCTCCTCCTCGATGTGTTCCTAACTCCAGACCTCAGGACCCTCTTCGTCGAAGAGGAGGTACTTGGTAAAGTCGACGAAAACAAAGGGCGTCCTGTTGAGCCAAGAGAGCGGGTCAGACACGGTGCCATCTTCGGGGACCATTGCGCTCGATCCAGAAGGATCCTGCTGCAAAGACACCATGCTAACCATGGGCCTTGGATCTTCCGAGACTGGAACCAAATTGGGATCTTGGTCCAGTAGATGGTCATCACATCACCAAGGAGCATCCTGTAAGTTCCTCGCGTAGGGCGCGGCTGCATTGCTCAACCCGTGCAGAAAGATGAGTGCGGGGTTCTGGTCGAGGGCCATGGGATCATCTGGTCCTGGTGCAGATTGCATCTGTTGTGCCTGACGCTGCTGCCTTCGCTCTACTCAGGCTTGTCGAGTAGCGTGGTTTGGTGCTTGCCGGTGCCAATGCACGCCGATGAACTCATCCAGCCTAACTGGAGGCGGAGCCCGAGCGGCGACCAGGGTTGGACCTGGTCGATGCGAGTGACGAGGGTGACTGCGCGTAGGGCGCTGTTGACGGTGCTCCACCACAGTAGGAGGCCCACCCTGGTGAGCCACCGGTGGTCCTCTTCTATGGTTGGTCGGTGGTGCTCAGGCCGGAGCCAGATTTGGATCTGGTCGGCGTGGACCACTAGCTTGGTCGTACGTCCTTGCGGGTGCTGAGCATTGCCATCCTGACGGACAGGTGGCGGTCTATAGACCATGGGCAGATTTGGATCTACACGGTGTGGCTAGCTGGTGTGGTTACACTGGCGTGGTTGGACAGGGGTGAAGTCCAAGTAATCTTCATGGAGCCATGTAGGAGCGGACTCCATGTACTCGAGGAGCTCAGCTTGACCTGCCCCGTGCCAATCGATCGGTTCAATCAGATCGAAGTTTTCAAGGTGCCTCCCCTATAGCGAGGAAGCTGCCAGTTTGCCGCTGGCGTGGCCATCATCTCTGCCCTCGTCATGGGTGGCTCGAACGATCCTGGGGACAACCCAAAGATCTGAGTTGTCGAAGACGTGGTTGGCGCGGTCAGTGCTAGAGCCGACTGCGTCATAGCCGGAACTAGGACCGGCTACACTGCTCCCATGAATGTGAGGGATGTCGTCACACCGGTGGTCCATGTGAGTGAGAAAATGGTGAGGGAGATGCCCGCCTCAAAGTCCATGGAAGCCGAGAATGAAACTATTTGGATCGACTGCTGATCAGATCGCATAGCCCCTACCTGGCGCGTCACTATCGATGAAACCTCATCGGCAGTCTACCACGGGATACCCTGAGGTTGTAGATTGCAGTGAGGGCATGCTAGGATCCGTGATCTAGATATGAGATGCAAGACAAACAACCAGGACGACTAGGGTTTATCCAGGTTCAGGCCGCTCAGAAGCGTAATATCCTACGTCCTGCGTCTCTGCTGTTGTATTGATGAGTACCAGTGTACAAGAGATCTGACCAGATGAGATCAGATCCAATGAAAGAGAAGGGTCCTATTCTAGGGGGTCCTTGCCCACCTTATATAGTGGGGGGCAAGGTTACATATTTAGGGATTCCCTTATGGTCGGTTATATTGTGCCATATCCTTGGAGTACACGAATAGATCTAACTGACTAAGACTCCTTGCATGCCAAGTAGTCTTCAACGCCTGTGTGGCCCACCGACCTAGGCGGTAGTGGACCATGAGCGCTGTCTTGTCATCCGGCCCACCGATTAGGATGATGATGGTCATGCCTTCATCTTATGCATCTTATGGTCTGGGCCGTCTTGTACCGAGCAGCCCAAAGTCTAGCTGCGAGGGTATATGGGGTCTATACCCCCACAGTACCTCCTGGTGTATTCGTTGAAGATTCAATGAAGCCCTCGATCCTCGATCAGGCTCATGATGCACCCGCGCCTAGTCCCGCTGCCGACCAGCTCATAGCGGTGCTTAGTGGCAAGGCTAAGGAGGTTGAGCAGAGTTACCCCGACCAGCAGGGATCTGACGGCGGTAGTGAGCAGCCGTTGGCTGATGAGCTAGCTGAGAAGGCAGTGCCTCCCCAGCCTAACTGGAGAGAGCCCTTTGTCAGATACCTAAATGATGACCTTGTTTCGGAGGACAAGATTGAAGCTCAACAAATGACCCGTCAAGCCCGTGCCTATCTCATGGTCAACGGCGTGCTGATGCACAAGGGTCCAAGGTCCATGACTTTTCAGAAGTGCATCACCTAGAAAGAGGGTATCGAACTTCTGAAAAATATTCACGTCGACACCTGTGGTAACCATGCTGCATCCCAGACGCTGGTCGACAAAGCCTACCGAGTAGGGTTCTACTGGCCAACAGCCGTTACTGACACGGAAGTTTATGTGCGCCGATGCAAGAATTGCGAGATGTTCGCTGTAACACCTCTGGTGTTAAATTAACTAAAACATGCCATGTCATCATATGCACTGCAAAGCATCCATGTTTAGGTCAACCTTAATGTGCATTAACTAAAACAAGTTTATATTTCATAGGTTGATTGAGTTTCGGTCATGTTTGTCACATGAAATAATAAAACCCTATTTTCGAATGGCATCGCAAATGCTTAATTTATACTCTATGTACTTGAGGTGTAAACTGTGTTTACACTAGTGTCAAGCATAGTGTATAAGTCTAAGTCCAACCCTAAAAATGATTTCCATATTTGAAATTTAATTTGGATTCCAAAGCTTACTTATAAGCCTGGCAATTCAAATTTAAAGTCAAATTAGAAATGCTATAAAAGGTTTTTCAAAAAGTCAACTTGGTCAACCAAGGGTGTCATTGGGTCAATGACCTAAAAATGTCCTTGGCTGGTGTTTGTGATCACTAATAACCAACCAATTAAGTTAGAAACTAAATTGAGTTTAAACCCTATTTCAAAAACCCTTTATTTCCAACCCTAGTTTTATCCCCTTTTCTCTAATTCAAATTATATAAGGAATTTGGAGATACTCTAAAAAGATAGTTTGTAGATCTTGATAAGAGCTACAAAGTTGGTATAGAAAGTTTTTCAAGTTTCCAAAAGGAATTTCAAATTAATTTGAAAATACAGTTTCCAGAAATTTTCCCCTTTTGATTTTTAAACCATAATTCAAAAATTATGCATAATTTGAGAAAACTTTGTACATGAAAAATGTTTGGTTTGACAAACTCAACATTTCATAGTTTTGAAGATTTTCAAGTTTTATTGAAAAATCAAAAGTAATTTCAAATACTTATTTCTAGGGTTTTATCCCCTTTTCAAATCTGAATTCAAATTTCAAAATCTAGACAGAATTTGAAGATGCCCATTAAAGGAAAAATGTAGCTCTTCAAAAGTTATGCAAATTATATTTTTGGAGATTTTCAGGTTCTTATATAAATTTTGGAGTAATTTGTATTTTAAACCGAGTGGCAATTCTGTAAATAACTTGAACAGCACCCAACCCTATCGGCGCCCGCCATGGCCGGCTTCACACCGCGCGCCGCCG
>CM041640.1:32092727-32152722 GCA_023333625.1 Bothriochloa decipiens
ACAATAATCATGCGTGTGGGCCATATGATTTAGGAGGTTCTGCCACATTCACCAAGCAGATTCATGTCCCTGCACTTGGACTCTAGACCATCCTGGTCGCTTGGCCTTTCTCATGCTAGGGACTTGGCATGATTGGTCCCTTCAAGAAGGCTCTTGGCAGTCACACGTGTGTCTACATGCTCATCAACAAGTTTTCCAAGTGGATTGAGTAGAAGGCCATCAAGAAAGCCACAGCCAAAAAGGCAGTGCAGTTCCTTGATGATGTGATCCATCGGTTCGGTGTGCTAAATAGTATCATTACTGATCTAGGCACCCAATTCACCAGCGATGTGTTTTTTGACTTCTGTGACGATCTAAGCATCAAAGTCAAATATGTATCCATCACCCATCCTAGGGCCAATGGACAGGTGATGCGAGCCAATAGCATGATTATTGATGCGCTATGCAAGTGAATCTACCGAGATGATATGGACCTCAAACCTGGTCGGTGGCTCAAGTAATTGTCTGCTGTGGTCTAGGGAGTGCATACCCAACCCAGTCGCAACACATGGGTGTCCCCATACTTCATGGTGTTTGGATTCGAGTCTGTCCTACCAGCTGAGGTCGCCTTCCAATCACCACACGTCATGCTCCATGATGAAGAAGCCTCCAACAAAGCTAGGGAAGTGGATGTTATAGCCAAAGAGGAGCAAGCGCTCGAGTCTTGTGCCCACACAGCCAAGTACCTAGCTTCTGTGCATCATTACTAAAATTGCAATGTCAAGGGGAGGTTATTCATGGTCAACGACCATGTGCTGTGACGAATTTAGAACACAGATGGTCTACACAAGCTGTCTTCCAGATGGGAAAGGCCGTTTAGGATTAAGGCTATTACACGCCCAATGTCCTATCGGCTAGAGACATTGAAGGGCGTTGAGGAGGACAATTCATGGCATATCGAGCAGCTTATACGCTTCTACCCGTAGAATAAGATATGTACCCTGTTTGTTTATTTTATTCAAGAATTAATAAAGTCCTTTGTCTTTTGTTTCTTCCTATTACAGCTTTGCATCCATACACTATCTGTCATACATGCGCCTTGCATAAGTCACAATTAAACTTTGTTTCCTACCCGCCGAGAATGGCTTGACAAGGCACTGCGTCTCGATCCTCTTGCGATGTGTTACAACTCTACGCTACATGGCACTAGGAGATTTGACAGTCGCTCTCTAACGGTACTAGGTACCTAGTGATCCTGGCGGTCCTATGTTGTTCACTAGCACATCCCTATGTCACCTAACAGAGTTAGCTTGCTTTGAGGGTGGGGGCAAAACTTAATTATCGACATTTCTTTCTACGAACTACGCATATCATGCATTTAGAAAAAATGGAAATATGTTTATCACCCGCTTAAACATGCCTACCTGTCTGCATCAAATGGCTAAAAGTTTACGAGCACCCAGTTCTTGGCACAACTTAAAATAGTGTTTTAACATAAATACATTGTCTATGGCCTATTGACCACCCCACCTGTTGCAGGATCTTCGATCAGTGTCATGTCTTCAGCAATGGCGGTGGTAGTTGGGCCAGAAGACCCAGAGCTCTTCGGCTTCTTCATCAAGAACCTCTGGAGGGATCCCGCGCTCAATGGTTACTAGCTCCACATTTTGGTAGTTGGAACGGACCACGGTGAGCACGGTGGCGGCCACACGTGCCCAGCCCCTATGACGAACTCTTGCAACGCCAGCCACAGCCTCCTGCACTGGTCAGCAACAACAACTACCTCGCCTACAGGGTCGGTGGGGTGCTCCTCTCCTCGGACAATGGCCCTAAGTACTGGCCTGATGTGGTTGGTCATCGCCTTGATCTTTGCTTGGGGACAGGCGTTGGCATCCTCCAACACCTGGAATTGGGCCATGTGGCGCTCCATCATATCTACAACACATACAAACGGTGATTTAGCATACACTGGTCCACCTTGTATGCACCAGATAAATTTAATATTGCTTGACTTACCAGTCAGCTCCTCAATCTATGCTGTGTCTTCTTTCGCCTTCTCCGCTGCTGCCTCCTTTTGGTCCAGCAGGCTGGAGATCTCCATGGCCATCAACGCATTCTGGCCGCTCAACCCTATAGTAATGCATATAACTATGCAGCTAATGTCAGTATGCATGGTGTGGTCAGAGAACTTACGTTCGTTGTCTACCTCAAGGGCCTCCATCCTCTGACGTAGAGCCGCAAGGTTGTCTTCGTGCTAGATCTCCCGCTCGTGGTACACCTTGGCTTGCATTTCCATCTGTGCCTTCGCCACCCGGAGAGTTTGACACTCCTCCTAGATGGGTGCAAACCAGTCGATGGTCTTGACGCGCTGAGCACATGTCTCCTGCAGGGACTGAGTACACCATATACTGATATGATTGGCTATTCCAAATAAATATGGAGGGCAATAATCAATGACCTCATTGACAAGACTTACCTTGACCCGACCAATTAGCACCTCCATGGCGTCCTGGATGCCTGCCTCCACGTCGTCGCCCAGGATCTCCTCGTATGACATGAAGTCTTGTCTCATCCTACGCGTGGTGTACACACGCTGCTGTGGGATGTTGGTACGAGGGACCCGGGGTGGCACTCTGGGCACTTCCTCCACCACGCCTGGCATCGGTGCACTTGACGACCCAGCCTGGTCTACAGCATGATGGGGTGGATGACCCGCAATAATTTTCCACCTGGGGACTACCCGCCTGTCGATGAAACCTCCTCGGTAGTCTACCACGGGATACCCCGAGGTAGTAGATTACGGTGAGGGCATGCTAAGATCTATGATCTAGATGTGAAAAGCAAAACAAACAACTAGGACAACCAGGGTTTATCTAGGTTCAGGCCACTCCGAAGCGTAATACCCTACGTCTTGCATCTCTGCTGCTATATTAACAAGTACCAGAGTACAAGAGATCCGACAAGATGAGATCAGACCCGATGAAAGAGAAAAGTCCTATTCTAGGGGGTCCTTGCCCGCCTTATATAGTGGGGGGCAAGGTTACATATCAAGGGTTTCCCCTATGGTCGGTTATATTGCGCCGTATCCTTGGAGTACACAACCAGATCTAACCGACTAAGACTCCTTGCATGCCAAGTGGCCTTCAACAGCCGTGCGGCGCACCGACCTAGGCGATGGTGGACCACGGGCTTTGTCTTGTCGTCCGGCCCACCGATCAGGATGATGATGGACCAGCCTTTGTCTTCTGGTCTGGGCTGTCTTGTACCGAGCAGGCCCAAGTCTATCCGTGAGGGTACATGAGGTCTATACCCCCACAGCTAGTCCCCAAGCACCAAGTATCTAGAGGGAGTCACCGTCTTGACCTGTGTCGAGCAGTGAAGATGCAAACCACGTAGCATAGACCAGTGAAGATGCTGACCATGTAGTGCTGACCAGCAAAGATGCTGACCACGTAGTGCTGACCAGCAAAGATGCTGACCACGTAGTGCTGACCAGCTTTACCCGAGCAGTTCATAAGTCTGCTCCCAACCACTGCTCTTACCAAAGAAGGTGATCTGTCGAAAGATGCATGGTGTTCTATGAAAAATAAAAATATTTCCACGTCTTGAGACATGGGCCCACGTTAACACGTGACACGAAGTATCACTGGGATGCTAACATGAACGATCCGTAGAGGCAAAGGTACCGAACCAGGAACAAGAAACAAGCCCAAGTCACTGCAAGGTGACGTGGGCCCACGTAGTCCCCAAGCTCGATAGAAGATAGAATATGTTGTATTGAGCTTTTTAAGGAAAAGTCAAAAATAGCATCAACTAGTCAAGGCCAGTATTAAAGGACTAGACGTGTTCCAATTGACTCACAATCCCCAAGTGTACTCAGGACGAGTCACAGGTTCCGGGTCGAGGACATTGAGAACCTATGGTTTGTAAGCACCACTGGGTGGGAAACTGCCATGCAGTCCCCAAGTGTGCCCGAGACAAGTCACAGGCTCGATCAGGTCAAGGACACCAAGAACCTGTGGTTTGTAAGCACAACTGGGCGGGAAACTGCCACACAGTCCCCAGGTGTGAGAAATAAAATATTTGATCCAAAAGAAGCAGTTTTCAGTTTTAAGGAAGAAATCTGGGATAAATTTGGAAAGGAGTGTATAATGAAAAACAAATCTGGGATTAGATCCCAAGATTAACGAGCACGTACCAGACTTAAGGAAATGCCAATCGGGGAAAGCACGTGGAAGAATAAAAAATCCACGGCCCACATCCGCACTCGGGGACCAGCACGGCCCACTAGGGTGGAAAAAACTGTATCCACACGAGTCAACTGGGTCCAACCCTAGAAGTCAAAGCAACGTCATCCAGTTAGTATAAATAGCGAGCGTCACCAGGGGAATTGGTTCCTCACCACATTCATTTCTACTATCACTCTCTCCATCTTCTCAAGCATTCCATCTTCCTGCGCCCGAGCAACCGTCGTCGTTCCCAATCCGCTGTAGTGAATCCACCCGCCACCGCGAGGCAATCAAGCAAATCCACGCGTTCGCACCACCGCCGTTTTTCACTCACCTGCTCAACTCACCACCCTCGAAGAAGATGGCAAGGAAGGGAGCCAAGAAAATAGGGAAGGTGACTGAATTCGACGCATCGGGGCCGCAATGGCAACAATCAACTTCCAAGCAGGAGTCGCTGTAGGCGCTCGCCGACGAAGGCTTGTTGCCACCATAGGAGATGGAGGCGTGGCATGAGCCACGAGGTGAGGATTCCCCCCGTCCCCAAGATGGGGAATTTGTAGTTTTCGAGGATATGGTTACCCTGGGATTAGGGGTGCCTGTCAATGGATTCCTCTGGGACCTCTACATTTACTGGATGATTTCCATCTGCAACCTGGATCCAAATTCCATTCTCTCTATTTCTATTTTTATTGTCTTCTATGAAACATTCCTGGGCATCGACCCCTATTTCAATTTGTTCCGCCACTTCTATCTGCTGAGGAAGAAGGGGGTTGAATCTAGGGGTCCAAGATCGCTGGTGGGTGCTATGTGCATCTTCAGGATGGAATGGAGACGCACTGGCTAGGAAGCCGGCACCAATCAGCCACCAAGGGATGGAACACACGCTGGTTCTAGATGAGCCAGAATGTGGAGGGGAGGAGGGTGCCTTGTAACATAATGTAGGTGCCAGAGTATGACCCCAGGTGGTCGGACCAACCAACCCTGGACGAGGTGTATCAAGTGAATGAGCTGCTGACTTTGATTGGCAACAAGGTTGTCAATGGAGCACTAGTGGCAGGGACGTGGTTGACACGCTGGGTTCAGCCGTGCAATATATGAGCATGCTGGTCAAGCAGACCCTTCACGGGAGATCCAAGAGAGGCTGATGCCAGAAGCAGTAAACTGGTGTATGTCCTCACTTTTTGAGAAGTTTGACCCGAGCACCAGCTACCCAGAAGGTCATGCGCTGCTATACAGCCTTACCCGACCACCACCAGAGGTAAGCCGACTAATTTTATACTTTGATTTGATTAGTACACACTGGTAGGTGATGATGTCTATATAACCTAAATTGTCTGACTGTCAGACATTGCTTGGATAGGACCGGAGGTGTTCTTTTCTGCTGTGCCGGTGGAGCCATGGCCTCAGGGTGAAGCACAGGCCTATCAGTGTAGAACTGAAGAGATCCACCACCAGAGCTAGGGTCAAGGAGGGCTGGAGATGACCGACGTCTCTAGCCCAGATGATGATGGGATCCCTGCTGCTTAGGCGAAGCACCGAGCAGCGGGTAAGCAGCCCATGTCGGAGGCCCCCAAGAGGAAGAGGCCCTCTACTCTGCTATCCGGGGGTAAGTTGAATCTGGACGGCAGAGCAAGGGAAAACAAGAAGAGGGGTGCCTCGGCTACCCCAGAGTCGTTGGACGATGACCTGCTGACGCTGAACCAGCGTTAGAGGAAATGTCAGGTCCAGATGCCTCAGACGGGAAGGACCCCGAGGCCAGCACCCCTGACAACACCCAGGAGGCCTGTGCAAACAACACCACCACCAACTCCTCCCCCTTAGCGGGGAAACGCTGCTTCAACCCCTCGGCTGGAGCAGGCCAGGGCAACAGAACCACCACCACCATGGCCGCCGCCTGCGCCACACAGGGCGGCCGCATCGCCACGGAGGCCAGGGAGCCGACTTCTCCGTTGCGCCCCGTCGGAACAAGCCGGTAGGGAGGGACGTCGGACCAAGTCCCCGGGCGCAGCAGCAGGGCGACAAGCGGGGCCCTAGGTGCTTCAAGCGGGGGAGCAGCCCCACAATTCAGAGGAGGGTTTCGGCGGTCAGCCGAGTAAGTGTCACTGAGTTCACATATCTTGCATTTATTTTGATCTTGTGCTTGTCGTGAAGAAAATATGACTGTAAAGTGACTTATAGCCATGCTCTGTCATCAACAACACTGACTCCACCCCTAGGCAGACCACCTCGCCGACCGTCGGGTAGGTGACTACCGGCGGCGCGACACGGTCCGCACAACAAGGGGAGGCAACTAGCAGCACCGCGACACCTGCCCGGCCAACCCCGACACCAACTCCATAGTCAGAGAGGCGGGTGTTGCCATTCCAGCTAGTCACCACTGTAACGGGTCGTCCGCCAAGGCACACGCCAGCCCAGGCGGGGCCAAGGATGTTGACGCCTCCTGAAAAGGTCGAGAAGGTGCCCCGGGTGCTAAAGACGCTACGCACCGACCTGCCCATGCAATGCGTCTTTACATCGCACAAGCTGGGGGAGGATAGCTTCATGTTGTATGAAGAGCTTTTGGAAAATGACATTGACACGAGCATCCAAGACATGTTGGAGGTGCTGCATGATAGGATCAAGGTAAAACCCAACTACTATTTGCTTGCCTATTTTGAGCTTGGTGTTTTAGCCACAAACTCATTAATCAATCCATGGTGTATATAGTCGCCACAGGAGACCAACGCTCAATGTGGCTGGACCATAGACCGGTTTGCAGCAACCTGGTAGGAATGCAAAACCCTCCAGGTAGCCAACGTCGAGCTGGAGGCACAGGCCCAGGTCTACCGGGAGCGCGAGGTCCAGCGAGAGGAGGAAGTTGCCGCTATGTGCCGTAAGGTGGAAACCCTCGAACAGGCCAACAAGAGTAAGTAGACCTCTCTTACCCATTCCATGTTGATCCTTGCTGCACATTTATGGGTGCTTCTTGTAGCCATGGCTCGGGAGCTGGCTTGTCTGCTGGAGCGGAAGGAAAACTGTTGAGAAGCAGGCCAAGGCGGACCAGGCATAGATCGCCGAGCTGACTGGTAAGTAGAACAATGTAGAATTGTTGTGTGTAGTCTACCGCATACTGGACAAACCAGGATATGCTAACTACCATTGCTTTGTTGTTATAGGCCTGTGGGAATGCTACTTGGCCCAGTTCTATGTGCTTGAGGACTCCATCGCCGTCCTCCAAGGAAAGATGCGAGCCATGACTGACCAAGTCAAGCCTGT
The DNA here is from genome assembly GCA_023333625.1 of Bothriochloa decipiens. Classification (NCBI taxonomy): domain Eukaryota; kingdom Viridiplantae; phylum Streptophyta; class Magnoliopsida; order Poales; family Poaceae; genus Bothriochloa; species Bothriochloa decipiens. The sequence goes on from CM041640.1 coordinate 32,100,191, forward strand.
ATTAAAGGCCATTTTTCTAGGAGAGGAGCACATTATAGACCCTGTAGGCGAAGCAGTTGTTGTTGCCAACCAGTGCAGGAGGCTATGGCCGGTGCTACAGGAGTTTGTCGTGGGGGCTGGGTGCTATGAGGCCGCCACCATGCTCGCCGTGGTCCATGCGAACTACCAAAACATGGAGCTGGCAACCATCGAGCGTGGGATCCCTCAAGAGGTTCCTAATGAAGAAGCCGAAGAGCTCTGGGCCTTGTCTGGCCCAACTGCCGCCGTCATTTTCAAAGACATGATGCTAATTGAAGATCCTGCAGGAGGTGGTGGTGGTCAGTAGGCCATAAATAATGTATTTATGTAAAAACACTATTTGTAAGTTATGCTGAGCAGGTGGTGCTCGAAAACTTTAGTATTTTAATGTAGAAAAATTAGGCATGTTTAAGCAGGTGATTAACATTTTGCTGTTTTTACTTTTTAGATGCATATTTATGCATAGTTCATTTTTTCAAAACAATGTCATCGATTAACTTTTGCCCCCACCCTCGAAGCAAACTTACTCTATCAGGTAACTAGGGATGCACTAGTGGACAACGTAGGACCGTCAGGATCACTAGGTACCTAGCACCGTTAGAGAGCGACTGTTAGAATCTCCTAGTGCCATGTAGCACAGAGCTGTAACACATCGTAAGAGTTCATGGGATAGTGCCTTATCAAGCCGTTCTCATCGGGCAGAAAACAAAGTTTAATCAAGACTTATGCAGGGCGCATGTATGACAGATGTGTGCACGGATGTAGAACTATGATAGGAAAAGAGAACAATAAAGAGAACTGTATTAAATATTTGAATAGCAAAGAGCTGAATACATATCTTATTCTATGGATAGAAGCATATGAGATGGTCGATGTGCCATGAGTTGGACTCCTCAACACCCTTCATCATCTCCAACTGAAAGGACGTCGGGCGTGTGACAGCCTTGATCCTAAATGGCCCTTCCCATCTAGATGACAACTTGTGCAGACCATCTGTGTTCTGGATGCGTCACAACACCATGTCGCCAACCATGAACAACTTGCCTTTGACATTGCGGTTATAGTAACGACGCACTGAAGCTCGGTACTTAGCTGTTCGAGCACATGACTCAAGCACTATCTCCTCTTTGGTGATGATGTCAACTTCCCTAGCTTCGTTGGAGGCTTCTTCATTGTAATGCTAGACACATGGTGAAAGGAGTGCAACCTCGGCTGGTAGGACAGCCTCAGACCCAATCACCATGAAGTACAGTGAAACTCTAGTGTTGCGACTGGGCTGGGTACGTAGTTCCTAGACTATGGCAGGTAATTCCTTGAGCCACCGACCAGCTTTAAGATCCTTATTGTCTTGGTATACCTATTTGCGCAGGGCATTGAGGATCATACTGTTAGCTCACTCCACCTGTCCATTTGCTCGAGGATGAGCGATGGACACGTATTTGACTTTGATGCCATTATCATCACCAAAGTCAAAAAACTCACTGCTGGTGAACTGAAAGCCTAAATCGGTGATGATGGTATTGGGTATGCCGAACTGGTGGATAACATCGTCAAGGAAATGTACTACTTTATTGGATGAGGCTTTCTTGATGGCTTTGTACTCAATCTATTTGAAAAATTTGTCGACGAGCACGAAAACACACGTGTGTCCGCCAGGAGCCTTCTTGAAAGGATCGATCATGTCAAGTCCCCAGCACAAGAATGGCCAAGCTACCGGGATGGTCTAGAGTTCATGTGCGGGGACATGAATATGCTTTGCGAACATCTGGCAATTTTTGCACCGACGCACATAATCTTCTGCGTCGGAGATGGCTGTCGGCCAGTAGAACCCTATTCGGTAGGCTTTGTTGACCAGCATCTGGGATGCCGCATGGTTTCCACAAGTGCTCACGTGAATATCCTTCAAAAGCTTCAAACCCTAATCTTGGGTGATGCATTTCTTGTAAATCACGGAACCTTGTGGCCTTGCACATCAACTCACCGTTAACCATGAGATAGGCGCGGGCTCTACGGACCAGCTGTTGAGCTTCGTTCTTATCCTCCAGAACAAGGTTGCCATTCAGGTATCTAACAAAGGGCTCTCTCCAGTCAAGCTAGGGAGGCACTGCATGCTCAGTTGGTTTGTCAATGGGCGGCTGCTCACTACCGTCGTCAGATCCCTGCTAGCCGGGGTGTCGGTGTTCTGACCCTCGAGGGGTTAACACCAACGAGTAATATTGTATTCGCGTGCTCCCTAATCCGGTGGGTGATGTAAGAAGGACACAATAATTTATCCTGGTTCGGGCAAAGAAGGCCCTACGTCCAGCGGGGGGAGGATGATTCGTGTTATCTTGCACCGAAGTGCTAGTACAGGGGAAAATACAAGCTGGTGTGAGGAGTGTGAGGTGGAGTTGAGGCGTTCAGACGCCTTGCTCTCGACCTTGCACAGGCTCACGGTGTCGCTCTGTGATCTAGGGCCTTAATGTTTCTATGCTCTAGATCCTCTCGATTTGAGTCCGGTCCCTTTCTCTAACGCCCTGGTGCCTCCTTTTATAGATGAAGGAGGGGCACAGGTGTACATGTATTTCGAGTTTGCATGACGCTGATGACGTACGATGTTGAGGCCGATCATGTCGGTGCCGCTGTAGTGATGTACGTCGGTATGGGAGGCCCGGCAGCCGTCGCGTTGGGAGTTGTTGAAGTTCAGCTCGAGGGTTCGCTCGGTGAAGTCGAGGGGCGACGGTCGAGGGTCTTGGCTGGAGCCGAGGGGGTCGTGCCGAGGAGGTCGAACTTCGCTGGATAAGACCGAATCCCAGAAAACACGGAAAACACGTTAGTTTATACGTCTCGAGGCGGTGCGGGTCATGGCACAGCGCTTGGTATGGCGCAACAGCGTAATATGACTTGCGGGATTCCGGGGTATGGGCGGTAAAAGTAGATTTGACCGCCACGCCTGTAACTGTTACCGTAACTATGGCCATGCGGTTAGGCGGGGGTAGATAGATCGCATTAAATACGCTCGGATCCGTACGGGGGAGTTGGTGGCCGAGGGGTGCACTGTCCTCGAGGGCTGCCCATTCTCCCAGGCGAAGTTCCATCCTCAAGGGGAGGCTCGTTCGCTGGGCGAAGTTACGTCCTCGAGGGCAGGCTCGTTCGGAGGATGAAGTTCCGTCCTCGAGGGGTCGCTCGAATCATACCCTCGCGTATACAGTACTAGTCCGTTCAGTATCCTCTCGGGTGGACAGTACTGGTCCGTTCGGTAACCTCTCGGTTATACAGTACTAGTCCGTTCGGTAGCCTCTTGAGCAGGCTTTGGTTTTGGGCCGTCGTTGTTCATTCGTGGGCCAGTCCGATACGTCTCAGCCTATGGGCCTTCGTACATTAGCGCGGGAGGTTATCGGAGGGGTCAAGATGCTGATTTTGCGGGGTTTTAGTTTGGTAAGCCAGGGGTCTGGGGTACCCATTTCCAGGGTATCGACATGGGGTAGCTATCTTCTACCTCTTTTGCTTTGCCTTTGAGCGCCGCTATGAGCTGGTTGGTAGCGGTACTAGGCGCAGGTGCTTCATAAGCCTGATCGGGGATCGAAGGCTTAATCAAGTCTTCAACAAAAACACCAGGTGGTACCTCAGCTCGGGACGATCCGAGTTTAGATAGTTCGTCAGCACCGGTGTTCTCGGCACATAGTATGTGGGTGAACTCCACTCCATAGAACTTATTCTCCAGCTTGTGAATTTCGGCAACATAGGCATCCATCTTTTCGTTGACCACATCCCAGTCTTTGTTGACCTGACGGATGACCCAAGCGGAATCTTCGTACACCAGGAGTCATTGAATGCCTAGCTCAACTATGATGTGGAGGCCGTACAGGGCCACTTTGAAGGGTTGTGAGGGTGCTACGCTAGCCAAAAAACAAAACTTTTCTGCCTCATAAACCAGAATCTACTGCTAGTCATAGGTCACAGGATTACCACTAGACGCGCGGATGCAGCGAAAGACGACTCGATGTAGTCGTACACGTCGTAGCAAGCAGTGCAGTTGCATGGTCATCTGTCATGTCAATCCCCTCATGCGGTTCATCCCAGTGCTCCAGATGCAGCACCTCCAAGGTATCCCACACGTACAAGGAAGAAGTGATGCCCCTCCGGACTGCTAGGTCCGCGAGGAACAGAATGCGTGAGCGTGGGGAGGGCAATGGCGGCTATCCAAGGCATGTAACCCTCACCGCACGCCCTACCCCTTGCTTATATAGGTGTCCCCAATGAGCTTACGAGTTGGAGGCCCATTAGTAACCTAAGCCTCGTCTAATTCGGGTCCAACCTGAATTAGGCTTCTAGCCCCTTAAGCGTGCGACCCTATGGGTTCACGCACACATTGACATAGGCCGAGTACTCCTACTCACCCAATAGTTGACAGCGGCCTCTAGCAAGGCGTGACAACTCCTATGTGCATGCAAAGATCATATCAGATGAACCACTATGACCATATACAAGTTATTCCCTTTGCCGCTCGATATATGGTTCAACTCATGGGTTAACACTTAACCCAAGCACGGCCATGCATTTGTTGATCCAATCACTTGAGTGATCTATTGATATCTCTCTCGAGTAGAGAGGGGCAAATTCCATCTTGATTGTCTATGTCTCATAGCATGCTTCCCGACCACCCGAAGACCAACTTTATAACTACCCAGTTATGGAGTAGCGTTTAATAGTCCCTAAGTAGGCCGTTTCACATCTTGAGTACATACCACAATCTCAGGTCTAAGGACATAACGTATATGACATGAATAGAGACTTTGTCATGTTGGGTCAGTCTAGCCTACATGTCTCACATGTGCCCACATTATTAGTTTGACATCTCCATGTCCATGACTTGTGAAACATAGCCATCAACTAATACATGTGCTGGTCTAATATTCAAATGTGTTCTCACAAGAACGCCGACCAGGGACAACTTTAGAATAACCATTCAAGTAATTGGGTTCCACAAACAATTCACATAATTGCCAATCAATACAAGTTATCTGTAATGGATCTTCAATGAACACTTTATTAATCATGGATACAATCAGAATATCATCATCTCATGATTAGATCTAGGGCATATTCCCAACACGCTTCATACTCGGCCACATTATTGGATGCCTTGTAATGTATCCACAAGACATAGCGGAGCCTGTCCTTGGACAGAGAGATGAAATATACTCCTGCCCCAGTGCCATCGATGTTCAAGGAACCACCAAAATACATCTTCCAGTGGTCAGGACACGTGTCAGCCAGGGGCAAGCTAAGGTCTGACCACTCCACAATAAAATCGACTAGGGCCTGAGATGTCAAGGTAGTGCTCAACCTTTTCCCTTGGGACACCTGGCATGTCAACGGCTTTCCACGCTAACACGCTGATGTGCTCTCGAAGGAAGTGGATGAGCGCGTCTTCCTATTTGGGGGGAAGGGTAGCCCCGATCTTGGTGGTCTTTGAGGGGTCATTTGAATCAAGCTGGATCAGCTTGTGTTGTTTGGCCTTGTTGGAAGGCCGCCATGTAGACCCGACTGGAACCTCAAGCTCCACATGGGGGCACCTCCTTGACACCCAGACTGGTGTGCTCCATGGCGTTGCTTCAACTCCTTGACCTCTGTGGATGCATAGGCGTCGGACTTGCATACACACGCCATGAAGATGTTACCACATAGGGATAGGACGCCCTGCTCGGTTGGGAGCTTCAGCACAAGGTATGCGTAATGAGGAACTGCCATGAACTTGGCGATCCCAGGTCAGCTAAGGATGGCATGGTAGATGCATTTGAAATCAGCCACAATGAAAGTGATGTGGTCAATGCGGAAGTCCTGCTTTGTCCCAAACTGGATGGGTAATGTGATCTTCCCGAGGGGGTATGAAGGTTTGCCCAGCATGATGCCCTAGAATAGGGACTCGTATGGCTTGAGGTCTTCCTGCTTCAGCCCTAGCACCTTGAAGGCTGGGTAGAACAAAATGTCCAGGGCACTGCCGCCGTCAACGAGCACTTTCTCAAACCGGACACCATCTATCACCGGGTCGAGGACCATAGGGAATCATCTGACATCGGGGATTTGGCCCACATATCGTTGTGGCTGAACGATATGGGCTGCTCGGACTAGACAGGCACCTTGACCTCCGTGATGAAGCCGTCAGCCTCCTGGATAGCCACGATGGCTCGCGTCAGCAGCTTCTTGTTGTGGGCATCCTCGAGTCTAACCTTGCCACCAAATATGACAGTAGTCATGTTCTTCACAGGATCCCTGTAGTCATGTCGTGGGTTGGTATCTTGAGCTTCTTCTTCGTCGGCATCCTCTTGCGGGACGTGTTTCTTGCCCTTGGCTTTGGGAGCTAGACATGGCTTCTTGTTGGCCGTCTTCTCCAGCGCCTCCTTCAGGACCCTGCACTCGCCCGGTGTGTGGCCCTTGCCAGGATTACAAGGGCAATCCACACTAAGGACCTTGTTGAGTTCTTCATCGTTTGTCCTCTTCTGGCCCTTTACCATGTTGACAGAGGAGTCATTGCAGTTACGTCGACCACCATTGTAGACGTCCTGACCATGTCGCTTGAACAAATGATCATCACCATGGTGGTCAGGTTTTCAAATGTCCTGACGGTTGCGGTGATCATTCCACCGATCTGGCCGGCGGTCTTGATTGCTGTGGCAGTCGTGGTCGTCACGTGGTGATAGTTGCGGTTGGGGGGAATGGGGTCCCCCTCGTTCAGCCCGTCGTCGAGATGAGTGAATCTGTGGGTAGTAGAGAGGAGCTTTTCTATGGTTTTCGATCACTCGAGGAGCAACTCCTTCTTGAGGTCTAGGCCACGTGGTTGAACCAGGCCGGCGATGAAAAGGTCGATCCCTTCTACCGAGGTGACATCGATCACATGGTTGCATGCGTCGGAGAAACACCGGATGTACTATTGTAGTGATTCCCTTGGACGATGCTGAACTTGTGCTAGAGTGTACTTGGTGTTTGGCTGCACGTAGTGGACTTGAAATTGTCGATGAACATCTGCCTGAGCTAAGGCCAGCTGCGGATGCTGCCGGCACGCTGGCGGAGCAGCCAGGAGGTAGCAATGTTGCTCAAGACTACTGGGAGGTAGTTTGCCATAATGAACTGGTTGCCTTCTACTGCTCAGACTGCCACTTCATAGAGCATGACCCAGTGCTCAGGATCGTCCTGCCCATCATACATCTTGACATCCCTAATCTGGAAGTTCTTTGGCCAAAGAATGACTTTTTCTTCTGAGAACGGGGCTGGTCCACTCAGGTGTCGCCAAGTATGGTACCGTTCATCGAGGTGACCACGAAGGTCACGATTTTGGGGCTACTCGACTTCCTGGTTGAGCTTGACGTGGTGGTTGACCTGCTGCCTGTTAGTGCGCTGGCGATTGCCATGTTGGTGCTTGTCGTCGTGCAACACCTCTTGTGGAGCATTGTCGGTGTTGGCCTGCTGGGGTCGCTCAAGCAAAGGCCCTTCGTGATTGGACTCGTTGTCGGCACCACTTTTTGTGGGTTGGCGGCGACGACTGCGCTGGGACCGTCGTGATCGATATGACGTGGTCAGCGATCTAGCAGAGCGGAGCTGAACCACTTGTGCTTCGGTGGCGATCAAAAAATCACGGATTGCTTCGACCCCGGGTGTGTTCGGGGGAAGGTTGTTAAGCCTATCCATGGCCATGGCAATGTTGACCATGGGAGTCTCGTGGACGATCTGATTCCCGACCATGTTGAATTTGCCATCGAGGTTGTGTTGGAGGCAGTGCGACTGAGGGCCTGCACCGTTACCCCCGCTGCCTCCATCATTGGCGGTGTTCGCGTCTTGTGCCTCCAAGAGGCGTCGACGCTCTCAATCAGTGTTGTGGCCTTTCCTTGCTTGCCTCTCCTGCTCTGCTTCATTCAAAACAGGAGGCTTGTCCATGTTGACCGCAAATACCGCACCGTTAAAGCCAGGCGAGGTCCTAGGGTTGTCTGGTGCCGCGTCGACAGAACGGGTTTGGTGGTTCGGTGTGCTTGGGTTCTCCTCCTCGATGTTTTCCTGACTCCGAACCTCAGGACCCTCTTTGTCAGAGAGGAGGTACTCGGTAAGGTCAAAGGAAATGGAGGGTGACCCATTGAGCCAAGAGAGTGGGTCGGACATGGCGCCGTCTTTGGGGACCATTGCGCCCGATCTGGAAGGATTCTGCTGCAAAGACACCATGCCGACCATGGGCCTTGGATCTTCCAAGACTAGAACCAGACTAGGATCTAGGTCTAGTAGATGGTCATCACGTCACCAAGGAGCATCCTATAGGTTCCTCGCATAGGCGCGGCTGTGTTGCTCAACCCGTGCGGAAAGACGAGTGCATGGTTCTGGTTGGGGGCGATAGGATCTGTCGGTCCTAGTGCGAATTGTGTCAGCTGCGCCCGGTGCTGCTGCCTCCGCTCTACTTGAGCCTGTCGAGCAGCGTGGATAAGCGCTTGCCAGTGCCGATGCACATCGATCAACTTGTCCAGCCTAACTGGAGGCGGAGCACGAGCAGCGGCCAGGGTTGGACCTGGTCAGTGCGGGTGATGAGCGTGATCGTGCGTAGGGCTCTGCTGATGGTGCTCCACCATAGTACGAGACCCACCCCGGCAAGCTGCCGGTGGTCCCCTTCTGTGGTCAGTAGGTGGTGCTCGGGTCAGAGCCAGATTTTGATGAGGTTGGCACGGACCACCAGCTTGGCCCATACGTCCTTGCTGGTGCTGAGCGTTGCCCTCCTGACGGACAGGTGGCAGTCCGTGAACCATGGGCGAATTTGGATCCGCGTGAAATGGCTGGTTGGCGCCATTGCGCTAGCATGGTCGGACTGGGTTGAAGTCTGAGTACTCTTCGTGGAGCCATGTGGGAGCGGACTCCACATGCTCGAGGAGTTTGGCTAGACTTGCCCTGTGCCGATCGATCGTGTTGATAAGATCAGAGCTGTCGGTGTGCCTCCTCTGGTAGCAAGGAAGCTGCTAGTTCACCACTGGCATGGCCATCGACTCAAACGACCCTGGTGGCAGCCCTGAAATCTGAGTTTTTGGAGACGTGGTTGGCGTGGTCGGTGCTGGGGCTGCCTGCTTCATAGCCGGAGCTGGGACCAGCTGCATTGCTCCCGTGAACGTGAGGGACATCGTCACACTGGTGGTCCACGTGAATGATCCAATGGTGAGGGAGATGCCTGCCTCAAAGTCCATGGAAGCCGGGAATGAAATCATCTGGATTGCCTACTGATCAGATCACGCAACCCCTACCTGGCGTGCCACTATAGATAAAACCTCCTCGGCAGTCTACCATGGGATACCCCGAGGTAGTAGATTGTGATGAGGATGCGCTAAGATCTATGATCTAGATGTGAGATGCAAAACAAACAACTAGGATAACCAGGGTTTATCTAGGTTCAAGCCACTCAAAAGCATAATACCCTACATCCTGCATCTCTACTGCTGTATTGACGAGTACCAGAGTACAAGAGATCCGACCAGATGAGATCAAATCCAATGAAAGAGAAAAGTCCTATTCCAAGGGGGTCTTTGCCCGCCTTATATAGTGGGGGCAAGGTTACATATCTAGGGTTTCCCCTATGGTCGTATCCTTGGGTACATGAACAGATCTAATCGACTAAGACTCCTTGCATGCCAAGTAGCCTTCAACAGATGTGTGGCCCACCGGCCTACACGGTGGCGGACCACGAGCTCTATCTTGTCATTCGGCCCACCGATCAGGATGATGATGGACCAGCCTTTGTCTTCTGGTCTGTACTGTCTTGTACCGAGTAGCCCAAAGTTTATCTGCAAGGGTATATGGGGTCTATACCCCCACACTGCCCCCCAGGAGAGTCCACTGGCCTAGTTGGTGTTGTTGTGCTACTAGCAACTGCCGCCTCCCCTATGGACCAGGCTGTGTCATGAGCCGGTGCCTGCTCGGTGGCCGGTGGGGGCGTGGTCTGCTCAGACGCAGAGTGCTGCACTGTGTCTAATGGGGCACGACTGTTGGATCATCACACATAAGTCATAAAGATATCTTGAACCAATAGAATAGGTATTCAGATATACAATGCCATGAAAAAATGACACGACACTTATGCTGGTGCCCACCGAAATCCTTCCCCAAACTATGGGGCTGCTCCCCCGCTAGGAGCGCTTGAGGTCCCGCGTGTTGCCCCGCTGCCGCGCCTGGGGACTTGGCCTGACATCACGCTGACTGTGCCTGTCTCGGTGGGCTATACCGGTGGAGTCGGCCCCCTTGCCGATTCCCGGTGCCCCAGGGATGAGGCTGCCCTGGCTGGTGGTGTCGCCATCCTGTCTGACACAGGCGGCGGTGATGGTGGTGGTGGTGTAGATCCCCGACCTGCTCTGGCCGGGTTGTTGAAGCAGATTTCCCGTGATGAGGGGGAGGAGGTGGTGGCGGTGCATGCTGCATGACCTCCTGGTTGATGTCGTCGTTGAGGGCCTCGGTGTCCCCACGTCTGGCACTTCCTCTGACGCTCTTTCAGCGTCATGAAGTCATCGGAGTCTAACGACTCCGGGGTGGTCGGGACAACCCTCTTCTTGCTCCCCCACGCTCCACCGTCTAGGTTCAACTTGCCCCCGGATAGTGGAGTAGAGGGCCTTTTCCTCTCGATGGTGGCCGACATTGGCCGCTTGCCCGCTGCTTGGTGCCTTGCTTGAGCAGCGGGGATCTCGTCTTCTCAGGGCTGGAGACATCCACAGTCTCCTACCCTGCTTTGGCCTTGCTTTGGCATTGGGCCTCCTCAGGTCTCCGCTGACTGGCCAGTGCCTCCTCTTCAGGCCACTGTTGTACTGGCACAGCGGAGAAGAATATTGCTCAGTCCTGTCCGAGCAGTGTCTGATAGTCAGAACACAAAAGATGTTATACGCATCACAATTCAACAACAATGCATAACACAATAGCAATTACCGCTATTGACTTACCATTGGTGGTGGTCGGGATATGTCGTAGGGCCATGCATGCACCTCTAGATAGATGGTCTCCTGATTGAACTTTTCAAACAGAGAAGCCATGTGCCGGTTCAATGCTTCCTGCAGCAGCCTCTCCTGGGTCTCACGGGAGGATTTGGCTCGCTCGGCATACTCGAACAGGCGGTTCACCCGCTCCTTGCAGGGCTGGATCCGATGCACCAGCCACATCCCGGCCACTAGCGGACCATTGACATGCTTATTGTCAATTAACTGCAGCAACTCCCTCACCTGATGCATCTCATTCTCAGATGGTTTATGGGACCACTTGGGATTGAACTCTGGCACCTGATTCACATCACAGGGCACTTCCTCCCCTCCACATCCTGGCTCATGTAGAACCAGTGGGTGAAACAACTCTTCTGTGCTGATTAATAGGAAAAGTCTAGCCACTGGCTCTTCATCCTGTCTCGCAGGTGCAGGTAGCAGCCCCCTGCAATCTGGGACCCCCCATTCTCTGGCCCTTTCTTCCTCAGCAGGTAGAAATGGTAGAACAGATTGAAGTGGGGAGGCATTCCCAGGAAGCAGTCATAATACGTGATGAAGATGAAGATGGAGAGGATTGAGTTGGGGTCAAGATTGTAGATCGAAATCCCCTAGTAAATGCAAAGATCCCGCAAGAACGCATTCACGGATTGCCCCAATCCCGGCGTCACGTAATCCTTGAAGACTACGATTTCCCCATCTCGGGGTTGGGGGGAATCCTCACCTTGCGACTCACGTCTGTTGATGCAAAGTTCGTATCTGCAAACACACCAGGCTAATACCCAAACTAAATATCCGAAGCGTGCCAGTTGATTTGACCTGTTAATTGACAAGGATGATAACTTGAATAAAAACCGAACGAGACAACAGCGATACGCCCGGACGTCAAAGCTCAAAATGTATTCGATAACTGTTGAATAGATCAGACGAGACGACAGTGATACGCCTGGAAGTCAAAGCCTGAATCATGCTCGGTAGACGCGGAACTTGCAAGGTCGCCAGAGATCAAGTTGATGCAGCCCATCGATTCTTTGAAAGAACTCGTTGAAAAAGAGAAAATACTTGATGAAGTCGTCGAAAAGTAAAGTGCTGGTAGAAGTAAATTGTGATAAAAAGTAGATTTGTTTGATGCTTGGATGTTCATTACAATGCCCTTCGGCACATATTTATACTCTACTATTCGAAGAATCCTAACTGAATACAAAAATCTTAAATATAGAAAAATAAACTTACTCCTTCTACGAACTCTATCTCTAAAGGAAAGAAATAAAACTCGTATAGGAACTGGACTCAGACTACACTATAAAAATCTGAAGCTCACATGATGCTGATCCTCTGTCCGTTTCCATCATGATGAGCTATCTTTCCATCGGCATACTCTCTGGCATCGGCAACAATCTTCTAATCTCCGGCCTGTCTCATCGGCAACAACCCTCCAGCTTCATCGACAGAAATCCTCTAGCTTCCCGCCAATCTCATCGGTAACAGCTCTTCAGCCTTATTGGTAACAACTCAAACCAATCCACCCTTTATTGACAACCATTCATTGGCAACATCCAAAGCAATGCTGAAGACAAAATAATAACCAATCCTTCGCCGATTAGCTCAATTTCCGATTCTTACTGACACGTGCCGAAAAACGGTGTCAACACATGCCCCCAATTTTGGAGTATAAAATACTTTATACACCAAAATTTCCTCCAAGTCATGATTACCCACTGTCGAGCCACCTGAACGTCCCCTCGAACATTGCGCGCGCCGCCATAAAAACCCTGTATCAATGGGCCCATAAAACACTTCCTCCATCGCGGCCCATCCTTCACTTTTGATTCAACCCTAGCATTTTCTCTCTCCGGCGGTGACATCAGCAAGCAGTCTTTCGCAAACTCGACTGGTGGCATCTCAGCGGAAATCTTCCATCAGCATTCCTTGCTCTTCTCAGCTTCATCCGTAGCCATGGCTGTCAACTTCGACGTCCCCAAGGTTAATTTTCTTCTCCATTCATTTTTTGATATTTTTCTCTCCTTTTCCGCATAGCCCAGGATTCCTCTTTATCTTCCTCCTTGATCTTTAATCTAGGAACTTTACAATAAGCTCATCATCCCCACGCACCAAGACTGAATAATTTGCCTAGGCCCAATGGGGAATCCAGATCCAATCGATATCATCAACGCAGAAACCAACCGCATCCCCTTCAAAGCTCAAAATTTCAACTTAGAACTTTGGACCGATACTTTTCGATCCTGGCCAAAGATCACCAAAGGATGAAAGACTGGTACTTGCAGGTTGCCAGGTCGATGGAGATTTATTGGTCATAATGTAGATTAGATCAATGCATCAGACTGTCCATTGCTGATATGGAAAGGAACGAATCAATGTTGATTGCTGCATCTTACTTCTGGTCTGACACCATGAACGCCTTTGTATTCAGACATGGACCAGTCTCTCCAACTCTTGTTGATGTGTTTATGCTCATTGGCCTAGACATATCATCTGCTGATGACAACACTCTGTTCCAAAGGAAGCCTGAATATCGACTGACTACCCGAAACATCGACGGCTGGACTAGGTACATCAAGGAATATCAAAAATCTGGATCGGTCAGTCAGAGGGAGCATTTAGCTTTCCTGAATATGTGGCTAGAAAAGTTCATCTTCTGTGGCAGAACAGTCAAACCAACCAATATGCATCTATCTGCAGTAGAAATGTTAGCTAATGGCGTCAAACTTCCTCTTGGCCGATACCTTCTTGGTTCAGTCTATCATCTCCTCCACCAAGTCTCACAAAGGCTATTACAAGACAAGTCCATCGACAATCTGGGAGGTCCTTGGTGGTTCATTAACATGTGGCTTAATGCACATATGCACAAGTATCTTCACTTTGATTTATTCACCCAGCAGTTCCCTCGAGATATCCCTGAAGATTACCAACTTGGAGAAGATGAATCGGCAACACGCCCCCTCTTAATTTTGGAGAAGCGTTAGCAGTACTTCTAGGGGCAGAGACAAGTAGACCCCAAATCGGCAACTTCTTCCACAGGTTCTACATCGGCATTCCTCCTGAGTTCCGGGCCTGGGTCCCTTACATTGATGAAGAAGCAAGGTTCCATCTGCTCTTCAACTTTGCTGATGATGCCTTGAATAAAGACGCTGAGATCCTAAATGCAATGATCACACCTCATGCCATCCTGATCAACATGTTTGGAAGTGGAAAGAACATCAATACTACATATGAGTTCTACAATCCATCGGTAGTAGCAAGACAACTAGCTTTTGGGAAACTGCCCATCAAACTTTGCTATGCCGATGTGATTAAGCCGAGAGAAATTATCACTAGCAGCATGGATTGGTGCAAGATAGTCACTCTTCCTCCTGATGCCGACCTCTAATGTTGACCTGACCGATTGGGTACCGGCTTCCTTCGTTACTGAATCTTTTAAATTATGGTGGCAAGAGTGGAAAGAGCAACTATTCTTCGCATCTCCTCACTTCTATTGGAATCTCATCGACCCTGATCATGCCATACCTGCCGATGCAGTAAGTTGACCATCTGCACTTCTCCCAATTCTCTTTTTTAGTCTATCGACAACTAACTCCTTTTCAACAGTTGATGACCCGATTCCAACATTGAGCAAGAGTGGCAAAGTAATAAGGCTACAGCCGATATCCCCAATATCCACAATCGGCTACAGAGCTCCCTCATTAGATGCTCTGATGTGTCGTGGTCATTTCAAGAAGAGCTCCTTCAAATCAAAATCGACCAGAAGTATGGCTGCTCCATCGGACATGGCTGCATCCTCAGTACGGAATTCCAGGTAACTGTCTTATTTTCTTCTGTGTGTGCCGATTGCCGTGATATACTGATCTCATATTTCAGGGTGCAAGTTCTACATTTGATGAATCCTCATCGGCAACTCGCCCTTCATCTCCACCTGCTGCACCTTCATCGCCACGCCTCATCATTCTTGACGATTCTCCAGAGGTACCCCTCAAGTTAAACTCTGACCATCGTATCGGCACTTTTACTCATCTGCTTTTCTCACAGCACCAAGTAGTCGCGTTGGTAACTGCCCCAAGTGCGCAGACATTTCAACCATCCATTACCGATGCCCCCAACCATCTAGTGCTGATATTTTATAGCACAAGCGTAAGGCTTCATTGGAGGACAAGTCTCAATCAAAACGGTCAAGGCTTTCACTAGCTCCAATCGCATCATCAGCATCCTCGCCTCGCCAGATATCGCCCGATGCCCCTGCGCAGGCTTCCCTATCAGCAACTGTTCTTCAACCTGCAGTTGTTCCTGTACAAGAGTCTTCATCGGCACTGGTGTCGCAGCAGCAACCAACTGAGGCACCAACGCAGAAAACGCCATCGGCAATCATATCTCAGGTTGCCTCCTCCAGCCAAAGGCGAGAAATTGCCTTGAAGCAAGTAAGTTAACTTCCTTAGTTAATCTTCGACATTCATATCTTTTGACTAACAACTCTTTTCTTTCAGGAGCAAGATTCCCCCGATAGCCTATTCTCTTTATCTATTATTGGGGACATTCCTGATGATGAAGAGAACGAAGAAAGCTCTGCTCCAGCCTCCGAAGCCTTATCATCCGAAATCAAGTCTAGGATGGAGACATTGCTATCCCTACTGCAACAGGACACATCTCAGCTAATCCAGGATTATGACTCCACCAAGGCAACTTTCAAGGCAATCCGAGACCAGATCCCTGCCGATGTTGAAGAGACACTCTTTCAAGCTGCACACCTAGAGAGTCGGCAACTCCAGTATCAGAAAGCTGCTAAACATATTGTTGACAGAACTACCTAGGCATGACTCCAGGAGGAGATGATGAAGCATAAACAATCTGCCGATGAGAAACACAAAGACATCGGCAAACTAGAAGCCTCCCGTGTAGAGCTGGAAGAGAAGATTTCCCAATTATCGACAAAGAGAGAAGCTTTATTAGCGGAGCTGAAAAAGATTGAAGAAGCCCTGGATACAGTCACTCAAGAGAAAGCCCAAATGCCTGACGCCATCAAGATTCTTCAGTAGAAAGGGACAACCAAGCCCTCAAGACACTGGCCCTTAAGAAGAAAATCAAGCCAGTAGAAGGCAATGCCGCTAAAGACGTAAAAACAATAGAGGAAGCCAACTAGATTCGCCTGCGTGCGATATCGGCTATTCATTCACTGCTGAACTTATAAACTTCTTTTCCATTGGCAAAGTAGTGCATCGGTAACTTGTAAAACTTCATATTAACGTAGCGCCGATACGTTCTTATTGAACAAGTATTATATCTGTTTCTTCATGCATCCATCCAAATACTAGGATAATATCTCTTCAGATATTTATCGTTCAACGCTCTTGGAAATGTTTCTCCTTCAAGAGTTTCTAGGATATAAGCATTACCAGGAACGGACCGACTTACTCAGTAAGGACCTTCCCAATTAGGAGACCACTTGCTGAACTTTGCGCTCTTAGTCCCAATCACGTAAAATCAGTTTCCAGACTAGATCGCCATTAACAAATTCCTTCACTTTTACCTTCTTGTTATACCACCTAGCAACTCTTTTCTTATTTTCTTCAATACTAATCAAAGCCTTTAGCCGATGACCTGCCAAATCTTCCAACTCATCTTTCATGAGTGTATTGTAATCGTCGGCTGACAGTTGATCTTGATGAAATATCTTCCTCGAACCTGTCTTTATTTCCCAAGGCAAAACTGGGTCATGTCCATATACCAACTGATAAGGCGACACCTTAGTAGAACCATGACAGGCCATTCGATACGACCAAAAGGCTTCGTTCAAAACCATGTGCCACCTCCTGGGATTTTCCTTAATCTTGCGCTTAATGAGTTTAATAATCCCTTTATTAGATGCTTCGGCCTGACCATTAGCTTGAGCATAATAAAGAGAAGAGTTTAAAACCTTGATTCCCATCTCATCGGCAAATCCATCAAACTCTCCTAAAGTGAACATGGTTCCTTGATCGGTCGTAATGGTCTGAGGAATACCGAACCGATACACAATATGCTCCTTCAAAAAATCAATCATGTTGGCCAATGTCACATTTTTCAAAGGAACTGCCTCAACCCATTTTGTAAAGTAATCGGTGGCAACGAGGATGAATTTATGCCCTTTGCTTGATGGTGGATAAACTTGACCGATGATATCAATAGCCCATCCTCGAAACGGCCATGGCTTAATTATGGGATTCATTGCCGATGCGGGTGCCCTTTAGATGTTGCCAAACTTCTGACACTCCTGACACCCTTTAAAATACTTGAAACAATCTTCAAGTATTGTTGGCCAATAAAATCCGCTTTGCCTGATCATCCACTTCATTTTGAAAGCCGACTGATGTGCCCCGCATACTCCTTCATGAATTTCGCCCATTAAACTTTTTGATTCTTCTTCACCAAGACACTTGAGCAAAACCCCATCCATTGTTCGATAATATAATTCATTATCTAGGAGCACGTACTTAGTAGCCTGAAACCTTATACGCCTTTTGACCTTCTTAGATGGATCCTTCAAGTAATTGGCAATCTCCTTCCTCCAATCATCGCTGTCAATTGCCGATGTTAGCACTTCCTGGATCTGTTGGTACCCCGAAGCATGCTGTGCTAGCTGATTAGCCTCTTCATTATGCAATCTGGAGATATGTCCAAGGCGGAAATATTTAAACTCCTTCAATAATTGTCGACATCTTTCGTAATACGAGATTAAAACTTCACTTCGACACTCATACATTCCAGCTAGCTGATTAATAACTAGCATTGAATCACCAAAAATTTCAACAGCATCGGCACGGACTTCCCTGAGTAACTCTATTCCTTTCAACACAGCCTGATATTCAGCCTGATTGTTTGTCGATGTGGTAGCAATTGGCAATGAGAATTTGTATTTCTTCCCTTGAGGTGATATCAACACAATGCCGATGCCTGCTCCTTCTCCACATGTAGAACCATCAAAGAAAAGTGTCCATGGAACAATCTCTAAAGAATTTACCATGCCGCAATGCTGAGTAATAAAATCGGCCATCACTTTCCCCTTGACTGCTTTAGTCGATTCATAATGCAGATCGAACTCTGATAACGCTAAAATCCATTTGCTGATTCTTCCATTTAGAATTGGCATTGACAGCATATATTTAACCACATCATCTTTGCATATAACAGTGCATTCAGCCGTTAACAGATAATGCCTTAATTTAACACATGAGAAATATAAGCATAAGCATAACTTTTCAATGGCCGAATACCTGGTCTCAGCATCTACCAACCTTCTGCTCAGGTAATAGATTACATGTTCTTTCCCTTCAAACTCTTGGATTAGAGCTGACCCAATGATTTCATCATCACCCGACAGATACAATCTGAAGGGTTTTCTGTGTTGAGGTGGAACCAACACTGGAGGATTCACCAAATACTTCTTAATTTCTTCTAAAGCCAACTGCTGTTCTGCTCCCCACATGAATTCCTGATTGGCCTTCAGCTTCAACAATGGATTGAAAGCTTTGATCCTTCCTGATAAATTAGATATGAATCTTCGAATAAAATTGATCTTGCCAATCAGAGACTGTAGTTTGGTCTTATCGGTAGGAGCAATCACTTTATTGATGGCATCAATGGACTTCCTGCTTATTTCAATACCCCTCTGATGCACCATGAAGCCTAAGAATTGTCCTGCGGATACACCAAATGCACACTTGTTGGGATTCATTTTCAACCCATGTTTCCTTGTGTATTCCAATATCTTCTGCAAGTCAACTAGATGATTTTCGAAGTCTCCACCACATCTATTATATAAATTTCAACCAATGTGCTGATGTACTCATGAAAAATGTAATTCATTGCTCTCTGATAAGTAGCACCGGCATTCTTCAAACCAAAAGTCATGACTATCCATTCAAATAACCCCACATGACCTAGACATCTGAAGGCAGTCTTGGAGATATCTTCTTCGGCCATAAAGATCTGATTATATCCGGTGTTCCCATCCATGAAGCTAATAGTCCGATGTCTAGCAGCAACATCAATTAATAAATTAGCAACGGGCATCGGGTAGCCATCCATCGGTGTAGCTTTGTTAAGATTCCTGAAATCAATACAGACACGAAGTTTAGCATTTTTCTTGTAGACAGGAACCACATTAGAAATCCATTCAGCATATCGGCATTGTCGGATGAACTTTGCTTCAATCAACCTTGTTATTTTGGCCTTAATATCAGGTAGCACTTTAGGATTGCATCCGCGTGCTGGCTGCTGATGTGGCCAAAATCCTTGTTTGATAGGTAACCGATGTTCAACAATTGATCGATCTAACCTAGGCATCTCTGTGTAATCCCAAGCAAAACAATCCTTATATTCTTTCAATAAAGCAATCAATTGTTCTCTGCTCTGGAGATCTATCTTAGCACTAACAAAAGTTGGCCTCCGCCTATCGCCATCACCAATGTCTACTTCTACTAAGTCATCAGCCGATGTAAATCCATGGCCCAATTTTCCATCATCGGCAAACCTATCCATTATAACTCATCTTCGGATCTGACTGCTTGGATCGGTGGCAGCTCATAATCGGCAATTCTGAGAAACTTTGAATCCCATGCTTCCCCCGATATACACTTGGACCGCTCGTAAGTTTCTGACTCTGCCGATGCAATTATATAAGATGAATCACCAGGGACTACTTCAATTTTATCTTCCACCCATTGTACGTGGCACAAGTGCATTGTAGAAGGAACACAGCAATTGGCATGAATCCAATCCCTTCCTAGTAGCAGATTATAAGCACCTTTACCGCCGATAACAAAGAACGTGGTCGGTAATGTTTTGCTGCCGATGGTTAACTCAGTGCAAAGCGCTCCCTTAACCGGTGATATATTACCTTCAAAGTCTTTAAGCTTCATATCAGTCTTGACCAGATCTTGATCTCCTTTCCCAAGTCTTCAAAACATGACATATGGCTGATATTAATTGCAGCTCCCCCATCTATGAGTATCTTGGATACTAGCTGCCCATCAACTCTTCCTTTAACAAATAAAGCTTTGAGATGCTATCTCTCATCATCGATAGGCTTCTCAAAAATAGCCATCATTGGATCTAAGGTCAACTAACCTATTTGTTTGGAAGGAACAACTTCTTCTTCATCATCGGTAAGTGCTAGGAATTCCATCGGCAACATGAAAACCATGTTGATATCTGCCGATGGGCCTTCATCTTTGTGCTTTGGTTGCCACACTTTTGACTTCACCCCACGGGAGTTTTCTTCTCTGCACTCACGTTGCATCTTCCTCTTCTGAGTTTTTGTCAGACCTTCAGGGCACCATTAAGGAAGCTTTGTATTCCAGATAGGTTAATAACGTTTCGTATTCGAATCTGGGCAGTTTATGTTGGGATCTCTACAGAGTATTGCTTCATGGGGAACTCTTGCATTGGCCATCTCCTCGAGTTCTTCCTGATCCATCGGAAAGTAGTCATCATGCCTACCCAACCTTTCATGTACACTGGTTCTGCCTCCCAGCCGATCATGCACTGATGCCCTTCCTTTGATCGGTTCATTGACGCACCATCTCCAATCACCATAATACGGTCTTCTTTCTGTCCGATCGGCTCGATCGTAACCATTGCAATTAGGGCAGCTATCAATAGTAGGCAATTTAATGCCTTCTTCCTAGCAATAAATGAAGAACAAGCATCTCCAATGGTCTTCATGCCGACGCCATTCTTCCCGATGCAACTCTTCCTGTCGCTACCGATAGCGATCACCTAAAACCCTATAGGGAGCAGGTCTAGAAGGTCTTCTGGAACTCCTGCTTTCTTCAACCGCTCTTTTTCCTCTTAAGTCATTGGTGGTTATTTGATTTCTGGGATCCACCGATGCGTTCCTCTTAGCATTTGCCGATGTTAATACTCTGGTCTTGCTCACGGCATCCACCATGTTTGCTGGGAAAGGGTGCTGATCAATCTTCATCGGCCTTTGAGCTTTAGAGTTATCAAACTTAATTCTCCCGGACTCAATAGCTGATTGCAATTACTGCTTGAATACTTTACAATCATTGGTACTATGCGAAGTTGCATTATGAAATTTGCAGTACCTCATTTTCTTCAGCTCTTCTGCCGATGGGATCACATGATTAGGTGATAGCTTAATTTAGCCTTCTTGAAGCAGCAGATCAAATATTCTATCGGCCTTCGTGATGTCAAATATGAACTTCTCTGGCTCCTTTTGATCAAAAGGACAAGATATTGGCTTCTTACCTTTCACTCACTCAGCCAGGCCAATAGTTGGTTCTTCATCTGAGTCTAATTCCTCTGCTTCTTCTACAAAGGACACCTTTTTATTCCAAGTCTTTATAGGTTCTGGAGCTCGAGCACCTTGGTTAGAAATCCTCTGCACAATACGGCTTAAACTTTCAAACTCCTGAGAATCGTATTTGTCTCTGAGGTGCGACAATAGACCCTGAAAAGCCAAACCAGCCAACTGGCGATCATCAAGCTATAGCATCTATTTTTCATATCTCGTACCCTTTGCACAAAGCTCTCCATCGATTCGTCACTTCGTTGTCTCAATTTCACTAAATCGGTAAGCTTCTTCTCATGGACACCAGCAAAGAAGTACTTGTGGAACTGTCTCTCTAAATCCACCCAAGTGTGAATAGAATTTGGCGGCAATGAGATGAACCATGTGAATGCTGATCCAGACAATGAAGATAAGAATAATCGAACTCTCATTCATCCCTGTTAGCTGCTTCTCCACACTGGATGATGAAATGATTGATATGCTCCATTGTTGATGTATCATCCTATCCAGAGAACTTAGTAAAATTTGGTACCTTGTACCTATTTGGAAAAGGAATTGAGTCATATGCTAGAGGGTATGGAGCCCGATAAGAGTAAGTATTAATCTTGGGCTAAATCCCAAATTGTTCTTTCATCACTTCCACAATCTTATCGGTCCAAAACGCATCTTGATCTTGCCGATGCACTGGCTGAATTTCTACTTGAGGTGCTGGCTGATATGCTTCTATGTATCCTTGTGGTACTTGGCTTGGAGGAATTGGCATATTCACAACACCAGTCTACGGAGCAAAGCTCATCGGCTGTTTTACCGATGTTTGATCCTAGAAAGCTACCTGTGGACTATATTGCTAAGTCCCCATCATGTGGTAGCTTGGCTAAATAGCATGTTGCTGAGCTGGCACTTGCCCTAACCAATTGTGATTATAACTCATCGGCATCTGACCTGCCGATGGTTGATAGCTTGCTGACAATTGATGCTCTTGTATGATTGGATGATAACCAGCATAATTACCTTGATTTGCAGGTAACCCGAATTGAGATACAAATGGCACTATGGGTTGTCCTGTAGTAGAAACCTTCTGTTACATTGGTGGGGAACTTGCCAATGAATTCGCATAAGATGTTTGCTGCAAAGGCGTGTGGAACCCCATTGACAATGGCTGTATAGCAGGAGGTGTAGTAGAATAATGTGATACCTGGGTCATCGGTCGGACTAGAGTAGCCGATACCATAGGACTCTTTCCTACTACATCATGCACCTGAGGCAATCCAGAATTGGCGGTAGATGGTCCTGGAGGCATCCCATATCCCCACCAATTAGCAGCAACCAAGCTGTGTTGACCTGAAGGACCTGACATTGCTGATGCCGATAGATCTGTACCTAATTGAGTGATCTGCCTTTCCTGGGATGTTAGATCTGATCTTATCAGCGTGGCTTCAATGTTAGGTGATCCTGATAAAGCTGGAGGAGTAGGAGCTTCTATACTCTCAACGGCTGGAATTGCCGATGGAGTACTGACAGATACCGATCCCGGCTAATGATATGCCGGCCCGACATAACCTGGTGCTTGTCCTTCTCTTAATGTTTGCACAACAGCATTGTAAATAGTATTGGATAGCACGATGGAGTGGTTTATCAAAGCATGATTCAATGCAGAATTAACCATCTCCTGTAATTTACCAGGGGTGGAGTCAAAAGTTACCTGCCGAGGCAACGGCAGATCTTGCTTCTGGATTACTTCTCCACCCCTTTTCTTGCTGAAAGACTTCAAGCAAAGCTGCTTGTAATCCTCCATAGCTTTTTCCATGGCTAGCTTCTGATCTTCCTTAAGATCTGATTCTGATATCTTGATGATGTTCTCTGGATTGATATCAGTAGGGTTCTTCATGATAAATCTGTTGACTTAGTCCCACTGGGCGTGCCAAAATATGTGTTGATGCAAAGTTCATATCTACAAACACACCGGGCTAATACCCAAACTTGATATCTGAAGCGTGCTAGTCGATTTGACCTGTTAATCGACAAGGATGATAACTTGAATAAAAACCAAACGAGATGACAGCGATACGCCCGGACGTCAAAGCTCAGAATGTATTCGATAACTATTGAACAGATCAGACGAGACGACAGTGATACACCCGAAAGTCAAAGCCTAAATCATACTTGGTAGACGCGGAACTTGCAAGGTCGCCGGAGATCAAGTTGATGCAGCCCATCGATTCTTAAAAGAACTCGTTGAAAAAGAGAAAATACTTGACGAAGTCGTCGAAAAGTAAAGTGCTGGTAGAAGTAAATTGCTATAAAAAGTAGATTTGTTTATTGATACTTGGATGTTCATTACAATGCCCTTTGGCACATATTTATACTCTACTATTCGAAGAATCCTAACTGAATACGAAAAGCTTAAATATAGAAAAATAAAATTACTCCTTATACGAACTCTGTCTCTAAAGGAAAGAAATAAAACTCGTATAGGAACTGGACTCAGACTACACTATAAAAATCTGAAGCTCACATGATGCCGATCCTCTGTCCATTTTCGTCATGATGAAGCTATCTTTCCATCGGAATACTCTCTGGCATTGGCAACAATCTTCTAATCTCCAGCCTGTCTCATCGGCAACAACCCTCCAGCTTCATCGGCAGCAATCCTCTAGCTTCCCGCCAATCTCATCGGTAACAGCTCTTCAGCCTTATTGGTAACAACTCAGACCAATCCACCCTTTATCGGCAACCATTCATCGGCAACATCCAAAGCAATGCCGAAGACAAAATAATAACCAATCCTTCGCCGATTAGCTCAATTTCTGATTCTTACTGACACGTGCTGAAAAACGGTGTCAACAACGTCATACCTCCATCTCCCATGTTGGAAGCAGTCCCTCGTTGGTGAGTGCTTACAGTGACTCCCACATGGAGGTCGACAGCTGCCAATGCGGCCCGAATCTGCCAGATCCGGAGGCGGCTGCTTATTTATAGGAATCAGATGACATCGCTTTGACTTCTAGGGTTGCACTCACTGACTCGTGTGGATGCGGCCTTTTTATTCCAATGGGCTATACTGGTCCCCGAGCGTGGATGTGGGCTGCAGCATTCTTTATTCCCTGTGTAGTTTCCCCAATTGTCCTTACCCTAAGTTGGC
Source organism: Bothriochloa decipiens (assembly GCA_023333625.1). Lineage (NCBI taxonomy): Eukaryota > Viridiplantae > Streptophyta > Magnoliopsida > Poales > Poaceae > Bothriochloa > Bothriochloa decipiens. The sequence continues at coordinate 32,124,612 of CM041640.1, forward strand.
ACATGCCCGGTAATCTTGGGATTGTTCCGTGGATTTCTCCTTTAAATACATAGTTCTTTCCAAATTTGTTCTAGATTTTTTCTACCTAAATCTAGGGACTAATTTCTTAGGTTACATAATTTATTTCCCACACCTGGGGACTGCGCAACAGCTTGCCACCTAGTGGGGCCCACGGACCATGAGTTCTCGGTGTCTCTTATCGAGCCTGTCCTCTATCCAGGGCACACTAGAGGACCGTGCAGCAGCTTGCCACCCAGTGGGGCCCATGGACCATGGGCTCTTGGTGTTTTCTCGACCCAATCGAGCCTGTACTTTATCCAAGGCATACCTGGGAACTGCGCTATGACTTGTGTAACATCCCTAAAATTCCAAACACCAAAAATCACAACCGAAATTTTTTTCTAAAACAACCCATGTTTGGTGAGTGTCATGAAGGAAACCCACTAGTAGTTGCACAAGTAGCACCTAATGTTAGCATGAGCATTGCACTTAAATCCCAGAGTATAATTTGCTTCTTGTTGATTTGATGTAATGATTAATGAAATCAACAACACTTCAATATCATATGTGTACATATGTGCAACTAACCTTGGACATGGCTTCCAACATTTCCATGAGACCCTAGTGGACCTAGCTTAGTGGTTATGTCATGGTCACTAACATCCTTACTAACAAGATCATGGCATAGTTAGTTTAGTAGTTTGGAAATAAATAAAAAAGGAAAGGAATTAGAAAGGAAAACGAAGAAGGCAAAGTAGCCTAAGCTAGAGATCAAGCCCAACTCGGCCTGCTGTCCCTCTCCTCGCACCAGGCCAAGGCAACCTAAACCAGCAACCCGAGCAGGCCCGCTCGGCCACTGCCAGGCCGGCCTGCCTCTCCGCATGCGCATCGGCCCGCTCAGCCTACTCGGCCAGAGCTGTGGCCTGCACAGCTGCCCCGCCATGGCCCAACGTGTGTGGCAGAACCTCCTAAATCATATGGCCCACACGCATGATTATTGTCTAAATAGACTCCAAATAACAATGACTGTGTTCCATATGACTTAAAAAGTCTGTCGGGTAAATCCCGAATCATCCACAATTCTCCGAGCAGGATCAATCATTATAAAGAGACATTGCAGTATTACAACAGTTTGATATAAATAATATACATCAGAGTAAAACAGTGGAAGACTTACAATAACATAAGTTTACAAACCTTTGAGTCTCAAATATTTACAACCATAAGTTTAGATTATACAAACCATAATAGTAGTGGAGTAGCAGTAGATAACTTTATTACAAAACCAAACGATGAGCTCTGCCTAAGAGCTAAACATCTTTACTCGTCGTCGCTTTCCTCGACGATAGTCATGTAGCAAGATGCAAAGCACTCCTGCCCATGAGGCTCACCTGCAACAAGGGTTCAACAAACCCTGAGTACAAAAGTACTCAACAAGACTGACCCGACCAAAAAGAGGGGTGAAGACTCAAGAAATGCAGGCTAGAGGGACAAGGTAAGGTTTGTAAGAGATAAGAAATTTTGCGGAAAGCTTAACAGAAAGTAAAGTTTGCTTGGACTAGCTCCAATTATCAACCAACTTCATTATTAAACCTTAATCTTTGTTCAAGTTGTTACTACGATGATGAACACCGATCGAGTCTTCTTCTCCGAGAAGCAACGGCAATTCGAATCCATTTTCATACCCAGCTGGGACCTAGGTCACTGGAATACCGGAGACTTTAACTCTGATGCACCCCAGATGAACCGATATACCGGGATAACAACCGCAGCCATATATCACCACATGATACACGTTAGCTCTGCGGCCCAGCGTACCGAGATACGTGGGAACTTAAACCCCATAGTAAAACACACTATGACACATATGGGATCTCTGGCCCCACTATAGGTCACTCCATGATATACACGGCTCCAACCATCCGTATATCACTTCATGCATGTGGATTTCTAAATTCTTGATATCATCAGTTCACCAACGGACGGGACCTAGGGCATCAACAGACGGAAACACTACAGAGGGACTCCATTCCAAGTGCAAGTTAGCCGTCCGAACTCGATTTATTACTATTATCAAGATTCCAACAAGAAAACCAATCTCATCTTTTTCATTCTTTTGCCTTTGAACATTTAACTAAATAAGCAGGGCTAAGCGTTACTACTTATCTTCCAAAGCAGGTAACAAGGAATAAGGAAATAAGACAGGTAATGCAATTGGTGGGTTTTCACTCAACTCCTATTACTTAATGCAACATATCATATCTGAAGCGATAAAACTTTTATAAATAGAATAGGGTTTGAATGCATTCTCGGGCTGGCCTTGATATTCAGGGTAGACGGTCTCAAACTCTAGATCAACTCCCGATTCCTGAATCTGCTCTTCCTTCGGATCTGGGCGACAACGTTAACTCTCCGTTAACGGAAGCTATTCGATGATTAAGATGCTTTAACATGATGGAATAGTAAACATGATGATCGATGGATGCATGATCAGATTAAAGGATCGAGTACAACTTTTCTTCACGATAAAGTTGCAAGCCAACAAAACTTTGTTTATAAAACTCATTAGGGTTAACTACGCCATTTAAGAAATTAATTAAACATATAAAATAACGTTGATTAAGCCCTAATGACATGATTAAGGTAAGTGCAAACAATTAATTAAAGTGCCAAAGGTTATTAGGGTTAATGACCCAAGGTCATCAATCAATCCAAAAGTCAAACAAATCCTATAATGATTAAACTTAACTAAAGGGGTTAATTAATTATTTAAAAGCATTAATAAAGGCATAAAAATTAAAGTTATTAAATTAAGCCCAAAATTTTATTTTAGAAAGCTCTTAGCTTAATTAGATGGAAAAACAAATTTTAGAATTAAAAGCCAATTATTTTATTTATTAAAAATCATTGAAGGTCCATTTTTCAATTAAAAAGGCTAATTTTAACATATGCAAAAGTACTCAAATTTGGCTTTTCATATTTTTCCTAGGTAGATGACATCATAAAGAACACTCACAAAAAGTTTCAGAATTTTTGGAGCTATATATGAATTACTATGATTTTCAAAGAAAATAGCATTTAAATCATTTTCTAAAAATAGAAAAAGAAAATCGGCACAGTACTCCCGCGCTGACCGATGGCCCGCCGGCGTTGACCGGCGATTACTCGCCATCGGCGAGGTCTCCGGCGATCGGACTTGGACCACTGGGCTCAGCTTGGCACGGGGAGTCGATCAGGGTGGTTAACGGTGCGGCGGAGCGACGGCGGCACCCACGCCGGCGGCCATGGCAGCGCGGCGGAGCTCGGGCGCGGCGACGACGCTCACCGGAGTGGTTTTCGGTGACGACAAGGTCATGAGCACATGCAGGACACTCAGGCAAGCGTGTTTGGCAGCTATATGAAGCCAGACTCGAACTCCAGCATCGGCGGCTTCGCGCGCAGCGGCGCTGGCAACACTGCGCTGACGGCGAACTACGGTAGCCGGCGACTACCATGCGGGAAAGATGAAATTGATAGCGCAAAAAGCTACAGGAGCTCACCCCGGTGCTGATGCACACGTTAATGGAGGCTCGGAGCGGCTGGGTCAAGCTGCGGACGTCGGCGGTGATGGCGGCGGCGGTGCTTCGATGGCAAGGACGGCGTCACCGGCGTTCCTATGGAGCATCAAGCCGGCCAAGGTGCGCATAAAAGGCAGGATAGCATAGACAGCACAGTAGCGAGGTTAAAGATAATATATTTTCACCTTCGACGACGGTCGACGGCGAAAACACTCGCGATGGCTCGACGACCGGCCGTGGAGAAGACGACGGTGCGCGGGCAGCTCGGGCGAGGAGAGCAAGCACGAACTAGCTCAAAATGACGTGAGGATGTGGCGGAGCTATTGGCAAGAGTAATCAGATAGAGATGAAATGACGACAGCAAAATCGAGCGGCGGAGCGAGGTCATCGGCGACGGCGGGGGGAGAAGAAGGAGAAGAAGTCGGCCACGGCTGAGGTATTTATAGGGCGGAAGCGATGTCTGGACGGGCGACACGACGAAGATGAAGTTTTGCGCATGTAGGAGCGTGCTGGCAGCCGAGCAAGTGCAGCGGTGGACGGCGGCGTGCGTTGAGAAGCCGGCGATGGCGGCCGACGATAGGTTTCGGTACTGTTCGAGAAAATTACAGAAATGCCATTCGGTTCAACATACAAATTACTCCAAAATTTATATAAGAACATGAAAATCTCCAAAAATATCATTTGCATAACTTTTCAAGAACTACACTTTTGTTTTAACTGGCATCCTCAAATTCTATCTGGATTTTGAAATTTGAAATCAAATTCAAAAAGGGGATAAAACCCTAGAAACAAACATTTGAAATTACTTTTGATTTTTCAATAAAACTTGAAAATCTTCAAAACTATGAAATGTTTAGCTTTTGAAACCAAACCTTTTTCATGTACAAAATTTTCCAAAATTATGCAAAATTTTTGAATTATGGTTTTAAAATCAAAAGGGGTCAAATACTGGAAAACTGTATTTTTAAATTCATTTGAAATTTCTTTTGGAAACTTGAAAAACTTTATATACCAACTTTATAGCTCTTGTCAAGATCTACAAGCTATGTTTTTAGAGTATCTCTAAATTATTTATATATTTTGAATTAGAGAAAAGGGGGGTAAAACTAGGTTTCAGAATAAAGGGTTTTTGAAATAGAATTCAAACTCGATTTGGTTTCTAACTTAATTGATTGGTCATTAATGATCACAAACATCATCCAAGGACATTTTTAGGTCATTGACCCAATGACACCCTTGGTTGACCAAGTTGACTTTTGAAAAAAACTTTTATAGCATTTCCAATTTGAATTTAAATTTGAATTGCCAAACTTGAAAGTAAGCTTTGGAATCCAAATTCAACTTCAAATATGGAAATCATTTTTAGGGTTGGACTTAGACTTATACACCATGCTTGACACTAGCGTAAACACAGTTTACACTTCAAGTACATAAAGTATAAACTAAGCATTTGCGATGACATTCTAAAGTAGGGTTTTATTATTTCATGTGACAAAATATTCCAGAAACACAATCAACCTATGAAATGTAAACTTGTTTTAGTTAATGCACATTAAGGTTGACTTAAACATGAATGCTTTGCAGTGCATATGATGACATGGCATGTTTTAGTTAATATAACACCAGAGGTGTTACAACGTGCCGCCTGCACCGCGGCTCAGCAAGTGGCCCGGCCAGGCCTCCGCATGCACCAGCGTCCGTGGCCTGCTTCCTCACGTGCCACGTTCGCCTGCTCGTCTCCACTCGATGATGCATGGGGCCTGGCTGTCTGCCCCCACCTCCCATGAAATATGGCCACCGTGCTATCACCTCTGTCGTCCCAAAAATGGAGCGGTGAACCTCCACCGTCCACACCGCGCCATGCATGCCCGCAGCCGTCCGTGACCAATCACGCTGTGCCTAGGGGAAAACCCTAACCCTAATGAGCCGCGACCACCCGATCGGCATAATCCATCCCCACCATCCACCATGGTCGGCCGACCGCCTATAAAGGAGGCACCCCGGCCTCTAGGGTTTCCTGTGCCCACGCAGCCACCTTGGCCTCGCCCACATGACCTTGGTGCATAAGAAGGAGTTGGAGAGGGAGGAGGAGAAGAAGGCGGGGTGGGAGTTGTTCGCTGGAGTAGAGCACCGCTGACGCCGCCGTCCGCGCACGCCGGAGGAGCCCCGGTGACCTCGATTCGCCGCACCAAGTGAGGTCGCGCCCGTTGCTACTCTGCTTCCTCGCCCCAAGCTGTTGCAGCCGCTGCCACGAGCCGCAAGCACCACCGTGCGCAGGTGAGCACGCCCTTGCCCGCGCCATGACCATCGTTGGTTCACCACTGCCATTCCTGCTCTCCCCTCTCTTCATTAACTCAACCGTTGAGCTCGTCTTAGCCTAAGACAACTTCTTGGCAACTTATCGGGAGCCGGTATGGACCACAGTAGGGACCCCCCGCTTTGCAGGTCCTGGTCTCCCTAGACTCTGGCCGCCGGTGCGCTGCTGCGGCCTTCGAGGCCATGCGTGCCCTGCTATGCCTCGCGAAGTTGTGTAGGATAGTTATTGGAGTTCTGAGCTACTCAAATCGGACAAGGAGGAAGAGGTGAGCCCTAAGACGGTGGACTGCCAGAGCTTCACCCCCACCGTCGACTTTCACCGCCGTCGAGCTCCTCGCTGGTGACCACCAAGCTAGGGACCTCTGTCAATGAGATATCCTCGGCGGTCCATCTAGGGGTAGACCTAAGATGGTAGATTGATCGGAAGGGGCGCACATGACCAGGAACGGGATGGTTACAGAGACATAAGACACAAGATTTATACAGGTTCAGGCCACCAACGTGGCATAAAACCCTATGTCCTGTGCTCTGTATATTGCATTGATTGGGTATGAGATCATGGTGATCTGGTAGATCGGATGACCTCTCTTATCTAAGGACCTCTGCCCCTCCTTATATATGCCAAAGGGACAAAGTTACAAGTAGAATAGCCTATTTGGTACTATTACTAATCTGTGCGGTGCACGTCGTGTGTCGCACGTCTTCATCTTGGGCTGGACCATCTCTTAAAGGTGCGGCCCAAGTATAGCCATGAGGGTATATAGGGGTCATATCCTGACAACTAGTCCCCGAGCACCATGTATCTTGAGGGAGTCGCCGTCTTGTCCTATGTTGAGCAGTGAAGATGCAGACCACGTGGTGCTGACCAGCGAAGATGCTGACCACGTAGTGCCGACCAGCGAAGATGTAGTTGATGTAGTCCCGACCAGTGACGATGCTAACCACGTAGTGCCGACCAGCGAAGATGCTCACCATGTAGTTCTGACCAGCGAAGATGCTGACCATGTAGTGCCGACCAGCGAAGATGTAGTCGACATAGTCCTGACCAGCGACAATGCTGACCACATAGTGTCGACCAGCTTCATCCCGAGGAGTTTGTAAGTCTGATCCCAACCACAGCTTCTGTCAAGGAAGGTGGTCTGCCAAAAGATGCGTGGTGCTCTGAGAAAAATAAAAAATCTTTCCACGTCTCTTGGACATGGGCCCATGTTAACACGTATACAGAGATCACTGAAATCCTTACACGAACAATCTAGGAAAGGATAGGCCCAGTCACCATGAGGTGACGTGGGCCCACATAGTCCCCAAGATTGATAGAAGATAGAATATGTTGTATTGAGCTTTTTAAGAAAAAGTCAAATAAAACACTAGCTAGACATAGAAAATGCTGAATACCCATTATAGAACCGAGAACAGAAAATAGGCCCAAGTCACCGCGAGGTGCTGTGGGCCCACATAGTCCCCAAGCTCGATAGAAGATAGGATATGTTGTACTGAACTTTTTAAGGAAAAAGTCAGAAACAACATCAACAAGTCAAGGCTAGTATTAAAGGACTAGACGTGTTCCAACTGACTTGCAGTCCCCAAGTGTACTCAGGATGAGTCATAGGCTCGATCGGGTCAAGGACATAGACCTATGGTTCGTAAGCACCACTGGGTGGGAAACCGCCAAGCAGTCCCCAGTGTGCCCGAGACAAGTCATAGGCTCGATCGGGTCAAGGACACTGAGAACCTATGGTTTATAAGCACAACTGGGCGGGAAAGCATGTGGAAGAATAAAAAATCCACAGCCCACATCCGCACTCGGGGACCAGCATGACCCACTAGGATGGAAAAAGCCGCGTCCACATTAGTCAACTGGGTCCAACCCTAGAAGTCAAAGTGACATCATCCGATCAGTATAAATAGCGAGCGCCGCCAGGTAAATCAGTTCCCGAATCGCAATCATTCTAGCTGCTCACTCTCACACTTCTCGAGCGCTCAGCTGCCGCGTTCCCAGCAACTGCCGCCACTCCTGATCCACCACTGCAAATCCGCATGCCGCCGCGAAGCAATCGAGTAGAACTAGTTCATCCGCGCCACCGCGTTCCACTCGCCTTGCAATCCACCACCCTCAGAGTAGATGGCGATGAACGGAGCCAAGAAGGTGGGGAAAGCGACTAGATCTGAGGCATCGAGGCCGCAATGGCAGCAGTTGACCTCCACACGGGAGTCGCTACAAGCAATCGTTGACGAGGGCTTGCTACCTCCGTGGGAGATGGAGGTGTGGTGGGAGCCACGAGGTGAGGATTCTCCCCTTCCCTGAGATGGGGAAATAGTTGTTTTTGAGTATATGGTGACATGGGGACTGGGTGTGCCCGTTAATGGATTCCTCCGGGACCTCTGATCTATTGGATGATCTCCATTTGCAACCTGGATCCCAACTCCATCCTAGCCATCTCTATCTTTATCGCTTTCTATGAGATGTTCCTAGGCATCGACCCCCACTTCAATCTATTCCGCCACTTCTATCTGTTGAGGAAGAAGGGGGATGAATCTGGGGGGCCCAGATTGGTGGTGGGTGCTATGTGCATCTTTGGGATGGGATGAAAATGCACTGGTTAGGAAGCCAACACCAATCAGCCGCCCAGGGATGGAACACTCATTGGTTCTATATCAGCCAGGATGTGGAAGGGAAAGGGTGCCTTGCGACGTCATGCAGGTGCCAGAATGCAATCCCAGGTGGTCGGAGCCACCAACCCTGGACGAGATGCATCAGGTGAATGAGCTGCTGACCTCGATTGACAACAAGGTTGTCAATGGCGTGCTTGTTGTCGGGACCTGGTCCGTCCGCCAGATCCAGCCGTGCAAGGAATGGGTGAATAACCTTTTCGAGTACTCTGGGCAAGTCGACCCCTCCCGGGAAACCTAGGAGAAGCTATCGCCGGAGGCGTTGAACCAGCGGATGGCTTCATTGTTTGAGAAGTTTGACCCAAACACCAGCTACCTAGAGTAGCGTGCTCGACCCTATGACATGTCCCGACCACCACCAACGACAAGCCAACTAGCACAAATCTTGACTTGGTTATGATGTACTGTTTAACGATGATGTATGCAACATTTTGTGGTCTGACGGACAAACATTGCTTGGACAGGACCAGAAGGTGTTCTTTTCCGCTGTACTGGTAGAGCCATGGCCTCAAGGTGAGGCGCAGACCTACCAGTGCAGAACTGATGAGAATCGTTGCCAGAGCAGGACCCGAGAAGGGCAAGAGACGGCTGGCGTCTCCAGCCCAGATGAAGATGAAGTCCCCGTTGCTCAGGCGAAGTGCCAAGCAACAGGTAAGCGGCCCATGGCAGAGGCCGCCAAGGCGAATAGGCCTTCCACTCTGCTGTCCAGGGGCAAATTGAACCTGGACAGTAGAGCAGAGGGGAGCAAGAAACGGGATGCGCCGGCCACACCGGAGTCGTCAGATGATGATCTGCTGATGCTAAAGCAGCGCCAGCAGAAATGTCAAACCCCGACTCCTCAGATGGGGAGGACGCCGAGGCCCCCGACCTTGACGACACTGAGGAGGTCTATGTGGAACGCGCCGCCACCAACTCCTCTCCCTCGACGGGGGAACACTACTTCAACCACTCAGCCGGAGCTGGACAAGGGGTCGACACCGCCACCACCATCACCATCGCCTGTACTGCACAGGGTGGCAATGCTGGGGCACCAAGTGGTAGCGAGGGAGCTGACTTCTCTGGTGTGCCCCATTGGGACGAGCAGAATGGGTGAGGCGTCGGGCCCAGTCCCTGGGCAAGGCAGCGGGGCGTCAGGCAGGACCCTAGGCATCCCAAGTAGGAGAACAGCCCCATGGTTTAGAGGAGGGCTCCGACGGTCAGCTAGGTAAGTGTCAATGAGTTTGCATATCTTGCGTGTTCTTGATATTGTGCTTGTTGTGAAGAAAATATGACTGTAAAGTGACTTATAGCCATGCTCTGCCGTCGAGAACACTAACTCCACCCCCCAGCTAGACCACCCCACCGACCGTCGAGCAAGCAATGATTGGTGGCGTGGCACAGTATGCAGAGCAAAGAGAGGTGACTAGCAGCACCGTGACACCTACCTGGCCAACCCTGACACCAACTCCACAGCCTTACAGGGGAGTGGTGTCGTTCCAGCCAGTCACCACCGCAACGGGTTGTCCGCCGAGGTGCACGCCAGCCCGGGCAGGGTCAAGCATGCTGACGCCTCCTAAGGAGATCGAGGAGGTGCCCCGGGTGCCAAAGACGCCATGCACCAACCTGCCCACACAACACGTCTTTACGTCGTGCAAGCTGGGGGAGGATAGCTTCGTGTCGTATGAAGAGCTTTTGGGTGATGACATCGACATGAGCATCCAGGATGTTTTGGAGGTGCTGCATGATAGGATAGGGGTAAACCTGTCTTCTATTTGCTTGCCTGTTTGGAGCTCGGTGTTTAGCCACAAACTCGTTAATCAATCTGTTGTGTATATAGTCACTGCAAAAGACCAACGCTCAACATGGTCGGACCATAGACCGGTTCGCGACAACCTAGGATGAATGCAAAACCCTCTGGGTAGCCAAAGTTGAGATAGAGGCACAGGCCCAGGTCTACCGGGAGCACGAGGTCTAGTGAGAGAAGGAAGTTGTCGCCCTGCGCCGCAAGGTGGAAGTCCTGGAACAGGCCAACGAGAGTAAGTAGACCTCTCTTACCCATTCCACATTGATCCTTGCTGCACATTTATGGGTGCTTCTTGTAGCCATGGCTCGGGAGCTGGTCGGTCTGCTAGAGCAGAAGGAAACTACTAAGAAGCAGGCCAAGGTGGACCAGGCACAGATTGCCGAGCTAACTTGTAAGTAGAACAATGTAGAATTGTTGTGTGTAGTCTACCACATACTGGACACACCAGGATATGCTAACCACCATTGCTTTGTGGTTATAAGGCCTGCAGGAACGCTACTTGGCCCAATTCCAGGTGCTCGAGGACTCCATCGCCGTCCTCCTAGGAAAGATGCGAACCATGACCAACCACGTCAAGCCCGTATTAAGGGCCATCTTTCTAGGAGAGGAGTACCCTGCGGACCCTGTAGGTCAAGCAGTTTCTGTTGCCGACTAGTGTAGGAGGCTGTGGCCGGTGCTGCAAGAGTTCATCGTGGGGACTGGGAACTATATTAAATATCTGAATAACAAAGATCTAAATACATATCTTATTCTATGGATAGAAGCGTATGAGATGGTCGATGCGCCATGAGTTGGACTCCTCAACACCCTTCATCGTCTCCAACCGATATGACGTCGGGCATGTGACAGCCTTGATCCTAAACAGCCCTTCCCATCTGGATGACAACTTGTGCAGAGCATCTATGTTCTAGATTCATCGCAACACCATGTCACCGACCACAAACAGCCTGCCTTTGACATTGTGGTTATAGTAACGACGCACTGAAGCTAGATACTTAGTTGTTCGAGCACAGGACTCAAGCGCTATCTCCTCTTTTTTGATGATGTTGACTTCCCTAGCTTTGTTGGAGCCTTCTTCATTGTAATGCTGGATAGGTGGTGAAAGGAGTGCGACCTCGACTGGTAGGACAGCCTTGGACCCAAACACCATGAAGTTTGGTGAAACTCTAGTGTTGCGACTGGTCTGGGTACGCAGTCCCCAGACTACAGCAGGTAATTCCTTGAGCCACCGACCAGGTTTGAGATCCTTGTCATCTCGGTATAGCCATTTGTGCAGGTGAACTGAGAGCCTAAATCGGTGATGATGGTATTGGGTATGCCAAACCAGTGGATAACATCATCAAGCAACTGTACTGCTTTCTTGGACGAGGCTTTCTTGATGGCTTTGTACTCAATCCATTTGGAAAATTTGTCGATGACAGTGGATAACATCGTCAAGCAACTGTACTGCTTTCTTGGACGAGGCTTTCTTGATGGCTTTGTACTCAATCCATTTGGAAAATTTGTCGATGAGCAGGAAAACACACGTGTGTCCGCCAGGAGCCTTCTTGAAAGGACCGATCATGTCAAGTCCCTAGCATGAGAATGGCCAAGCTACCGAGATGGTCTGGAGTTCATGTGCGGGGACATGAATCTGCTTGGCGAACATCTGGCAATTTTTGCACCGGTGCACATAATCTTCTACATCAGAGATGGCTGTCAGCTAGTAGAACCCTACTCGGTAGGCTTTGCTAACCAGCTTCTAGGATGCCGCATGGTTTCCACAAGTGCCCACGTGAATATCCTTCTGAAGCTTCAAACCCTCTGCTTGGTTGATGCATTTCTGGTAAATCATGGACCTTGGGGCCTTGCATATCAGCTCATCGTTAACCATGAGATAGGCGCGGGCTCTACGGACTAGCTATTGAGCTTTGATCTTATCCTCCGAAACAAGGTGGTCATTCAGGTATCTAACAAAGGGCTCTCTCCAGTCAGGCTGGGGAGGCACTGCCTGCTCGGTTGGTTCATCAACGAGCGGCTGCTCACTACCATCATCAGATCCCTACTAGCTAGGTAGCTATCTTCTACCTCTTTAGCTTTGCTGCTGAATGCCACTACGAGCTGGTCGGTAGCGGTACTAGGCGTAGGTGCTTCATAAGCCTGATGAAGGATCAAAGGCTTAATCAAGTCTTCAACAAAAACACCAGGTGGTATCTCGGCTTGGGACGATCCGAGTTTAGACAGTTCATCAGCACCTGTGTTCTCAGCACATGGTATGTGGGTGAACTCCAGTCCATAGAACTTATTCTCCAGCCTACAAATTTCAACAACGTAGGCATCCATCTTTTCATTGACCACATCCCAGTGTTTGTTGACCTGACGGATGACCAGAGCAGAATCTCCGTACACCAGGAGCCGCTTCGTACTCGACCACATTATTGGACGCCTTGAAATGTATGTGCAAGACGTAGCAGAGTGTGTCCTTGGATGGAGAGATGAAATATACTCCTGCCCTGGCACCATCAAAGTTCAAAGAACCATCAAAATACATCTTCCAGAGTCAGGAGACATGTCAGCCAGGGGCAAGCTGAGGTCTGACCACTCCACAATGAAATCGACTAGGGCCTGAAACTTCACAGTATTATGACTATGGAAGTTCAGCATGAACTCGAAGAGCTCTAATGCGTATTTGACAATATGGCCACTAGCGTCTCTGTTGCGGAGAATGTCGCCAAGTGCAGCTTCAGTGACCACCGTGACCTTGCAAGCTTGAAAGTAATGGAGGAGCTTCCGTTTGGTGATCAGGAGTGCGTATAGTAGTTTCTGCGTATCGCTGCTTGGTTTCATTAAGAACCTCACTAACGTAGTAGACTAGATGCTGCACCCTGTAGACATGCACAGGTTCCTAGTGCCCGACCACCATCACGGTACTGACCACGTTAGTTGAGGTGACAATGTAGAGGAGAAGCTCCTTGCCTTCTTGTGGCATCGTGAGCACTGGGGGACTTGCCAGGTACTCCTTAAGCTGTCTGAAAGCCTTATTGGCCTCCTCCGTCCACTCGAATTTCTCCTTAGGATTGAGCAGCTTGAAGAAGGGAAGCCCTTTTTCGCCCATGCGGGAGATGTAACGGCTCAAGGCCGCCATGCAGCCGGTGAGTTTCTGGATATCTTTGACATTTCATGGTGGCTGTAGGTTCAGCACAATTTGAACCTTCTCAGGATTTGGGCATATGCCATCCAGGCTGACGACATTGCCGAGCAGGATCCTGGAAGGGATGCCAAAGATGCACTAGTTGGGGTTCAATTTCCATCAAAAATTGTTGAGGGCCGCGAAAGTCCACTAGAGGTCAGCAACTAGTGTGTGGGACTCTCTGGTCTTCACCACCACATCATTGACATACGCCTCGACGAGGCCGGTAGTGATCTCGTGCTCGAGGTATGCCTGAATGGCCCGCTGGTAAGTAGCTCCCGCGTTCTTGAGGCCAAACAGCATGGTCGTGTAGCAGAAAGCACCGAAGGGGGTGATGAAGGCGGTCTTCACCTGGTCCTCCCTTTTGAGGGCTATTTGATGGTAGCCTGAATAGCAACCTAGGAAGGAAAGCAGCTCACAACCTACAGTAGAGTCTACAACCTCATCGATTTGAGGGAGATTGAAAGCCTGTTTAGGGCAGTGTTTGTTGAGGTTGGTGTAATCAGCATGAGGTACCCATAATGAGGAACCACCATGAACTTGGCGATCCCTGATCGGCCAAGGATGGTGTGGTAGATGCCTTTGAAATCGGCCACAATGAAAGTGATGTGGTCGATGTGGAAGTGCTGCTTTGTCCCAAACTGGACGGGTAACATGATCTGCTCGAGGGGGTATGAAGGTTTGCCCGGCATGATGCCCTAGAATGGAGATTCGTATGGCTTGAGGACTTCCAGCTTCAGCCTTAGCTCCTTGAAGGCTGGGTACAACAGAATGTTCAGGGCGCTGCCACCATCAACGAGCACTTTCTCAAACCGAACGACCTTCTATCACCTGGTCGAGGACCAATGGGAATCATCCGATGTCGGGGATTTTTGTCCCACATATTGTTGCGGCTGAACAATATGGGCTGCTCAGACTAGACGGGCACCTTGACATCCGTGATGAAGCCGTTAGCCTCCTGGATAGCCATGATGGCTTGTGTCAGTAGCTTCTTGTCAAGGACGTTCTCCAGTCTGACCTTGCCACCAAATATGATGGCAGTCATGTTCTTCATGGGATTCCTGTAGGCGTGCCATGGGTTGGTATCTCGAGCTTCTTCTTCGTCAGCATCCTCTTGCTAGACGGGGTTCTTTCCCTTGGCTTTGGGAGCTGGACGCGACTTTTTATTTGCTGTCTTCTCCAGCGCCTCTTTCAGGACCTTGTACTCGCCCAGCGTACGGCCCTTGCCAGGATGACAAGGGCAATCCTGACTAAGGACCTTGTCAAGTTCTTCATTGTTTGTCCTCTTCTGCCCTTTACTGCGTTGACAAAGGAGTCATTGCGGTTACACCAACCACCATTGTAGATGTCCTGACCATGTCGCTTGAATGAACGATCGTCACCATGGTGGTCAGGTTCACGATTTTCCTGGCGGTTGTGGTGATCATTTCGCCGATCTGGCTGGCGATCTTGATTGCTGTCGTGGTCATGGTCGCCATCATGGTGGTAGTTGCAGTTGGGGGGAATGGGGTCCCCCTAGTTCAGCCCGTCGTCAAGATGAGCGAATCTATGGGTGGTGGAGAGGAGCTCTTCCATGCTTCTTGGTTTCTCAAGGAGCAAATCCTTCTTAAGGTCTAGGTCGCGTGGTTGAACTAGGCTGGCGACGAAAAGGTCGATCTTCTACCGGGGTGACATCGATCACATGGTTCCATGCGTTGAAGAAACGCCAGATGTACTATCACAGCGATCTCCTTGGATGATGCCAGACTTGTGCCAGAGTGTACTTGGTGTTTAGCTACACGCAGGTGGGCTCAAAGTTGTCAATGAACATCTGCCTGAGCTGAGGCCAGCTGTGGATGCTGTCGGCACACTGGCGGAGCAGCCAGGAGGTAGCGATGTTGCTCAAGACAACCGGGAGGTAGTTTGCATAATGAACTAGTCACCTCCTACTGCTCAGACCGTTGCTTTCATATAGCATGACCCAGTGCTCAGGATCGTCCTGCCCATCATACATCTTGACGTCCCCAATCCAGAAGTTCTTTGGCTAAAGAATGACTTTTCTTCTGAGAATGAGGCTGGTCCGCTCAGGTGTCACCAAGCATGGTACCCTTCATCGAGGTGACCACGGAGGTCATGATTTTGGGGCTGCTCGACTTCCTGGTTGCATTCAACATGGTGGTTGGCCTGCTGCCTGTTAGCGTGCTGGCGATTACCACGTTGGAGCTTATCGTCGCGCGGCACCTCTCGTGGAGCGTTGTCATCATTGGACTGCTGGGGTCACTCGAGCAAAGGCCCTGCATGATTGGACTCATTGTCTCCACCACTTTCTATGGGTTGGCGGCGATGACTGCGCCTGGACCGCCGTGATCGATGTGACATCGTCAACGATCTAACTGAGCGGAGCTAAACCACCTGTGCTTCGGCGGCAATCAAAATATCACGGATTGCTTCAACCCTAGGTGTGTTCAGGGAAAGGTTGTTAAGCCTATCCATGGCCATGACAATGTTGGTCGTGGGAGTCTCATGGATGATCTGATTCCCGACCATGTTGAATTCACCATCGAGGTTGTGTTGGAGGCAGCGCGGCTGAGGGCCTGCACCATTACCCCCACTGCCTCCGTCATTGGCAGCATTCGTGTCTTGTGCCTCTAGGAGGCATCGATGCTCTCAATCAGTGTTGCGGCCTTCCCTTGCTTGCCTCTCCTCCTCTGCTTCATTTGAAATGGGAGGCTTGTCCACGGTGACCACAAATACCACACCGTTGAAGCCAGGCGGGGTCCTAGAGGTGCCTGGTGCCACGTCGATAGAACGGGTTTGGTGGGCCGGCGTGGTCGGGTTCTCCTCCTCAACGTTTTCCTGACTCCCGACCTTAGGACCCTCTTCGTCGGAGAGGAGGTACTCGGTAAGGCCGAAGGAAACAGAGGGCGTCCCATTGTGCCAAGAGAGTGGGTCGGACATCGCACTATCTTCGGGGACCGTTGCGCCCAATCCAGAAGGATTCTACTACAAAGACACCATGCCGACCATGGGCCTTGGATCTTCTGGGACCAAAACCAGACTGGGATCTAGGTCAAGTAGATGGTCATCACATCACCGAGGAGCATCCTGTAGGTTTCTCACGTAGGGCACGGCTACGTTGCTCAACCCGTGTGGAAAGACAAGTGCATGGTTCAGGTCGGGGGCGATGGGATCTGTCAATCCTGGTGCAGATTGTGTCTGCTATGCCCGGCGCTGCTGCCTCTGCTCTGCTCGGGCCTATCGTGCAGCGTGGTTAAGCACTTGCCAGTGCCGATGCACGTCGATGAACTCGTCTAGCCTAACTGGAGGCGGAGCCCGAGCAGCGGCCAGGGTTGGATCTAGTACGTGCGGGTGACGAGCCTGATTGCATGCAGGGCGCTGCTAACGGTGCTCCACCACAGTAGGAGGCCTGCCCCGGTGGGCAACCAGTGGTCCTCCTCTACGGTCAGCAGGTGGTGCTCGGGCTGGAGCCAGATTGGGATCTGGTCAGTGCAGACCACCAGCTTGGCCCGTATGTCCTTGCTGGTGCCGAGCTTTGCCCTCCTGACTGATAGGTGGTGGTCCGTGTACCACGGGCGGATTTGGATCCGTGCGACGTGGCTGGCTGGAGTGATTGCGCTGTCATGGTTGGACTGGGATGAAGTCCGAGTACTCTTCACGGAGCCACATGGGAGCGAACTCCACGTGTCGATCCGATCAGAGCTATCGATGTGCCTCCCCTGGTAGTGAGGAAGCTGCCAGCTCATCGTTGGCATGGCCATCAACTCGAACGACCCCGGAGGCAGCCCCGAAATCTGAGTTGTTGGAGACATGGTTGGCGTGATCGGTGCTGGGGCCGACTATGTCATAGCTAGAGCGGGGACCGGCTGCGTTGCTCCCATGAATGTGAGGGACATCGTCATGCCGGTGGTCCACGTGAGTGAGCAGACAGTGAGGGAGATGCCTGTCTCGAAGTACATGGAAGCCAGGAATGAAACCATCTAGATCGCCTGTTGATCAGATCACGCACCCCCTACCTGGCGCGCCAACTGTTGATGAGATATCATCGGCGGTCCATCTAGGGGTAGACCTAAGATGGTAGATTGATCGGAAGGGGCACACGTGATCGGGAACCAAATGGTTACAGAGACACCAAGACACACGATTTATACAGCTTCAGGCCGCTAGCGTGGTGTAAAACCCTACGTCTTGTGCTCTGTATATTGCATTGATTAGGTATGAAATCATGGTGATCTCGTAGATTGGATGACCTCTCCTGTCTAAGGACTTCTGCCTCTCCTTATAATGCCGAAGGGATAGAGTTACAAGTAGAATAGCCTATTTGATACTATTACTAATCCGTGCAGTGCACCGCGTGCCGCATGTCTTCATCTCGGGCTGGACCGTCTTTAAAGGTGCAGCCCAAGTATAGCCGTGAGGGTATATGGGGGTCATATCCCCACAACCTCTCGCGTCCAAATTAAAGCGATAGCCACCTCTGTCCTGGCCCCATGAAGCTTTAGCGCGCGTCAATGTTACCTCTCCGCGCCAAGGTGCCCAGCCACCGCGCCGCCGCCATCGGCCGCCGCCACCGCGTGCGCACCGATGAGAATTTCCCCCGCGAGCGTACCGCGACCCCATCGGAGCCTTTGCCATGCTCTTGTGCTGCCGTAGCCCTGCCTGATCTAGCCTGGGGCAGCAAGAGCCGCCACACTGCTTGTCACCGACGAAGCACCTCCACCGGCGTTGTCCGCCACTGCTGTGCCTTGCTGCCGTCCAGAGAGCCCCGTTTTCCAAACTAGGACCCAAACCCTGATCGCCTTAGACTTGTGAAGCCCACGTGCACGCTAGCATCATGGATGCCCGCCACCATGGTCGTGCCGCCTGGAGCCGCTACCGCGCGTGCACCGGCATGACCGAGGCCCATGAGGCTGCTCGAATCCCACAGCCGCGCTAGCCTGACCTCTTAGACGCCTAGCCGCCCGCCTGCCTAGGCTCAAGGCGCCGGTGCCACCACGCCACTCGATACCAGCATAGTCGGTCGTGTCTGACTGCGCGTGCTCGAGGGGAAAAGGAGGAAATCCCATGCTCCCGTGGACCAAGCTAACTGGACCAACCGGACGGGGATGCGTGGACCCCTGTCCATGGTCTACCGTAGACTAGACCCACGGAACCGAGCCTGCCCATCGGCCCGATATGCGCCCAGCTGAGCCACGTGGCATGCGCCGCGATGTGACACGTGTCCGGGCTGGACTGACCCAACCGGCCCAGATCTGGCCCTGCCCAGGCCCGCTAAAAAACCCAGAGTGGGCCCAGTCAGGTTGACCGTTGATCGGGGCCTACATGTCATTGGTTCGCAGCCCCGGGTCCACCTGTCATCCGCTGACCGCCTCTGGACAATCACAGCACGCCATGTGTCAACCTTTGAATTAACTGATCTTTTCTTTTTTAGAAAATAGAATAAACTGCAAAAATTCATAACTTCTTCATATGAACACCAAAAAATATGAACCAAGTGTCCAAATTTTCATAAAAATGAGATCTACATCATAGGCTTATGTATGATTGCATTTGGAGTTATTGGATTTCATTTGGTTCTTTGTGCTAATCTATAGGGGTCGCTCCCGCGACCAATATTTCTCGATTTTAGATCCTGTGAAGGAGTTGCTCAAGGAGGAGGACTAGGAGCACACAAGGACTTGAGTGGACAGTTGTCCAGGTGCCACGTCCCACCCAACCTCGTACATCCTATTATGCATGCAACATGATAGAATGCTAGTGCTCTACTTTAGGCAATAATGCTATGATATGCTATGATAGGATTGCATGGTAGATTACTTGTATGCCTATTCCTTGTTGTAACCTTTACCCTGCTCACCCGCTTATAGGATAGACATGCTTATCCATATGCTTTTTACTTGCTACCTTTTTCTCCACTCACATTATATCTGTGATGTGATGCTGGTGGTGGACTCTGGGAGGGTTCGGCTCGGGATGCCGGACTTGGTAATCGTATGGGTGTCTAGGTAATATAACAAGGGTGGGTTGTCTGGTGAGGGTTGAGTCGACTAGACAGGACCTACGATGAGCTTTTGGAGCGAATCTTGCCAAGGGGGTGCTTCCTGGGCATCCTTGTGTTCTAAGTACCTGTGGCAGGTAAATGGTGACTTGAGGAGATCTCAGGGTGGAGAGCCATTGTGGAGCGAAGCCCCGGGAAGGAGGTGTCATCGAGGCACAAGGCGCTGAGGCCCTATTTGAGGAGATACCCTGTCTGGTCCTCCCTAGGACCTATTGTCTCTTGAGGACCAAAACCACAGACCCTTCATGCACACCACTTGCCCCAGATGGACAGGGGACGGATGTTCGACTATCTAAGGCGGTGCCACTACTGCTAGGTGCAAGTAGCTAGTTGTGCATGGGCAGAGCTCACAGCCTTCCAAGACAATCATGCAGCCTCCTCCGAGACTCGGCCCCTCCGAGCGCGGGTGCATGACTTCACAGTTTTAGCCACTCCAGACAGTACTTGGGGTGTTCCAGGGCTGAGAGGTAGGGTGGCCTCATTCTTATTTAGGAGTTCATTCAGCATCTGCCTAGGCATTCGTGAGCACCAATGACGGTTATCTTGTGGATGGTCGGCACTAGCCGGTTACAGGTGTACATGCTCTGCAGAGTTGTATGATCTATACGTATAGCCGCGTCCTCGGATATGGACATTTCGTGACCCACGCTTCTCTTGAGTACTGAGAGGAGTCCTTTCTACCTCCCCCTGGGTGATATTGTTGTTGTTGTTACCCTATAGCATGCGGGCCATTTAGTCAAGGATGAGAGGGAGTTGTCCTTTTCTGCCCACGTGTGAGCTTGGTTTGCTGAGTTGGTGGTACAGGTATGGGATGGGAATGATTAAAACTTGATGAACTGTTATTATATAACATTGATGATGCTTGCATAGGAAACTACAGCCAAATAATAGGACTCTTGATTATATCCATTTGCATCCACCCACCAAAAAGCATGAGCAAAACATAGGGTTGGAGTCGGTGGCCAGTACAAATCATATTGAAACTTATTTGGCAGGTGAGCTCGACTACGTCTACGATGACGAGGGGCTCAAGGATTAGATGGTCTCATGCCTACGCTCAAGATAGTGCAAGATGCTGCTTCCGCGATATCCCTCTACTTCCACAGCTGTTTTGGATGCTAGATACTCTGATGATTCCGCCATGTGGTGATGTAATAATTTATGCAAACCCTCCTATTGTATTATTTTATTCGATGTATGGCTTTGTAATCAACTATTATCGGATAATTGATGATTTGATCTCCTGGGCTATCATTATATCCTTCATTTTGTGTATTTTCCCTTCATGGAAAATTGAGGATGTTTCAGTTGATATCAGAGCCATGCTTGACCTTAGGACGAGACCCATAGGATTGAACGATAGAATAGGAGATCTTGAACTACTTTCGGTTATATACTGACCTTGCATAATGCATTTATGCATGGCTCACCTCTTTCACTCACCTTATAACCTCTTTCTCGGTTCTAAATATAGATGGCATCTGATGGACACTGGATCAATGTGACAAGTTTTGGAGGATTTGCACGGATGCTCCGGGAGATACTCCAAAACCTTGGTGTTCACGCAAAATGCATTGGGTACTTCTGTCAACCCGAGCTAGGACCCAATGATCTTCAGGGACACTTCACCATCCACCTCAGAGTCCCTACAAGCAGAACAATACAAGAACTGCAAGGCTTCACCGAGACAAGCATGGGCATGTCAATCGAGGCAGGAGTTCAAACAGTCTCTCGTATGGCTCTTAGTTGCGTGATGTGTGACACCCATGATAAACTTACTAACGGACTGTACCGTCTGCTTCCCCAAGCTTTGGACCTCACTAGAGATATCTGAGGGTAGATAATCACTGTCAATTAGCTCACCTTCAGCCAAAGGGACCCCTGCCTTCGAGCCTTGGCAACATGCATCCTCCACCAGGATAGGTACATCATGGAGTTGGAGGAAGAGAGGTGCAGCTACCATAATGTGCTATGCCAAGCCGAGAAGCAATCCATGGCCAAAGAACAGGAGATTACCCACCTGATGCAGACTATCTGCACAGACCTACACTCCCACCTGCAACATGAGGCCACCGACAAGAACCAAGAGGAAGAGATGAAGAGGGAAATAGCAGAGCTAAAGGAAGAGCTCCGCAAGATCAAAAAGTATGAGCCAATCAACAAAAGGCTTAAGAAGCGCTAGAATGCCATGGAAAAAGAGCTGACAGGACTAAAAAGGTTGATGAACCAGGAGAAGGAGGCTACCCTAGATAAGCCCATGTCACCAAAGTGTTCCCATGCAAAGCTGCGCAAGATGAATGATGATATCCCCACATCGTCCCGTGGCCCAGTCTAGCTTCCTGAGCCATGACCCTCCAAGAAGATGAAGTATCAAGCTGATAGAGAGCCCTGCAATGGATAAGAAGACATGACTCACTTCTAAAATAGAGTAGATTGTCCCCTTTTGAAGCCTACCTGCACGGAATGCGAAAATTCTCATGAGTCTTCTAGTGTAGCTACTAGAGACATCGCAATGTAACAAACTCAATGTAATGGATGATCAGATCTTACTGCTTCTTATGAATTTTTATGCCTCTTTGAATGAGTGTTGGATAGATGAAAATGTTTTTAAAATTATTTAAATCTTCTTAATTGCTTAAGCCAAGCTGTTAATAACACATATCACTTGCACATGTTCCCTAGGTTAGTAATCTTGATGTAGGAAGTCTGCCCGCCGTTCAGCTCATCTGAGCCACCATACACCACTCCCAGGGCTTGTCATGGGCCATGGATGCGGTGGTAGTCATAGTTACATGGGACACATGACCCCCATTTGATTCAACCCAGAGAAGGAGGAACTTCAGATCGTCACTCTGCCACCTGTCAAGACCCATGTCGAGGAGCGTTCTCCACCACCCCCACCACCTTTAGCTAGGGTGATGGCTCAACAAACTCACCTCCTAGGAACCATGGCTGAGGAATTCTAGCAGAAGTTAGTGGGTGCACTCCTATTGGAACTTCCTACTTTTGATGGCTCCGACAATGACCCTATCATAGCCATGGATTGGCTATATGACATGACTGAGTGGCTGAAATCTACCATCTGCACCAGGGTGGGTCAGGTCAAGATTATAGCACACTACTTTGAGGGTAACACTCAAGCATGGTGGGATGGATTCAGCACGTCTCACCGAGACCCCGCCAACATCTCATGGGAAGAGTTCACTAAGGCCTTTTACAAGCACCATGTGCCAGCACAAGTGAGGGAGACTCTAGCAAAGAAACACCACAGCATCAAGCAGGGAGCAGACACAGTTCACAAGTATGCTATCCGCTTCATTCGCCTGATGCGGTATGTGCACCCTGCAAGCGTGGCCATCGAGAAGGGCAAGCTGTATTACTTCACTCAGGGACTGGAAATTCCCTACCGCGTTGCTATCGCAAGGAGTACTTGCCACACCCTTGAAGAGGCCATTAGTGAGGCAATGAAGTCAGAGAAGACACAGCATGAGATAGGCATGCTCATCCATATGAAGCATCACCTTGAAGGATCATCCCACAACCCAGTCCAGCAACGACCGTGTACGCATGATCTCCCAGGGAGCAGCTCCCATGTGTCAGAATCCTAAAGGGGCCACATGGGAGGCTACTGTAACCACTCCTACAACTGAAGTGCCCCTCATCTGCTATGGTTGTGGTCATCCTAGTCACAAGATCACTGTCTGCCCAAGTGAGAAGGCTACCACACCCACACCTACAAGTGGCATTCCTCTCGTTTGTTTGGATGCGGCTAACCAGGCCACAGAGCCATCAACTGCGCCAGGGTCAATGATGATTCACCAGCTATGATTCCTTTCAAGAGGATTCAGGGTTCAGCAAAGAAGGTTCACAATGATGCACAAGCTGCCCGCTGGCAACTTACACTCAGTTCTGCTAAAGACGTCCCCAACAATGAAGACAGGGTGCAAGAGGCACCACAACCCTCGACGGAATAACCTGCTTTGGATATGGCCAAAAGGGTCATAAGATATCAACTTGCCCTTAGAAGGATGCTACTCCGAGTACTATGAACCATAGTGCTCAAAGAGCTGCCCGCTGGTGTCTCACCAAGCAAGCTGCTAAGGACACCCACGACATGGGACAAGGTATGTGCTTATAATTGGAGCTAACAATTTAGTTTTGTTTTAAATCTGGTATTGCATCTTTTTATGCACTTACTATCAAGTCTACATAAGACTTTAACCTGCACACTACCATATGAGGATTCCCTTAATCCTAGTCCCTTTTGATGCCTCCACCCCTAGAGAAGTAGATTATAAGGATTGTTAGTCTAGGATACCCTAGTAGCTGAGCTCATCTTGCTACCCTGGATGCATGAGCAGAACTTTATTGTTTGGAAAGGATCTTTGCAAGCAAACAAATGGATCAATGCAAGCTCAAATAGGTGAATACAACCCTCTATGCCAAAGAGGAAACAAGGAAATAGGATGTCGTGCCATCAGGAACCAGTACCCCTGCCGAGGATAGAGACCTACTAGATCGGCTACATAATGCCAAGTACTTCTCCAAGTTTGACCTGAGATTGGGCTACCTTCAGATGAAGCAACGGAGAAGACAATACCTAAGGAAACTCTTGTCACCAGATATGAGCAGCATCTATGGATAATATTGGAGAAGATACAAAAGCATCAGCTCTACGCCAAGTTTAGCAAGTATAAGTCTGGCTTGAATAGGTCAATTCTCCTAAGCCATGTACTCGACGCTATCAAAATAGATGTTGACATGTCCAACACAAAGACAATGGAGGAGTGAGAGCAACTACAGAATGCGACCGATATGTGAGGTTTCTTGGAATTGGTCAGTTAGTACCACCAATTCATTGAGGACTTCTCCCACACAGCTCACCCATGATCGACCTCCCAAAGAAGACCAAAGAGTTGGAATGGATACACCAAAGGATAAACAAGTAATCCTGACCCTAGTAAAGTATATGAGCTCAGGAGACAGAGCAAGTGCCCAGGAGTCAGTAAGGACGAGCAAAGCACTCTTGGGTACAAGAACAACATCTATGAGCCTTTCTAACTCCACCACGCGTAATAAGACCCTATCAGAAGGGCATGAGCTCAATTCTCGCATCCACCCTGAGAGCACTAGGAAGTATGCAATTTTGAAAAGGGAATCCTAGTGGAAGAATATGAAGGTAGATAACGCAGGACATGCTACTCGGAGTGGTATGCAGACGCGTCAAGCTGAGCACAAGAGACCTGTAGGGCTGCTAAGCCACTTGAGGTGTCTGGAGGGAGACATGATAGCATGCCTATGGACTTCATCGTGGGTTAGCCTTGAACCCCGAAGGGCGTGCTATATGAGCAATAATCGATTGCCTAACCCAGAGTAGCTCACTCCTTGGCAATCAAGAGTGACACCAGAGATGGACCGCTAGCATACTATTTAATGGGAACGTTCTCAAGCTACATGGAGCCCCTAGAAGCATAATATCGGACCATGGACCTCAGTGTGCATCCAAGTTTTGGAAAAGCCCCAGATGATGCTATAGGGACTCAACCGGACTACCGCATCGCTTATTGCCTTTAGATCATTGGTCAAACAGAAAGGGTGAATCAGACCCTTAAGGACATGCTTCGGGCATGTGATCTCTAATATGGACAAATTGGAGAAGAGTTGGTCCATGCTAAGTTCCCCTTCAATAATATCATCGTTTGAGGCCATGAAAGGAAGGTGGTGTAGACCCCACCCCTGGTGTGGGGTTAGAAGAAGGAAGGAGATCAACATCCTTGGACCTGCCACCATCAACGAGGCTAAAGAAGGAGTCACCCAAGTACGAAAGGATCCAAAGCCTTCCCAAGAACCATTAGGAGAACTATCCAAACAACAGATGTAAAGGCCTCAAGTTGAAATTGGGAACCATGCCTGCCTTAAGGTCTTCCCACTTCGAGGAACTCTTAGTCTCCGTGTAAAAAAAACTAACCCCCAGGATATAAGGAACCGTACAGGATCGGTGCCGAAAAGGCAAGCTCTCCTATAGGTTAGAGTTGCCTGCGCAACTCACAGATGAACACCCATTTCCATTTGTCACAACGGTGCAAGCATTTGGAACTACCGAAACAACCAATATCCATAGAGGAACTAAGAAATACAGGACACCTTGGAACACCGAGAGCACCCCGTCCCCTTTTGGATAGAGCCACAGAAGAAACCAGAGGCACTGTCATACCAACGTGCAAAGTTCAAAGGAGCAATCACATAGAAAGGGAAGTGACTCAGGAGGAGTCAGAACTAAAGGAAGCTTTACCCCTACCTATTGGAAGAGCGAGTTACACCTTTAATCTCAAGGACGAGATTCTCATAAGGGGATAGGACTGTAACATCCCTAAAATCCAAACACCAAAAATCACAACCAACAAAATTTTTTCTAAAAGAACCCATGTTTGGTTAGTGTCATGAAGGAAACCCACTAGTAGTTGCATAAGTAGTACCTAATGTTAGCATGAGCATTGCACTTAAATCCTAGAGTATGATTTGCTTCTTGTTGATTTTATGTAATGATTAATAAAATCAACAACACTCCAATATCATATGTGTACATATGTGCAACTAACCTTGGACATGGCTTCCAACATTTCCATGAGACCCTAGTGGACCTAGCTTAGTGGTTATGTCATGGTCACTAACATCCTTACTAACAAGATCATGGCATAGTTAGTTTAGTAGCTTGGAAAGAAATAAAAAAAGGAAAGGAATTAGAAAGGAAAAAGAAGAAGGCAAAGTAGCCCAAGCTGGAGATCAAGCCCAACTCGGCCTGCTGTCCCTCTCCCGGCACCAGGCTAAGGCAGCCCAGACTAGCAGCTCGAGCGGCCCAGCTCGGCCACTGCCAGGCTGGCCTGCCTCTCCGCACATGCACCGGCCCGCTCGACCTGCTCGGCCACAGCTGTGGCCTACACAGCTGCCCGCCACGGCCCACCGTGCCACCTGCACCGCGGCCCAGCAAGCAGCCCGGCTAGGCCTCCGCGTGCACTAGCGTCTGTGGCCTGCTTCCCCACGTGCCGTGCTTGCCTCCTCGCGTCCGCCCACTGACGCGAGGGGCCCGGCTGTCAGCCTCCACCTCAAACCAAATATGGCCACCGAGCTGTCACCTCCATCGTCCCAAAACAGAGTGGTGAACCTCCACATTCTACACCACGCCATGCACGCCCGTAGCCGTTCGCCACTAATCGCGCTGTGCCCGGGGAAAAACCCTAACCCTAACATGCCGCGACCACCTGATTGGCATAATCCATCCCCGTCGTCCACCACGGCTAGTTGGCCGCCTATAAAGGAGGCACCCTAGCCTCTAGGGTTTCTCATCCCCGCGCACCACCTTCCTGCCTAAGAGGGAGTTGTCCGCCGAAGCAGAGCACCGCCGACGTCGCCGTTCGCGCATGCCGGACTAGCCCGGCGACATCAATTCACCGCACCAAGTGAAGCCGTGCTCGATGCTACTCTGCTTCCTCACCCCCAAGCTGTTGCAGCCACTGCCACAAGCCACCAGCACCACAGCGCGCAGGTGAGCACGCCCTCGCCCACGTCATGACTGTCACCGGTTCACCACCGTCGTTCCCTCTCTCTCGACCTCCCCTCTCTTCATTAACTCCACCGTTGAGCTCATCTTATCGAGAGCTGGTATGGACCACAGTAGGGACCCACGTGCTTTGCAGGTCCCGCTCTCCCCAGACTCCGGCCGCTGGTGTGCTGCTGTGGCCTTCGTGGCCGTGCGTGCCCCGCCGTGCCTCGTGAAGCCGCGTAGGATAGTTATTGGAGTTCCGAGCTACTCCAATCGGACAAGGAGGAAGATGGTGAGCCCTAAGACGGTGGACTGTCGGAGCTTCGCCGCTGCTGTCGACTTCCGCCACCACCGAGCTCCTCGTTGGTGACCACCAAGCTAGGGACCTCCCGCGTCCAAATTGAAACCGTAGCCACCTCTGCTCTGGCCCCGCGAAGCTTTAACACGCGTCGGTGTTACCTCTACCGTGCCAAGGCGCCCAGCCATCGCACCACCACCATCGGCCGTAGACTTCGTGTGCGCGCCGATGAGACTTTGCCATGCTCTTGCGCTGCCGTAGCCCTGCCAGAGCCAGCCCGAGGTAGCCAGAGCCACCGCACCGCTTGTCGTCGGTGAAGTACCTTTGTTAGCGCTATCCACTGCCACCGCGCCTTGCCACCATCCAGCCCCGTTTTCCAAATTATGATCCGAACCCTGATCGCCTTAGGCTTGCTGTTGGGTACCTGGAAAAGGGGTACCCTAAACCTCAATCCAAGAGAATTAATCCCTGATCAATTAGCGCAAATCCCCAGAAAAAACTCCCCACAAATCAAGCCTACTATCACCCTCAGCGAAGAAAGGCCCAACACTCAGGACTAATTCGTACTAGGTCGGCCCACGAGGAACATCGTCCAAGCAAGACAGCCTGCCACTCGATGGGACCCTCAAATGACGAAAGTCCACCTGAGCGGACGACCTCCTGTCAGAATGATGGAAGTCCACCCAAGCAGGCGACCCCGCGTCGAGTGACAGAAGTCCGCTC
>CM041640.1:32152822-32162900 GCA_023333625.1 Bothriochloa decipiens
CGGCGGCGCGCGGTGTGAAGCCGGCCATGGCGGGCGCCGATAGGGTTAGGTGCTGTTCAAGTTATTTACAGAATTGCCACTCGGTTTAAAATACAAATTACTCCAAAATTTATATAAGAACTTGAAAATCTCCAAAAATATCATTTGCATAACTTTTGAAGAGCTACATTTTTCCTTTGATGGGCATCTTCAAATTCTGTCTAGATTTTGAAATTTGAATTGAGATTTGAAAAGATGATAAAACCCTAGAAATAAGTATTTGAAATTACTTTTGATTTTTCAATAAAACTTGAAAATCTTAAAAACTATGAAATGTTGAGTTTGTCAAACCAAACATTTTTCATGTACAAAGTTTTCTCAAATTATGCATAATTTTTGAATTATGGTTTTAAAATCAAAAGGGGAAAATTGCTAGAAACTGTATTTTCAAATTAATTTGAAATTCCTTTTGGAAACTTGAAAAACTTTCTATACCAACTTTGTAGCTCTTATCAATATCTACAAACTATCTTTTTAGAGTATCTCCAAATTCCTTATATAATTTGAATTAGAGAAAAGGGGATAAAACTAGGGTTGGAAATAAAGGGTTTTGGAAATAGGGTTTAAACTCAATTTAGTTTCTAACTTAATTGGTTGGTTATTAGTGATCACAAACACCAGCCAAGGACATTTTTAGGTCATTGACCCAATGACACCCTTGGTTGACCAACTTTTTGAAAAACCTTTTATAGCATTTCCAATTTGACTTTAAATTTGAATTGCCAGGCTTATAAGTAAGCTTTGGAATCCAAATTAAATTTCAAATATGGAAATCATTTTTAGGGTTGGACTTAGACTTATACACTATGCTTGACACTAGTGTAAACACAGTTTACACCTCAAGTACATAGAGTATAAATTAAGCATTTGCGATGGCATTCGAAAATAGGGTTTTATTATTTCATGTGACAAACATGACCGAAACTCAATCAACCTATGAAATATAAACTTGTTTTAGTTAATGCACATTAAGGTTGACCTAAACATGGATGCTTTGCAGTGCATATGATGACATGGCATGTTTTAGTTAATTTAACACCAGAGGTGTTACAGCCTTTCCCCCTTAAGGAAATCTCGTCCCGAGATTTAAAGCCTCGAGTGAAGTAATGGAAAAGGAAACGTGTCAGGAAAATACACTTCTTCTAAGGTTATAAAGGAAAGGAATTGTACCACTCATAGAGAAGGTACAACTCATAGAAAGAATTATTACTTTAGATAGAAGCATAAAACTCCGGGAAATTCTCCAACAGGTAATCCTCTGATTCCCAAGTGGCTTCTTCTTCTGAATGTTGATTCCATTGTATTTTGTACCACTTGATGGTTCTGCTTCTAGTAACCCGATCTTTTTGATCCAAAACTCGAATTGGGGACTCAGAGTAAATCAAATCAGGTTCAAGTTCAATACCCTCAACATTAATGACTTTATCTGGCACACGGAGGCACTTTTTAAATTGGGACACATGGAACACATTGTGCACAGCTGACAATTGTTCAGGTAATTGTAGACGATATGCTGACTGTCCACATCTTTCTATAATTGGAAATGGTCCAATGTAACGAGGTGCTAACTTACCCTTGACTCCAAATCGGTTAACTCCTTTCATGGGTGACACTTTTAGGTATACATGATCTCCGGTATTGAAATACAATGGTCGACGCCTTTGATCTGCATAACTCTTCTGACGGGATTGTGCTACTTTGATATTTTGTTGTATCTGTTTAACTTTAGCTTCAGTTTCTTTTACCAAATCAACTTCGAAGAATCTTCTTTCTCCGGGTTCAGACCAACTTAATGGAGTTCTACATCTGCGACCATACAATGCTTCAAATGGTGCCATTTTGATGCTTTCTTGATAGCTATTATTATATGAGAATTCCGCTAAGGGTAAACATTCATCCCATTTCTCTGGAAAGTTTAGAACACATGCCCTCAACATATCTTCAAGTATTTGATTTACTCTTTCAGTCTGACCTCCTGTCTAGGGATGGTAAGCTGTACTGTGCAAAAGATCAGTACCTAAAGACTTATGTAATTGTTTCCAAAATTGGGAGACAAACTACGTGCCTCTATCAGAAACAATAGTCTTCGGTATTCCATGAAGACTTATGATACGTTCCAAATATAGTTTGGCATATTGCGAAGCTGTAGTTGCAGTTTGAACTGGAAGAAAATGTGCGGACTTTGTGAGTCGATCCACTATAACCCAAATTGAATCAAAACCTTTTGCTGTCCTGGGTAGACCCACTATAAATTCCATACTTATATCTTCCCATTTCCAAGCTGGAATAGGTAATGGCTGAAGTTCTCCTGCTGACTTCAAATGAACAGCTTTGACTCTCTGACAAGTATCACACTGAGCCACATACTTAGCTATCTCTATCTTCATCTTGGTCCACCAAAATCTCTGTTTCAGATCATGATACATCTTATTGCTGCCTGGATGTATCGAAAACTTTGACAGATGTGCTTCGTCAAAGATCTTTTGTTTTAACTCAGAATCTTTTGGTATGACCAGACGATTCTTATACCATAGGACATCCGCTTCATCAACTGTGAAACAAGGATTCTTTTCATTTCTAACTTTCTTTTTAATACACTTAATTCCCTTATCACTTCTCTGAGCATCTATAATTTGATTTCTGATATTTGTCTCAACAACAATGTTAGACAAACTACCTTGTTGCACCATTTCTATACCCAATTTTTTCTATGTCATGACATATAGAGATATCCAAAGGCTTTACTGTTAAACAATGACAGTAACCCTTTCGACTAAGTGCATCTGCCACTACATTGGCTTTGCCAGGATGGTAATAGATTTCCAAATCATAATCATTAATCAGCTCTAACCATCTTCTTTGCCTCATATTCAAATCATCTTGAGTGAATATGTATTTCAAACTCTTGTGATCACTATAAATATTACATTTATTACCCCACAAATAATGTCGCCATATTTTTAAGGCATGCACAACAGCTGCCAATTCCAAATCATGTGTGGGATAATGCTCCTCATGTTCTTCAGCTGTCTAGAAGCATATGCAATGACTCTCCCCTCTTGCATCAAAACACATCCAATACCAATACCAGAAGCATCACAATAGACATCAAACGGCTTCTCTATATTTGGTTGTGCTAGCACAGGTGCAGTAGTCATTAGTTTCTTTAGTTTCTGAAATGCCTCTTCACAGGCAGGTGACCAAACAAACTTGACATCATTCTTTAACAATTCAGTTATTGGCTTGGATATCTTTGAGAAATCTGGTATGAAACGACGGTAATAACCCGCCATCCCCAGAAAGCTTCGAACTTGGTGCACAGTCTTTGGTGGTTTCCAATCCAGTATATCTTTTACTTTACTAGGGTCAACAGCAACACCCTTGTTTGACAATACATGTCCAAGGAATTTCACTTCCTTCAGCCAAAACTCACACTTACTGAACTTGGCATACAGTTGATGTTCTCGCAAACGTTGCAAGACAATTCTGAGGTGTTTAGCATGTTCTTCTTCATTCTTAGAATATATCAATATGTCATCAATGAAGACAACCACAAACTTATCTAGTTCTGGCATGAACACTGAGTTCATCAAATACATGAAATAGGCCGGTGCATTGGTAAGTCCAAAAGACATAACCAAATATTCATACAGACCGTACCGGGTGGTAAAAGCGGTCTTTGGAATATCTTCGGGGCGAATCTTGATTTGATGATACCCAGATCGAAGATCAATCTTAGAGAACACCTTTGCTTCTGCCAATTGATCAAAAAGCAGATCAATGCGAGGTAGAGGATACTTATTTTTGATGGTTACCTCATTCAGGGGTCGATAATCCACACATAACCTCAAGCTTTGATCTTTCTTTTTCACAAAGAGAGCAGGACATCCCCAAGGTGATGAGCTAGGTTGAATAAAACCTTTATCTCGTAGCTCTTGCAATTGAATCTTGAGTTCTCCCAACTCAGGTGGTGCCATCCGATAAGCTCTTCTGGAAATAGGAGCAGTACCAAGTTTCAAATCAATTCTAAATTCCACGTTTCTGTCGGGAGGTAAACCCGGTAACTCATCGAGGAATACATCAGGAAACTCACAGACCACTGGTATCTCCTCAATCTCTTTTACAGAGGTGGCACACACCTTTGGAACATGCCTCTTAAGTGTCAGAAGTTGGATAAGAAGTGAAGTTTTGCAATTGGGTATGTTTAATCTCAGAGTTCTATTCAGGATGTCTATTACAGCGCCATGCCGTTTCATCCAATTCATACCCAGGATCACATCTATATCTTGATCCTTTAATATTATCATATCAGTGGGAAAAATATACCCACCTAAACTTACTGGCACATCATGTACCATTTCTTTAGTACACATACGCCCTCCAGGCGATTGTATAAAGAACTGCTCTTTTGTATCCCTTATTGGAATTTCATGTGTCTTAACAAACGTACCATTAATGAATGTATGTGATGCACCAGAATCAAACAACATAATTGCAGGATGATCAGCAACAGGAAACGTACCCATCATGACAGGCTCTCCTTCTGGTATCTCTCCAACTTGAGTGTAGAACACTCTGCCAGACTTCTTTTCATTCTTACTATTTGATACCTTCTGATTTCCTGGTTTAGGTTGACTCTGGGGTTGTGGTTGTGGTGCAAAAGCTCTAGGGACATAAGAGTTATACTGCCTCGGATGCGGGCAGTTCCGTGCAAAATGACCAGGTTTGCCACAGTTATAACAGGGAAAGATAGGTGGCTGAGAATTGGGATTACGAATACCCAGGGTATTCGGCGGTCGTGGATATGAAAGATTAGCAACAGGGTGAACGAATGCCTGTTGCGGCGCTTGGTATTGTGGTGGACGATAGGGTGGACGAAAATGATTCTGAGGGTGATATATTATTTTCTGGCGCTTTGGATTTCCACCAGAAAATCCAGAGGGTACACTTTTCTTCTTTTTGGTTTCCAAATGTTGACGGTTCTTATCTTCATAAGAGATAGCGATGTTCACCGCTTCATGGAAAGTGGCATTTGGATTTCCCGTCATCATTCTCTAAATTTTACTATTCAGACCTCTCAGAAAACACTCTTTCTTTTTACGGTCAGTACTAATATAGTCTGACGCGTATTGAGACAAGTGATTAAATTTGCCAAAATATTGCATTACCGACATGTCACCTTGCCTCAAGGAAAGAAATTCTTCGAGCTTTATGGTCATTATTCCCTCGGGAATGAAATGTGCTCGAAAGGCTTCTCGAAACTCAGTCCAAGTAATACGGTGGCCTTCGGGCTGAGCAGCAACGAAATTTACCCACCAGGCCCCTGCAGTACCTCTCAACTGCTGGGCTGCAAACATGGGCTTTTGATATTCTGTGCATTCGATCAATCCAAACTTCTGCTCCATAGTGCGGAGCCAATCATCAGCCTCCATAGGTTTATCTACTCTGCTGAAAACCGGAGGTCTAGTGTCTGTGAAATCCACATATGTGGTTTCATCTCGATGGTTCCGCCCATGATTTCCTTGTCGGGCATTCTGATTCTGATTTTGAGCCATCATGGTTGTGGCAGTAACTAATGCTGCAACTGCATCAGCCAGAGTGGGTGGGACTGGTGGAGGATTGGGGATATCACCTCCATCCTGAGATGGACCAGCAGCATCACGGGAACGGGTGTGAGCAGGCATCTGTTGAAACACACTACACTTTATTCACAAAGCCTTATGGGATTTCATAAGGATATATTACAAGAGCGTAACATACTTATGTTATATTATTTTTGTTACATTAGTCTGCACTCCGGCAAGACTTCCCATACCTAGTAGGCTTTAGAAAGCAAAGAAGGGATATATTACACATCTTACTTCCTAAACTCTTTACTCATCTTCCTCAGGATCCTCCTCCTCTTCAGGCTCTTCTTCTACTATTTCAGGATCTTCTTCTTCCATAACATCTTCTTCTTCACTTTCATTCTCTACATCCATTTGATTTTCCTCTTCTTCATCAATAACATCCTCATCAACGGATTCTAGTTCTTCAGGATCTTCCTCTTCCTCGTCCTGACCCATTACAAGACCAAGTTCATCCTGGGCTGCCTGTCTTTGATAGTCAGGATCCAATAAGTTATTCAACCTCACACATTCATCATCAGCCTCCTCCGCATATTCCTCCAAATCTTCCACATAGTCTTCAAGTTCTTGGATACGAACATTTGCTGCATCTTCTCTTGCCCAAGCATCATTTCTTTGGTGCTTCATATACTTCCGGGATCGCCTCAACGAAGTGATTTCGGCGGCCTCTAGCATCCTGTCGGTTTCAGCCTGTTCTAGCTCAGATCTAAGTCTTGCTATCTCAACCTGTGGATCTTGATGCAGATTGTTACTGCCTTCTCCGATCTCGTATTTAGAAGCTAACTGATGTCGAGGTACTCCTTTTGGTGCAGTGCTCTTGCGAGGTGTTTGCTTGGTAATGGCCATCCTGAAGCAAGATAGGATAGATAGGAAGAAGTCTAAAGGTTAGCATGAAAAAGATTGATACTACTTAACCCAAACCACTTTAAAGGGGAAAGTAATTAAATAGATTAATTAAGCATGATGCATGAACGAACTTACGATCTAATCGTAACAAATTTGTAATGTAATACTTACATATATAACATAGGGCAATATAATATGCTATTTCTCCACCACACTTTATAAAATCAGATTAAGGGTCGATAGAAAGAATCATAGATAAGAAATAAGCAATTTGGACCCAAAATAGTCAAATTAAAATTATTTGACTCAAAACTTTTAAAGTTTTCACAAAAGAATACTACAACAACTCTTTTCAACAACGATCCAGCTCCGATACCAGCTGTGGCAGAACCACCTAAATCATATGGCCCACACGCATGATTATTGTCTAAACAGACTCCAAATAACCATGACTGTGTTCCATACGACTTAAAAAGTCTGTCGGGTAAATCCCGAATCATCCACGATTCTCCGAGCAGGATCAATCATTGTAGAGAGACATTGCAGTATTACAACAGTTTCATATAAATGAAATACCACGGAGTAAAACAGCGGAAGACTTACAATAACATACATTTACAAACTCTGAGTTTCAAAATATTTACAATGATAGGTTTAAATTATACAAACCATAATAGTAGTGGAGTAGCAGTAGATTACAATATTACACAAAAGCTCTGCCCAAGAGCTTAACATCTTTATTCGTCATCGCTTTCCTCGACGACTGTCATGCAGCAGGATGCATAACACTCCTGCCCATGAAGCTCACCTGCAACAGGGGCTCAACAAACCCTGAGTACAACAGTACTCAACAAGACTGACCCGACGAAAGAGAAGGGTAGAGACTCAAGAGATGCAGGCTAGAGGGACAAGGTAAGGCTTGTAAGAGATAAGCAATTTTTTTTGCAGAAAAGCTTTACAAAAAGAGAAGTTGCTGGGACTATCTCCCATTATCAACCAACTTCATTATTGAACCTTAATTTTTGTTCGAGTTGTTACTACGATGATGATCAGTGATCGAGTCTTCTTCTCCGAGAAGCAACGGCGATTCGAATCCATTTTCATACCCAGCTGGGACCTAGGTGACTGAGCATACCGGACACTTTAACTCCGAAGCACCCCAGGTGCACCGATATACCGGGATAACAACCTCAGCCGTATATCACCACATGATACACGTGAGCTCTGCGGCCCAGCGTACCGAGATACATGGGAACTTAAACCCCACAGTAAACACACTATGACAGCAGATGGGATTCTCGGACCCCACGCTAGGTCACTCCATGGCATACACGGCTCCAACCATCCGTATACCACTTCATGCATGTGGATTTCTAAATTTCTCGATTATCGACAGGTCACCATCGGACGGGACCTAGGGCATCAACAGACGAGAACACTACAGAGGGACTCCATTCCCAGTGCAAGTTCGTCGTCCGGACTCGATTTATTACTATTATCAAGATTACAACAATAAAGCCAATCTCATCTTTTTTCATTCTTTTTCCTTTGGACAATTAAATAAATAAGCAGGGCTAAGCATTACTACTCATCTTACAAGTAGGTAACAAGGATTAGGGAAATAAGACAGGTAATGCAATTTGTGGGTTTTCACTCAACTCCTACTACTTAATGCAACATATCAGAGCTGAAGCGATAAAACTTTTATAAATAGAATAGGGTTTAAATGTATCCGGGGCTTGCCTTGATGTTCGGGGTAGACGGTCTCGAAATCTGGATCAACTCCTGATTCTTGAATCTGCTCGTCCTTCAGATCTGAGTGATTCGTTAACTCTTCGTTAACGGAAACTACTCGATAATTAATATGCTTTACATGATGGAATAATAAATATGATGCTCGATGGATGCAATGATCAGATTAAGGGATCAAGTACTACTTTTCTTCACGATAAAATTGCAAGCTAACAAAACTTCGCTTATATAACTGATTAGGGTTAACTACGACATTTTGGTAATTAATTAAATACATAAAATAACGTTAATTGAGCCCTAATGACATGATTAAGGTAAACAATTAATTAAAGTGCCAAAGGTCATTAGGGTTAATGACCCAAGGTCATCATTCAATCCCAAAGTCAAACAACTCCTATAATGATTAAGTTAACTACAAGGGGTTATTTAATTATTTAAAAGTATTAAATAAAGGCATAAAAATTAAAGTTATCAAATTAAGCCTAAAATTTTATTTTAGAAAGATCTTAGCCTAATTAGATGGCAAAACAAATTTCAGAATTAAAAGCCAATTATTTTAATTATTAAAAATCATGGAAGGTCCATTTTTTAATTAAAAGGGCTAATTTTAACATATGCAAAAAATACTCAATTTTGGCATTTCATATTTTTCCTATGTAGATGTCATCATGAGGAACATTCACAAAAATTTTTAGAATTTTTGGAGCTATATATGATTTACTATGAATTTTCAAAGAAAATAGCATTTAAATCATTTTCTGAAAATGGAAAAAGAAAATCGGCACAGTAACCCCGCGCTGACCGACGGCCGCGCGGCGGTTGACCGCCGATTCCTCGCCGTCGGTGAGGTCTCCGGCGACATGAGTTGGTCCATCAGACTCAGCATAGCACGGGGAGTCCAACGAGCTAGTTAACGGCGCGCAGGAGCGGCGGCGGCACCCACGCCGGCGGCCATGGCGGCGCGGCGGAGCTCGGGTGCGGCGGCGTTGCTCACCGGAGCAATTTCCGGTGGCGGTGAGGTCATTGGAATGTGCAGGGTACCTAAACGGACCGATTTGGTTACTACATGGAGGTCGGTCGGGGTCTCCGGGCAGGATGGCATCGCGCGCGGCGGAGCGGCAGCACTGCGCCGGCGACGAGCCACGGTGGTCGGCGGCTACGGCAAGGGATTGACCAAATTAATGACACAGATGGACGCAGGAGCTCACCACGGTGCTGATGCGCACGTTAATGAAGGTCCGGAGTGGCTGGGTTGAGCGGCGGTCGACGGCGGTGATGGCGGCGGCGGCGCTCCAATGGCACGACGGCGTCACGGCGGCCTCTGGTAATGCGCTGCTCGAACCAAGGTGCGCATCAGACGTAGGATGACATGGAGAATACGATTATGAGGTCGAAGGTAAAATGTTTTCACCTCCGGCGACGGCAAACGGCGGAGATGGCGGCGGCGGCGCGACTGACCGGCCGCGGAGAAGAATTCAGGGTGCGGGCAACTCACGCGAGGAGAGCAGGCATGAACTGGTTCAAACTGACCGTGAGGAAGTGGCGGAGCTTTGAGCGTTGGCAATTGGACAGAGGTGGAGTGTCGTCGGCGAATTACAGCGGCGGAGGAAGGTCGTCGGCGACGGCGGCGGGAGGAAGAAGAAAGAGAAACGGCGTCGGCCGACTGCTATTTATAGCAAGAAGATGATGAATGAGCAGCTGATACGGCGACGGTGAACCTTCGCGCATCTGTGAGCACACGGGCGGCCGAGAAGGCGCGGCGGTGGACGGCGGCGCGCGGTGTGAAGCCGGCCATGGCGGGCGCCGATAGGGTT
>CM041640.1:32198809-32216087 GCA_023333625.1 Bothriochloa decipiens
TAGGGTGAAGTCATTCACCGTTTATGATGTGAATGGCTATCGCTTTCGCACGAGAAGGCACGAGGAGAGTCGACCCAACCTAAAAACCATGTGCAGCGGAGTTCGTACGGCCGGCACGGATCAGAAGGACTACTACGGCATAGTCAAAGAGATATACGAGCTCAACTTTAAGGGTGCTGAGACTTTCAAGCCGGTGGTATTCAAATGCCATTGGTTCGATCCCGATGTCACGAGGCAAGACCTTACGATAGGGCAAGTCGAGATTCGACAGGACTCCAGCTATAAAGGAGACGATGTCTACATTGTGGCCAACCGAGACGCCACGCAAGTTTATTACCTCCCATGGGCGTGCCAAAAAGATGAGAAGCTTGCGGGTTGGAGCCTTGTGCATTTGGTGTCGCAGCGCGGCAAACCGCCTCTCCCAAACGACGATGATTACAACTTTGACTCAAACCAAGATGAGTTCTATCAACCTGAGGGGCTAGAAGGTACTTTGGAGATAGACATTGGTTCACTCATGGGCATGGAAGTAGACAACGAAATCGATGAGGACGAGGGTGAGGAGGTGCAGGATGCCAAGGACTTAAGAATGCTTGAGCGATGGCAGATGCAGCGCGATGGAGTTGTCCAGGAGGATGAACATGATGATGACTATGGAGGTGATGAGGATGATGATGACAGTGATGACTTAAGAGAGCTCGACAATATTGATAGCGATGACGACGATAGTGATAGTGATGACGACTCCACGCCCGCCATATTGCCGTTCGCGGAGATAATTACGAGGCCATGTAATACTATATTGTTATTATTATGTTCCTTTACAAGTACTTATCATTTATTTATGCTAACTCTTTTGTTCTTTGTCATTGCAGGCACTCGGCAAAATGCCAGGCGGACGGCGGCGGCGGCCGCATCGAGCCGTACGCTCGGCGTACCAGGTCCCCTCGCAGGAGACCGCCAACGACGACGAGGAGGAGGAGGAGGTGTTGGCGGGCGGGTCGTCTAGTAGGGGGTCGCAACCCCGCAGCGGACGTTGCCAGGCGACGAGGAGGCTGCCGTTCTCGTCCTCGCACGAGGGGACGACGACGGACGACGAGGATGACGACGACGCCGACGACGCCGACGACGCCGACGACGATGACGCCGTGCCTACACCAGGCCAGACGGCTTCGACTTCGTCAGGCGTGGCCAAGGTGTACTCACGCGGGCCCACGCAGCTTCCTAGGGTGCGGCCGCAATTCAACAGACGCCCGGTGATTACACCCGTGGGCCAGACGTAAGTAACCATTATTGATTTCACTACTTGTTCATATGACATGTTGAAAATCGAACTGTAGACTAACAATTATTCTTAATGACTCGTGCAGTACCTGGGCATTTGTGAGCGGAGAAGGTGAATCATGCCATATCAATGGCATCCAGGGCCTCCTGATTAAGGAGTACTGCCCTGGCCTTGTCAACGTGGACGGCGAGTTGAAGGTAAAGAGGGAGACCTGGCCTTGTCTACCTCGTCAACGTGGGTGGTGAGACCCTCGTGGCAAAGATAAAGAGGGAGTTTTGGGTGAGTCTTTCATCGCACCGCATTGCTAAATAGTACGCATTCGTCAGACTTCTTAAAACAATGCAATGCTACATGATGTGTCTGTGTGCAGGACTTCTTCACGTGTGAGGAGGGTAAAGCGGACCAGGCGGCGCGAGTGCAGGAGGCGGTCTGCAAAGATCGTCTCAAGGACCTGTACCATGAGGCACGCATACAGGCCATCCGCGACTACTACGCCGACGTGCATCCAGAGTCCATCAAGAAGCCCGAAATCCGCCAGATCATGAACTCGAGGGAGACCGACCTCACCTTCGCTCAATACGTGCATGTAATTAAGTAGGAAAACATTCGTTCAGACTCCTTCAGTGAAACATTACACTAATCTTCTCGCATGTCAAATACTTGATGTCATGCAGTTCTGTCCGGGGTGGTGCGACAACCACAGGGTCTGCTGGGAGGAGATTGTGCGCATGTGGCAAACAGACGAGGCGTACGCGAGGCGCAATGACCGTCGGGGCCGCCGCCTGCAGATGCGAGGGGTGCCACACCACCAAGGGAGCCAACCCCTCCCAACGTACATGAGAAGATGGGTATGCGTCCGTTCATGTCTTTTTTGTAGCCCTCAATTGTCATTACTTGTAACCATGTTTCTGTTTTCAATGCAGACGCAGGCGCACGGTGGGCAGCAAATCAACTAGTTCACCGGGTACCTCCTCTCCCACAAGGGCAAGGCGACAGCGTCGGACAACGTCTACAACCCGGAGGACGGGCCCGAGTCTTAGAGCAACCCCACCGCCTACGAGAAGGAGACCGAGTACACCGCCGCAGCTCGCCAGCGCTATGGGGAGACGTTCGACCCCACCGCCGAACCCCTGGACACAGACCTCCTGCAGAGGTTGGGACCAGGGAAGCAGCACGGCCGGTACTACATGGCCCACAGCGCCGTCGACCCGTCCGATGCTCCCACGTTGAGCCAAGTTCGATCCAGGCCCACGAGCTCCACCGACATCCCCATAGCGTCTCGGCAGCCGAGCATGTCGCAGTTCCAGGTAAGTGTGGTTTCGTTCGTCGTTCACTCGTTTCACACCTATACTTACAATCAACACTGCGGATGTAATATTGCAGGCCCAGGTGCAGGAGCAGATGGCGCAGATGCAGGCGCAGATGCAGGCGCAACAGATGGCTTACCAGCAGCACCTGACAGCCATGCAGCAGCACTACAATAGTCAAATGCAAGGCTTTGCCGGCTACTTCCAATCCCTGCAGATCCCCGGGCCGCCTCCACCGCCTGAATTATTCGCTCCACCGTCTCCTCCACCGTCTTTTCCTGTTCCTGCTCTTGTCACTCCTGCTGGGACCTCGGTGAGTACATTGACTCTTGCTTTAGCTTGTGCGTCCATCCTGTAGATACTAATGACATCACTTGGCCTTTAACTTGTGCAGGTACAGTCGGCGGGTTCGAACCCGTCTCCTAGAGGTGCCGGTCCTCAGATGATGCTGTATCCACCTCCGGGTGGCCCTTCTCCACCGTATCCACCTCCGCGTGGCCCTCCTACACCTTACTCGTGGCCGGTGGGCGGAGGGCGGCCATATTGGTCGGCGCCGCGTGATCCAGGGTGGGTTCCGTGGGAAAACCCTGGGGGCTCTGGGGACGGACAACCTGACGGCTCCGGGGACGGCGCGACGAGCTAGGTACTTGTCGCTTGTCTTATGCTCTTGGACTTGAGTATCGTCGAAATCTCTGTCATGTATTTCTTCTCTTCGTGATGGACCTAGACTTGTTGTGTTGAACTTCATGTGATGGACCTCGACTTATGGTGTTCGACTCGTTGCGTTCAGCTTCATGGTTGTAATGGACTTGTGGTGGTGATAAGAGATGCTATTGTGAGATATATGTGTTATTGTGATATATATGGTGACGGTGGTGATAAATGTGATGAAATTATGATATAAATGGTGCTACTTATGGTCCTGGTAAAATTGTGATATAAATTATGATTTTGCAATGTTTGGATGCAAGAAAACAGAAAAAAAAGGAAAAAATTTTTCAGCTTTGCCGAGTGCTGACACTCGGCAAAGCTGGGGAATCTGGCCACAAAATCCCCAGCTTTGCCGAGTGCCAGCGTGGCACTCGGCAAAGGGGTCATGCCTTTGCCGAGTGTCAGCACTCGGCAAAGAATTTTCGTAAAAAAAAAATTTCTTTACCGAGTGTTGACCTGGCACTCGGCAAAGAAATTTTCAAAAAAAATAATTTTTTTCTTTGCCGAGTGCCTCGCCGTCAGCACTCGGCAAAGCCAGCCGTCAGGCTGACGGCGCCACGTGGCTTTACGGCAAAGCCTTTACCGACTGCATGCCACGTGGCACTCGGCAAAGCCGCCTTCGCCGACGTTTTCTTTGCCGACAGCCCTTTGCCGACTGCCACGTGGAATTACAGTCGGCAAAGCATTTATCGACTGCTATTCTGCCTTTGCCGAGTACGCATTGCAGTCGGCAAAGAGAGCGAACCCTATAGTGAGTAAGTCATATTAAAATAGATGATGTTTATATAAAAAATTTAAATAAAACAAACGGTCAATCATAATGTATCAAAATCAGAAAATGACCGAGAGAGTAGCTGATACTTGTAGCCGCCTGGCCCCTGCTCGATTAAACGAGCATGGGCACCGGGCAGCGGGTGGCGTCTGTATCATGAGCGATGGCTGTGCCTCCGGTCCGGCAGTGGTTTTATGGCAAGACAAGACACGGGCGCGAGACGAGGGACACGCACTGTGCCCGCTTTAGCACAAAGAGACCGTTGCACAGAAACCTCGCGCCGGCAGCGAATGGCTCACACTGGTACAGACATACAGTAGTACGAAGTGTTATCGAGTCTGGACCGTACGGTCACGGGTCACGGATGGTACGCAACCAATAACTTCCCCTCGCCCCCGGAAGAAAAAAGAGAGATATACAACCAGGAACGGACAGACGGACGTTGACGATCACGCGGGCACAATTCACTTCCACGCGGGCGAGTAGCAACTGTTGCCGTGGCGCAGGTCCTTGTCCCGGCCGGCTCACACAAGTTTCACGCCCAGTTGCGCGTTTTTTTCCGCGCATCCGAACGGTCGCGGATGGACGACGACATGGATGGACGGATCTGTCATCTCATCTCATCTGTGGAAGGAAGTCTCCTGTCTGCAAGTGGACGGAAACGCAAACCTGGATCGAGCAAGCCACCAAGAGCACCTTGTGCACCTGTCTCTCGCCATCCGACTACCTCTCCTCTAGTAGATCAAGTACGCAGGCGACCGAGGAGGAAGCCACACCACACCATACGTACGCGGCACCCAATCCACACCCGCACGCCATCCACTTCTCTCCACCCGCCGGTCGCGCCGAATCTAGCCGCTCCGCGATATTTCCTCCATCGGCCGCATGCCTGGCACGCCGCCTTTTCCCGTGGGCTGTAACGGCTTCTGTCGCCTTCCCTCCAACGCGTGGCCGCGTAGGATGGGCCGAGCGTGACACACGCACTCACGGACACCGCGGCCCGGTGTCTGGCCTGGCTGACCGGCGAGCACGAGAGGAGGCAGAGCGCTCGCAGGCCCGCCGCGGCCACCACTGGTTCTCTATCGCCGCTCCGCCTTTTGCAACAGAAAGCGCGCAGCGCAGGGGAAGCAGTCATGGCAAAGCACCGCACAACGGCACAAGACATCAAGACCAACGGAACCGGGGTTTCGTCCTCACGTCACGTCTCGCTCTCGCTTCCTCCGTGAACTCTGAACAGGACACGCCAGAGCCGTGCTGCTTTCGCCACTTTTACAGTTTACTCTCAGGTCACGGACGGCCACGGGACGCGGTTAAAAATTTTCACTACATGCAGCTTTTTGCCAATAATGTTCACCTCAGGAGGCCATCTCCAATTGCCAAGTAACCATGTCTACGCCAACCAACCATGTACGAGTCTTTTCAAAAAAAAAACTAACCATGTACGAGTACATGTACGTACACAGGTGGTACACAGTAGAAATAGAGGGCAAGAAACGACAG
Source organism: Bothriochloa decipiens (assembly GCA_023333625.1). Taxonomy (NCBI): domain Eukaryota; kingdom Viridiplantae; phylum Streptophyta; class Magnoliopsida; order Poales; family Poaceae; genus Bothriochloa; species Bothriochloa decipiens. The sequence goes on from CM041640.1 coordinate 32,204,385, forward strand.
AAAAAAAGAACGAACGGACGGCCGGCCGGTGTAGCAGTGAAAAACTGACGTTGTTGAGAACGCTAGCTGACATTAGTGACAAGAAACGCAAGACGACCGCACGCCCCCGCGCGCACGGCACGGGTCATCGTCACGGCGCCGGGGCCGCCGCCGCCGCGGCGTCCGCATTGGCGTTGGCGTTGGGCTGCGCCGCGCCGCCGTCGAGCCACCGGTCCATGGGCGTGCACTCCGCCTTGTGCGCCATCTTCCAGTGCAGGGCCTGGCACGCGCGGGAGCAGTAGTTCACCACGCCGCACACCGAGCACCGCCTGAACTCGTGCCGCCGCGTCTCGGGACGCCCGCACAGCGCCTGCGAGCACAGACGGAGCGCGCCGCCGGCGTCGTCGTCCTCATTCGGCGAGGCCGCCGCGGTGCCGCCGGGTGATGCTGCCGCCGCCTGCGACATACCGAGCAGCCGCGACGCGAACCAGTCCACCAGGAACCGGTTGGCCGCGTGCGCCTCCCCGCCCGCGGCCGCGGCCGCGGCGCGGCACCCGAAGTCGCTCAGGAGGCACGAGTGCCGTCGTGCCGCCGCCGACGATGCCTTGCCGCCGCCCGCCACGGCCCCTGCCACCGAGGCGGCGGCGGTGACCGCGGCCGCGAGCTCACGCGCGTTCGCCTGGATGAGGAGGCGCCGTCCGTCCAGCACGGAGCGGCGCACGCCGTAGCCGTCCTGGAGGCAGTGGCCCAGCTCGCGGAGCGCGTCCACGTGGCCCAGCGACGCCGCGCGCGCGCACAGCGCGGCACCCGCGCGGAGGTCGCGGTCGTCCTTGCCGCCGCCGCTGCCGTTGAACTGGATCACGGCCAGCGAGTAGAGCGCCTCGCGGTGCCCGCCCACCGCCGCCGCCGCCATCAGCGACGCGCCAGACCCGCGGCTGCCCAGGCAGTAGAACCGAATCTGCATATCGATCGAGAGTCATCATCAGCGCGATGTTCCAACGTACGCCGACCCAAGACGACAAACACGATTCGCTGTCTGTCCAACGATTGCTTACCATGCCAAGAAGGTAGCAGGCTTCGAGGTTGCCGGCGTCGGAGCAGCGCTGCAGGAACCGGTGCGCGTCGTCCGACCATGCCTCGGCGCGCACGGCGAGGCACCGCGGCGACGCCAGCGCGAGCACCACCTTGCTCTGACCGAGCTCCCTGAATCTCTTGCACCTGCACAACGCAAACACATACAGGCCGGTTAGAACTCCAATCCAATCAGCCATCGACTTCTCGGTTCATTCACGGAGCCGAACCGGACAGCGGACAAGAAAGAGTATGCACGTTATACAAGACGAGGAGGACGTACGTGAGCATGGCGCCGGCGAAATCGCCCGGCGAGCCGGCGGACGCGGCGACGTCCCTTAATATGGACACAACAAGATCGTCAGGCAGCTCCTCAAACAAATCTCCGGCCGCCAGGCGGATACCTGGAGCGCCGGCAGCCGCCGGCGACCCTGCGGCCGCCGCCGTCCTGCGCCTCTTCCGGCGGTGCACGGGCTCCGCCCCCTCGCCCAGCGGCGCCGGTGCCGCCGTTTGGCAAGAGTAGCAGGAGCCGCGCCTCGTCTTCATAGCCGTACGTTCGCGATCGAGGCGTGTGAAGTTGCGGTACTTGGTTGGGCTGAGGAGAGAGATACAGATACAGAGAGAGAAAGGAAAGAAAGGAGAGCAGCGAGAGAGAGGCGTCCGTGCCCGTAATGGCGTGGGTGTGAGAGGAGAGCAGTTATATATATATAGGAAGCCCGAGGCAGAGAGAGGCCCGGCAAGGAGGAGGACATGGACAGGCAGGGTCGTGGCGTCGTGGGGTGCGAGGAACGGAAGGGAAGCGCCGAGCGCGGGTTCGGTTCCACCACCACCACTCCGTTCCGTTGCGACTTGGAGGCCTGCGCGGTCAACAGGGACGCTGACCGGAGGGAGGGTTGCTTCAAGGGGAGCACGCTTGGACGCAAAGCCTCTCTCTCCTTTCTTGATACTCCCCCCGCCATTCTCTCTCTCCTGTCCTTTTTCTCCCACGCTCTCTCCTCGCCTTTTCCCCTCTCTCTCCTCATTCAGCTTTTGAGGCACACATTTCTCACTCTTTTTCCTTTCTATTTTTCAGTTTCCTATATAGAGAGGAGAGAGGGGAACCGGAGGTGGTGGTGGGGCACTGAGGACTGGGCCCATTCATGATTATGGTTAGTGTGTGCTGTGTATTTGACAGCCTTTGGTTTCTCTTCTTTTTTTTTTTTCTCCCTGCAATGCATTCATCAGTGCAATTTGCATCTTCCTTTATTTGGCTTTGCTTTGCTTGGGCTGGGCTGTTTGCTTGTGATTTATTATTCGTTGCTGGTTTTGTTTCCCCCAGTCCCTGATAAAGGAGATAAAGAGAGCGAGCGTGGGGCCATCAGGTTTGTTCCTCCTGTCCTCATATATGGTTTGGTAACACCACCAGTCACGTAGGCCGGGTAGGTGACATGGATATCTTGCTGGATCGATGCTGAGATAGTTTTGGCATGGCACACCAACATGGCAATTTGGCACACATGCACGTAAGATCGCAGGTGCCTGTGATTTGCAAGCTGGGTACGGTTGGCACAACAACAAATGAAAAGTTTGCTTCCTTGCCTTGATTGTGATTGGCGGTGTCTTGCTAACAATTGAAGCTTTGGCTGCTGCCTAATTCGGTGCCCCCTCCTGACATAAATAAATTAGCGAGTCTGCCGGTGATGGTTTTCGCTCCAAGAAAATGGTTGCTTGGGCGCATTGCGGAACTGGTGGGTGTTACTGATTTTGATTAACCAACCTGATTACGCTCAATGATATGATGGGTGTGTGTATGTGTATATGAGTATGCAATGCTTTCACACAAGCGTAGGGATATTTTCACGTGTCTAAACTTGCTCTTACGTTTCAGATTAAAAGAAATTAGCTTAGCTTCTCCCTTTATGCAATGCCATTTGGCAATGTTGCCCTGCTTCCCGGGAAGGAAACACTAAATGTCTGCCATCTGTAATTTGTCTGGTTACAATTATTCACCTGACAGCTTATTGTTCAGCCCTGTATCACCCTTCATGTGTTTCCTGATCCGTAGATTAAGTAGTGTTTAAATCCTGTTGTTCTTCAAAATCTGTGTTTAACTAAGTCCACCAGCTCAATATTTCTTTTTTAATTTAAAAAGATTCAGCAATGGACGGAAATAGCTTTCTTACATAAACAGTCAGGATTACGGAGAACGCCATTAAAAAGGGGGCAAAATGACAGGTGTAGTTGTAGAAGTAGTATTCATGCATGCATGTTGATTCGTATGAAACCTCGTTAGCATTGACATGCTACCAAAAAATCGAGTTAAGAGTTGTTTTCACCGCATTCAACACCTAACATTTCCTCAAAGCGCTCCGAGACAGGTAAAAAGCATACATCGATCCCTTACTTATTCTGGCACGTGATTATATTATTCTATAATTTGACGTCAACACAGTCATCCACATTGTACATTCATTATAAGTTACCTATTGTATTACGCAATAACCTTTTTCCAAGCATGCGTGCATTAGTCATGCATTATTCAACACGTACAAAAAGGAATTTTCTCATTCACATGGCTGGGGACAAATTAAGTATGGAGCACGTACGGGCTAAGACCATAGACACTGACACCTCAAATTTCGAATTAATAAAGAAGAAAAGACACCAGAACTATACTGTCCTTAATTTTTTTGTGAACAATACTGTCGTCAATTAATCTATAACATACTCCAAATAAACATTATTCATTACTGCCAGATATATATTCCTTGGAAGAATTATTATGCTGCTAATGCATGATTGACTGCCAGGTCTAGTAGCTGATATATTTGCGGCTTGCTGCTGCATGCCCTTTTTTACACTGGAAGGTTACCTATAATATACTGTAAGTAATATTCTGAGGGATGGAAAACGAAAAAACAGCCACGGAAGATAATTAAGGGAAGGTGGTAAATTCGTGGATTGGAATTGGCAGTTACATTTCACTACCGGATCGGCCACCTTTGCCGATGGCCTGAAGCCGTCGGCAGAGGCTGTTATACCGTCGGCAAAGTCTTTGCCGATGGCCTGTCACGTCGGCCGTCGGCGAAGGGCCGTCGGCAAAGAAAGGGTAGGCACGTGGCAGGTGACGTGGCTAATTTTTTTAAAAAAATTATTTAAAAAAGGCTTTGCTGACGGCCGACCGTCGGCAAAGATTTGGTCACTTTGCCGATAGCCAGGCTCAGCCGTCGGCAAAGCTGGGCCGAGCTAGGAAATTTTTTTTTTGTTTTTTTTGTTTTCTTGCATTTATACCTCATTTCATCACATATATATCATATAACCCACATTTTATCTCATATAAACCACATTTCAGCATCAAATTCAGTTTCAACATGAATCCATACATGAAGGTCCTCAAATCCATTGATACAATTCCACAATACAAATAACATGGCCATAAGAATCCATACATATCCAACATACGCTAAACATGTCTAACATGCAGCAACCTCATCGATGAAGGTCCAAAAGCGAGAAATAAAGGCATCTAGCTATGTGCGTCGTCCCCAGGGGCCCCAGAGCCCCCAGCTTGCTCGAACGGAGGCCAACCCGACTGCGGGGACGTACCGTAGTGCCACTGCTGCTGCGTAGGTCTGAAAACGCTTGCCGGCCCGGAGTGCCCCTGCTGCGTCTGCGACTGCGGCCACGAGGAGTACCCCTGCCCTGACGCCGGAGGAGGCCACAGGTTTTGCTGCGTCGGGTAGTAGGTCGGGTAAGCTGGAAAGCCGTGCGGTGGAGAAGGACCCAGTGGAGGGCTAGCACCTGGAGTCGGGTTCGAACCCGCCGATGGTGCCTGCACAAAGGCCAAGTGATGTAATTAGTACCTGCAGGATGGTCGCACAAGCTAAAGCAACAGACAATATACTCACCGAAACAGGTACAGGCACTGGAACTGGAACTGGAAGTGGTGGTGGAGCGAAGATCGAGGGAGGAGGCTCCTGCGTTCCCGGGATCTGGGACCGAAAGTAGCAGGTCAGGTCCGATAGAGCACGCTGGTAGTGCGGCGAAAGTGCCGCCAACTGCTGCTAATGGGCCTCCTCCTGCTGCTGACGCAACATCTCCTGGGTGACCTGGTTGGCCTGCAGCCTTTCGACCGTGGCCTACAATATTACACCCACAAGGTTGATGGTATGTGAAGGCAAGGTACATCATGTTTAATGAACGATGAATGAAACTGCACTTACCTGAAGTGCCATCATCATCAGCGCATTGCTCGGCTGCCGAGGCGCTATGGGGATTTGCGATCCGCCCCTTTTCGCGTCGCCTCTTCGGATCTGGCTCAGTGTCTGAACAGAGGACGGGTCGATGGCGCTGTCGGCAATAGCGTACCGGCTGTGCTGCTTCCCTCCTCCCGTCCTCATCACGAGGTCAGTATCTAGGTCGGCTCTGGTGGGGTCGAACGTCGGCCCATGGCGCTCGAGACCTGCGACGGTGTACTTGGCGAGCTTGTTGTAGACATTCGGGTTGGTGTAGGCCTCGGGCCCGTCCTCCGAGCTGTAGACGATGGACGCCACTGACGCTTTGCCCTTGTGAGCGAGGGCGTACCCCGTGAACTCATTGATTTCCTGCCCATCATGCGTCTCCCTCTGCGAGGAAAACACAAACATGGTTACAAGTAGTGACAATTGAGAGCTATAATAAATGGATCAACAGAAGCATACCCATGTGTCCAAGTACCCATGGAGGCACTGGTTGCCTTGGTGGTGTGATACCAAAGGATTTTGCAGGCGAAGTTGCCGACGCTCTTTGCGCTTCTCATACGCCGTGTCCGTACGCCACCCACGCACAATTTGGAGCCAGCAGTCCTTGTACTTATCGCACCAGCTTGGACACCACTGCATGACATTCAAGTATTTGATATTCTATAAGATGAATTGAATGTGTCATGTAAGGAATCATAACGGATGTTTCCTACTTAATTACCTGCATGTACTGCTCCTCGGTGAGGTCGGTCTCCTTGTCCAGTATCATCTCCCTGACTCGCTCCTTCTTTACCACCTTGAGCTCCACGTTGGCGTAGTAGCTGATGACGGCCTGGAGACACGCCTCGTGGTACATGTCCTTGAGACGGTTGTGGCAGACCGCCTCCTGCTGCCGCGCCGCCCGCTGCTCGTCCTGCCCCTCCTCCAACTTGAAGTACAACTACACACAGACATCAAACATCATTTCATTGTTTGAAGAAAGTCCAACGAATGCGTAGTATTGAGATATGCGGTGCGATGCAAAGACTCACCCAGAACTCCCTCTTAATCTTGTGAGCAAGGACTTCGCCATGCTCGTCCTTGACCTTGTAGAAGTGGTCCCATTTGTCGGGCACGATCCGCTTACCCTCGATGGTGACCAAACCAGGGTAGTGCTTTCTAATCAGGAGGCCCTGGATGCCATTGACATGGCGTGAACTCTTCCTTTCAGTCACCTTTTCCCAACCCCTGCATGAGTCATTAACAACAATTGTTAGTCTGCAGTTTGAATTTCAACATGTCATATGAACAACAAGTGAAATCAACAATGGTTACTTATATCTTGCCCACGGGTCGAATCACTGTGCGACGGCTGAGGAGCGTTGGGTCAGGGAGCGACGAGGCCTCGTGCATGTAGGGCTTGCTTGAAGCTAAGGAAGTCGAGGCGTCTGGTGTATGCTCATCGTCCCTATCGTCTCCGCAGAGGTCGTCGTCGTCACCATCACTGTCACCGTTATCATCACCGTCACCGTCACCGGTCATCGTCGTCGTCCCCTGTTGGGCGTCCTAGAACAGCCTCCTCGACGACGTGCGACGACGGGTGCTCCTCTCCACGTCAAGCTCCTCACTAACGACCGCCTCGTCCTCGGCGGCGGCGGCCACCGGCTCCGCGTTGGTGACCATGTACCGCAAGTGGATCCCTATTCGTTGCGGCCGCCTTCCGCCCGGCATCATGTCGAGTGCCTGCAATGACAAAGATTGAAGTAGTTAGCATAAATAAATGATAAGTACTTGTAAAGAAACATAATTGCAAGGTAATAATATTAACACTATAGTATTACATGAATTAGAAATTATCTCCGCAAACGGCAATATGGCTGGCGTGTACTCGTCATCAATACTGTCATCATCACTATCAATATTGTCGAGCTCTCTTAAGTGTCGGGCTTCATCTCCATCGTCATCGTCATCTCCATCGTCATCAGGCTCTCCATCGTCATCGTGCTCTCTCATCAGGCGCTTCATTTGCCACTCATCAAGGATTCATAAGTCCTCGACATCGTGCACCTCATCACCCTTGTCCTCATTGTCGTTGTTTACTTTCATACCCATCAGTGAAAGAATGTCTATCTCCAAACTACCTTCTAGCCCCTCAGGTTGATAGAACTCATCTGTCATTGGGTCAAAGTTGTAATCATCCTCGTTTGGGATAGCCGCTTTACCGTGCCGCGATACCAACTGCACAAGGCTCCAACCCGCAAGATTCTTGTCTTTTTGGCACGCCCATGGGAGGTAATAAACTTGTGTGGCATCTCGGTTAGCCACAATATAGACATCATCTTCTTCATATTTGGAATCCTGTCGAATTTCAACTTGCCCAATCGTAAGGTCCTTTTTCGTGACATTAGGATCGAACCAATGGCATTTGAATAGCACTGGCTTACAACCTAGGTCTGGTCCAAAGTCAAGCTCCAATATCTCTTCGACTATGCCGTAATAGTCCTTCCCATCCGAGCCGGGCGTACGAACTCCGCTGCACGTGGTTTTTAGGTTGCCCCGTTTCTCTTCGTAAGTTCTCGTGCGAAAGCGATAGCCATTCACATCATAAATGTTGAATGACCTGACCCTTCGGTTGAAGCCTTTGCCCACGTTTCTCAATTCATCACTCATTTCTGCATCATAAAGGGCCTGTAAGGTTAGGACAGGGACGTCATTACATTACTTGCTCCTAGGAACAAAGTGGAATCTCAAAATCGAAACAAGGTTAGTTGGATGGTACCTTTGTACAGAACCAATTGACGAAACTGGGCACACCATGTCTGAGAAGATGGTCTTCTTCTTGCTCGGTAGGATCCGTACTGCCTCTCCAGTGTTCATTAATATATTCCCTGGAGAAACAAAAGACAAGGGGGGTTGGATCGATAGGTGCAGGATAGTGGCGTATGTAACAAGCTCATCGAGAACTTACTTATGATAAGGAATGCATTCCTCAAGGTTCAACAACAAGCAGATCATGATAGTGTGCCACTCATCATGCTGCAAGTTCTTGTTGGGCCCTGTGCCTCCTCTTCCGAGATCACCTCTGAAAAGGCTGAGGTTTGATGTATTCTCGTCGATGTTGTAACGAGGGGTTGGATCGCGTGGTTTGTGAAGTTTCTTAGTATAGTACGCCTGTGTGAATGTCGACACCTCCTCCAGAATGAATGCCTCTGCCACGGAAGCCTCAATTTTGGCTTTATTTCTACACTTTTTCCAAAGAAGCTTTAGACACCTCTCGATTGGATAGCACCAACAGTGCTGCACGGGCCCCCCAAACGTGCCTCGCTCGGCAGGTGCAAAATCAGATGCTGCATGGACAGGAAGAAGCTGGGTGGAAATATCATCTCTAACTTGTAGAGCAACAAAGGTGCAGCCTTCTCCAGTTCAAGACAAATGTCCCGAGATAACTCCTTGACACAAAGCTGGCGGAAGAAAAAGCTCAACTCTGCCAGGACGCGCCACACTGGCTCAGGGAGGTATCCCCGTGCCATCGCAGGAAGGATCCGCTCAATCCATATGTGGAAGTCATGACTCTTTATCCCTAAGACCTTCATAGTCAGCAAGTTCACTCCCCTACTCAGATTCGCCGGATACCCATCAGGTAACTTTAACGTCTTGATCCACTTCAGTATTTCCTTCCTATCTCCCCTTTTCCGGATGTAATCGGCCGGCCCCTTTTTCCATTTCTTGCCATCCGCAGGGGTCTTCATCACTAGATTTGGTTAATCACAAATCGTTTCAATGTCAAGTCTAGCCTTAACATTTTCCTTTGACTTCTTGCCAATGTCCATGAGTGTTGCCCAAAGTGCCTCGGCAACATTCTTTTCTGTGTGCATTACATCGATGTTGTATGGAAGAAGAAGATGCTTGTAGTAGGGGAGCCTAGTCAAGCCCGATATATGAGTCCACATGTGGTTGGTACCATATCCTTTAAAACTACCCTTCTTTTCATCAATTTGGAGAGCCTCTATCTGGGCAAGGACGTTGGTAGGGCTCTTATCCCGAGGGATGTGGCCGGTGACTTGAACACCTTTCGTGAAGTGCTTTTCATCTCGTCTCAGTTCATGGTCCTCAGGCAGGAATTGATGATGTTTGTCGAAAGAAGAATACTTGCCACCCTCAGCCAACCAGGTGAACATCACATCTGCCTTGCATGTTGGGCAAGGGAACTTCCCATGAACAGACCACGCGCTGAATAAGCCATACGCCAAGAAGTCATGCATTGAATACTGGTACCACACATGCATTGTGAAGTTTGTCTTTGTAGCTCGGTCGTACGTCAATACCCCCTCTTCCCAAGCATGTTCCAATTCATCCCACACTGGCTGCATGAACACACCCATATTGTTGCCCGGGTGTCCAGGTATTATCAGCATCAAGAACACGTTCTTGGGTTTGAACATGATGCCGGGGGGAAGATTGAGGGGGATCACGAACATGGGCCAACAAGTGTACGGGGCTGCCATCATTCCGAACGGGTTGAACCCATCTGTAGCCATCGCTACGCGTACATTCCGAGCCTCCGCAGCTTTGTCAGGATTCATATCATCAAAGTGCTTCCATGCATCACCATCCGCTGGGTGCTGCATCTTGTCACTGTATCGTTTGCCCTTCTTGTGCCACGTCATTTGTTTCGTGGACTCCTCTATCATGTACAACCGTTGGAGCCTTGGTATGACAGGAAGGTGCCGTATGACCATCTCAGGGATCTTAGACTGCTTCTTACTGCCACCACTGCCTTCTACCTCCACGTACCTAGAGGCTTTGCACTTTGGACAATGTGTTGCTGTCTCGTGGTCTCCCCTGAACAGGACGCACCCATTCTTACAAGCTTCGATTGCTTCATACGGCATCTTGAGTGCACGAAGGAGCTTCTGTGACTCGTACGTGTTCTTCGGCAGGAAGTGAACATTCAGAAGCAGTGTCCCAACAGTTGCCAACACGAGATCAAAACCTTCTCAACTAATGCCTAGTTGCGACTTCAATGCTATTAGGCATGAAATGGCATCCAGTCATGACACCATAGTGTTCTCATGAAGGGGCTGCTTTGCCACCTCCATCATGGTGTAGTACGCCTTTGCGGTCTCCTCTGGATCTTCTTCATCCACCTCCATTCCTTGAGCGAACCGCTCTTCGTGTACGTCTGCCAGCAACTCTGTCATCCCGGCATCTGCATCAAACCCCTCGAGGAGGGGTCTCACCTCCTCCCCCTAATACGATGGCGTTCACCATGGTAGATCCAACGGGTATAGTTTGGAACGTATCCATTGTTGAAAATATCTTTGTACATGTGACCGTAGTCTTTCTTTTTTTGGCTCTTGCACTTGGTGCAGGGACACGGCATCCGAACCGACCCTTTAGCAACAGCTGGGCCAAATGCTTCCTTTAGGAAGTTATCCGTCCCCCTAACCCATTCTAGGCTCTTAGTTGCGAAGCCCGTGTACATTCACTCACGGTCAGCCATCCTCTGTCATGCGCCAATGTAAGCGAGTAACAAAAGCACCATCTGCATCTACAAGGCGTTCCTACCATCTAATAGGTGAAGGATAGGTCCTAATCCCACCTGAGAATGCGTAGATGAGGTTAGCTTCCATGCTCCGCAACCGTCCGAGACGGAGTTTCGGCAGCACCTCCCCGCTGTTCTCCCGATACACGTCCCGACAGGGAGAGTGTGTATCCGGAGAACAACGGGGAGCTGCAACCAAAACTCTGACTCGGACGGGGACGGAACATTGAAGCTAACCCATCTGTATACGCATCCTCGGGCTGTCCAAAAAACGTGGACAATTCGAAAGAGATACCGTCGCAGATATGCACTGATCCGCATACCAACGACCACGTATCCCTTTCGGACGGGAGATGCCTAACTCGGTTACGCGATCTACTTACAACAACTATAAGGCAGAGAGGTGATTTATACCTACGGTGGCGGTGTAGATGTGCTCCGGGTCCCCTCCGACACGTCCTGCTCTGTAAAACAACAAAAACATCGCTATTAGTAAAAAATTTTGGCAAAACCTCCCCTACACGGCGAGGTTTCCAAAACATGCAAGAAAAAACCGACACGATGGCCGACGTCCACATTTGAGGCACGAAAGCCCACATAACCATAATTCTGGCACGAAGGCCGTCAACGACACATCGACACGAAGGCCGACAACCCAGGGGCTTTACCTTCTCCTCCGGCAACGCGCGAGGACGACGGCGTGGACGAACGGAACGGAAGGTCGTCAGGGTGGCGCGGGCGGGCGGGGAGCACGGAAGATTACCTAGGACAAACGGAATGGCGTGGACGAGTGGCGCGGGCGGGCGGCGGGGCGCGGATGAGCGGCGGGGCGGCGGGCCGGCGCGAGCGAGGGGGCGGCACGCGCGGGGGCTAGCGGAGCGGCGTGGACGGAGCGGGCAGGGGGTGGCG
>CM041640.1:32221087-32253097 GCA_023333625.1 Bothriochloa decipiens
CAGATGGATCAATTGGCTCACCGGTATCCTCTCCTCAGGGACATCTTTAGTTATTGTCAATGGGGTGTCTAGCAGGAAATTCAAGTGCAAAAGAGGAGTTCGTCAGGGGACCCCCTCTCTCCCTTCATTTTTGTTTTAATAGATGAGCTACTACAGATACTTGTGAATAAAGCATCATCTCAAGGGCTGCTTCAACTGCTTATTCCCCAACCTGATGGTGACTTTCCAATCGTGTAGTACGCTGACGACACCATACTCATTATGCAGGCAGATGCCAGGCAAATCCTTTTCCTCAAAGCACTCAAACAACTTCTCAGAATCTACAGGCCTCAAAGTCAATCATGCCAAGTCACAGATGTTACCAATTAATGTCAGTCATGAGAAGATGGTGATTCTTGCTAACACATTTGGCTGTCAGATAGGCTCGTTTCCCTTTACATATCTCGGGCTGCCCATGGGCACAACAAAACCACATGTAGAGGAATATGCACCCATGATGGATAGGATTGAGAGAAGATTGACTGCCTGCTCATCACTACTCTCTCACTCAGGCAGGTTACAAATGGTGCAATCCGTCATCACAGTTACCGCCTGTTGACACCGTTTTTTGGCACGTGTCAGTAAGAATTGGAAACTGAGCTAATCGGCAAGGGATTGGTTATTATTTTGTCTTCAGAATTGCTTTTGATGTTGCCGATGAGTAATTGCCGATGAGGGGTGGATTGGTCTAAGTCGTTGTTGGTAAGGCCGAAGGGCTGTTACCGATGAGACTGGCAGGGAGCTAGAGGATTGCTGTCGATGAAGCTGAAGAGCTGTTGCCGATGAGACAGACCGGAGACTAGAAGATTTTTGCCGATACCAGAGAGTATGCTGATGGAAAGATAACTTCATCATGACGGAAACGGACAGAGGATCGGCATCATGTGAGCTTATGATTTTCGTAATGTAGTCTGAGTCCAGTTCCTATACGAGTTTTGTTTCTTTCCTTTAGAGATAGAGTTCGTATAAGGAATAAGTTTATTTTTCTATATCTAAGCTTTTCGTACTCGGTTAGGATTCTTCGAATAGCAGAGTATAAATATGTGTCGAAGGGCATTGTAATGAGCATCAAAGCATCAATAAACAAATCTACTTTTTATCGCAATTTACTTCTACCAGCACTTTACTTTTTCGATGACTTCGTCAAGTATTTTCTCTTTTCAATGAGTTCTTTCAAGATTCGACGGGCTGCATCAACTTGATCTCCGGCGACGTTGCAAGTTCCACGTATACTGAACACGATTCAGGCTTTGACTTTCGAGCGTATCGCTGTCATCTCGTCTGAACTGTTCAAGAGTTATCATATATATTCTGAGCTTTGACGTCCGGGCGCATCGCTGTCGTCTCAGTTTGGTTTTTATTCAAGTTATCATCCTTGTCGATTAACAGGTCAAATCGACTGGCATGCTTTGGATATCGAATTTGGGTATTAGTCCAGTGTGTTTGCAGATAGAACTTTGCATCAACATATCTTTTGGCACGCTCGGTGGGACCAAGTCAACAGATTTATCATGAAGAACCCTGCTGATATCAATCTAGAGAACATCATCGAGATATCAGAGTCAGATCTCAAGGAAGATCAGAAGCTAGCCATGGAGAAAGCTATGGAGGATTACAGGCAGCTCTACTTGAAGTCTTTCAGCAAGAATAGGGGAGGAGAAGTAATCCAGAAGCAAGATCTGTCGTTGCCTCGGCAGGTAACTTTTGACTCCAACCCTGGTAAATTACAGGAGATGGTTAATTCTGCACTGAATCATGCTTTGATCAACCACTCCACCGTGCTGTCCAATACTGTTTACAATGCTGTTGTGAAAATATTAAGAGAAGGACAAGCACCAGGTTATGTTGGGCTGGCATATCATCAGCCGGGATCGGCATCTGTCAGTACTCCATCGGCAATTCCAGCCGTTGAGAGTATGAAAGCCCCTACTCCTCCAGCTTTATCAGGATCACCTAACATTGAAGCCACACCGATAAGATTAGATCTAACATCTCAAGAAAGGCAGATCACTGAATTGGGTACAGATCTATCGGCATCGGCAATGTCAGGTCCTTTAGGTCAACACAGCCAGGTTGCTGCTAATTGGTGGGGATATGGGATGCCTCCAGGACCATCTACCACCAATTCTGGATTGCCTCAAGTGCATGATGTAGCAGGAAAGAGTCCTATGGTATCGGCTACTCTGGCCCAATCGATGACCCAGGTGTCACATTATTCTACTACACCTCCTACTATACAGCCATTGTCAATGGGATTCCACGCGCCTCCGCAGCAGACATCTTATGCGAATCCATTGGCAAGATCCCCGCCAGTGCAACAAAAGGTTTCTACTGCAGGACAACCCATAGTGTCGTTTGTATCTCGATCTGGGTTACCTGCAAATCAAGGCAATTATGATGGTTATCATCCAATCATACAAGAGCATCAATTATCAGTGAGCTATCAGCCATCGGCAAGTCAGGTGCCGATGAGTTATAATCACAATTGGTTAGGGCAAGCGCCAGCTCAGCAACATGCTATTCAGCCAAGCTACCAGGTGATGGGGACTCACCAGTATTGTCCACAGGCAGCTTTTCAGTATCAAACATCGGCAAGACAGCCGATGAGCTTTGCTCCGCAGACTGGTGCTGTGAATATGCCGATTCCTCCAAACCAAGTACCACAAGGATACGTAGAAGCATATCAGCCAGCACCTCCAGTAGAGATTCAGCCAGTGCATCAGCAAGATCAAGATGCGTTTTGGACCGATAAGATTGCGGAAGTGATAAAAGAGCAATTTGGGATTCAGCCCAAGATTAATACTTAGTCTTATCGGACTCTGTACCCTCCAGCATATGACTCAATTCCTTTTCCAAATCGATACAAGGTACCAGATTTTACTAAGTTCTCTGGACAGGATGATACATCAACAATGGAGCATATCAATCGTTTCATCATCCAGTGCGGAGAAGCAGCTAACAGGGATGAATTGAAAGTTCGATTATTCTCATCTTCATTGTCTGGATCGGCATTCACATGGTTTATCTCATTGCCGCCGAATTCTATTCATACTTGGGCGGATTTGGAGAGACAGTTCCACAAGTATTTCTTTGCTGGTGTCCATGAGAAGCTTACCGATTTAGTGAAATTGAGACAACGAAGTGACGAATCGGTGGAGAGCTTTGTGCAAAGGGTACGAGATATGAAAAATAGATACTACAGCTTGGTGCTTGATGATCACCAGTTGGCTGGTTTAGCGTTTTAGGGTCTGTTGTCGCACCTCAGAGACAAATACGATTCTCAGGAGTTTGAAAGTTTAAGCCATATTGTGTAGAGGATTTCTGACCAAGGTACTCGAGCTCCAGAACCTAGAAAGACTTGGAGCAAAAAGGTGTCTTTTGTAGAAGAAGCAGAGGAATCAAACTTAGATGAAGAACCAACTATCGGCCTGGCTGAGTGGGTGAAAGGTAAGAAGCCAATATCTTGTCCTTTTGGTCAAAAGGAGCCAGAGAAGTTCACATTTGACATCACGAAGGCCGATAGAATATTTAATCTGCTGCTTCAAGAGGGCCAAATCAAGCTATCACCTAATCATGTGATCCCATCGGCAGAAGAGCTGAAGAAAATGAGGTACTGCAAATTTTATAATGCAACTTCGCACAGTACCAATGATTGTAAAGTACTCAAGCAGCAATTGCAATCGGCTCTTGAGTCAGGGAGAATTAAGTTTAATAACTCTAAAGTTCAAAGGCCGATGAAGATTGATTAGCACCCCTTTCCAGCAAACATGGTGGATGCCGTGAGCAAGACCAGAGTATTAACATTGGCAAATGCTAAGAAGAACGCATCAGTGGATCCCAAAAATCAAGTAACCACCGATGACTTAAGAGGAAAAAGAGCAGTTGAAGAAAGCAACAGTTCCAGAAGACCTCCTAGACCTGCTCCCTATATAGTTTTAGGTGATCTCTATCGGCAGCGACAGGAAGAGTTGCGTCGGGACGAATGGCGTCAGCATGAAGATCATTGGAGATGCCCGTTCTTCATTTATTGCTGGGAAGAAGGCATTAAATTGCCTACTGTTGATAGCTGCCCTGAGTGCGATGGTTACGATCGAGCCGATCGGATAAAAAGAAGACCGTATTATGGTGATCAGAGATGGTGCGTCAATGAGCCGATCAGAGGAAAGGAATCAGTGCATGATCGGCTGGGAGGCAGAACCAGTGTACATGAAAGGCTGGGTAGGCATGACGACTGCTTTTCGATGGATCAGGAAGAACTCGAGGTGATGGCCAATTCAAGAGTTCCTGATGAAGCAATACTCTACAGAGATCCCAACATAAACTGCCCAGATTTGAATACGAAATGTTATCAGCCTGTCTGGAAGACAAAGCTTCCTCAATGGTGCCCTGAAGGTCTGACAAAAACTCAGAAGAGGAAGATGCAACGTGAGCGCAGAGAAGAAAACTCCCGTGGGGTGAAGTCTCAAGAGTGGCAACCAAAGCGCAAAGATGAAGGCCCATCGGCAGATATCAACATGGTTTTCATGTTGCCGATGGAATTCCTAGCACTTACCGATGACGAAGAGGAAGTTGTTCCTTCCAACAAATAGCTCAGTTGACCTTGGATCCAATGATGGCTGTTTTTGAGAAGCCTACCGATGGTGAGAGACAGCATCTCAAAGCTTTATTTGTCAAAGGCAGAATTGATGGGCAGCCAGTATCCAAGATACTCATAGATAGGAAAGCTGCAATTAATATCATGCCATATGTCATGTTTTGAAGGCTTGGGAAAGGAGATCAAGATCTGGTCAAGACTGATATGAAGCTTAAAGACTTTGAAGGTAATATATCACCAGTTAAGGGAGCGCTTTGCACTGAGTTAACCATCGGTAGCAAAACATTGCCGACCATGTTCTTTGTCATCGGTGGTAAAGGTGCTTATAATCTGCTATTAGGAAGGGATTGGATTCATGCCAATTGCTGTGTTCCTTCCACAATGCACCAGTGCCTAGTACAGTGGGTGGAAGATAAGATTGAAGTAGTCCCTGGTGATTCATCTTATATAGTTGCATCGGCAGAGTCAGAAACTTACGAGCGGTCCAAGTGTATATCGAGGGAAGCATGGGATTCAGATTTTCTCAGGATTGCCGATTATGAGCTGCCACCGATCCAAGCAATCGGATCTGAAGATGAGTTATAATGGATAGGTTTGCCGATGATGGAAAATTCTGCCATGGATTTACATCGGCTGATGACTTAGTAGAAGTAGACATTGGTGATGCGGTAAGCCGAGGCCAACTTTTGTTAGTGCTAAGTTAGATATCCAGAAGAGAGAATAATTGATTGCTTTATTGAAAGAATATAAGGATTGTTTTGCTTGGGACTACACAGAGATGCCCGGGTTAGATCGATCAATTATTGAACATCGGCTACCTATCAAACAAGGATTTTGGCCACATCAGCAGCCAGCACGCCGATGCAATCCTAAAGTGCTGCCTGATATTAAGGCCGAAATAACAAGGTTGATTGAAGCAAAGTTCATCCGACAATGCCGATATGCTGAATGGATTTCTAATGTGGTTCCTGTCTACAAGAAGAATGGGAAACTTCGTGTCTGTATTGATTTCAGGAATCTTAACAAAGCTACACCGATGGATGGCTACCCGATGCCCGTTGCTGATTTATTAATTGATGTTGTTGCTGGACATCGGATTATTAGCTTCATGGATGGGAACGCCGGATATAATCAGATCTTTATGGCCGAAGAAGATATCTCCAAGACTGTCTTCAGATGTCCAGGTCATGTGGGGTTATTTGAATGGATAGTCATGACTTTTGGTTTGAAGAATGCCGGTGCTACTTATCAGAGAGCTATGAATTATATTTTTCATGAGTACATCGGCACATTGGTTGAAATTTATATAGATGATGTGGTGGTTAAGTCTGGAGACTTCGAAAATCATTTGGTTGACTTGCAGAAGATATTGGAGTGCACAAGGAAACATGGGTTGAAAATGAATCCCAACAAGTGTGCATTTGGTGTATCGGCAGGACAATTCTTAGGCTTCATGGTGCATCAGAGGGGTATTGAAATTAGCAGGAAGTCCATTGATGCCATCAATGAAGTGATTGCTCCTACCGATAAGACCAAACTACAGTCTCTGATCGGCAAGATTAATTTTATTCGAAGATTCATATCTAATTTATCAGGAAGAATCAAAGCTTTTAGTCTATTGTTGAAGCTTAAGACCGATCAAGAATTCATGTGGGGAGAAGAATAGCAGTTGGCTTTAGAAGAAATTAAGAAGTATTTGGTGAATCCTCCAGTGCTAGTTCCACCTCAACACGGAGAACCCTTCAAGTTGTTTTTATCGGGTGATGATGAAGTCATTGGGTCAGCTCTAATCCAAGAGTTTGAAGGGAAAGAACGTATAATCTATTACCTGAGCAGAAGGTTGGTAGATGCTGAGACCAGGTATTCGGCCATTGAAAAGTTATGCTTATGCCTATATTTCTCCTGTGTTAAATTAAGGCATTATCTGTTAACAGCCGAATGCACTGTTATATGCAAAGACAATGTGGTTAAATATATGCTGTCAATGCCAATTCTAAGTGGAAGAATCAGCAAGTGGATTTTAGCGTTATCAGAGTTCGATCTGCGTTATGAATCGGCTAAAGCAATCAAGGGGCAAGTGATGGCCGATTTTATTACTCAGCATTGCGGCATGGTAAATTCTTTAGAGATTGCTCCATGGATACTTTTCTTTGATGGTTCTACATGTGGAGAAGGAGCAGGCATCGGCATTGTGTTGATATCACCTCAAGGGAAGAAACACGAATTCTCATTGCTGATTGCTACCACATCGACAAACAATCAGGCTGAATAGCTGATTGTGTTGAAAGGATTAGAGCTACTCAGGGAAGTCCGTGCTGATGCTGTTGAAATCTTTGGTGATTCAGTGCTAGTTATTAATCAGCTAGCTAGAATGTATGAGTGTCGAAGTGAAGTTTTAATCTCGTATTACGAAAGATGTCGACAATTATTGAAGGAGTTTAAAGATTTCCGCCTTGAATATATCTCTAGATTGCATAATGAAGAGGCTAATCGGCTAGCACAACATGCTTCGGGATACCAACTGATCCAGGAACTGCTGACATTGGCAACGGACGCCGATGATTGGAGAAAAGAGATTGCCGAGTACTTGAAGGATCCATCTAAGAAGGTCGAAAGGCGTATAAAGTTTCAGGCTACTAAGTACGTGCTCCTAGATAATGAGTTATATTACCGAACAATGGATGGAGTTTTGCTCAAGTGTCTTGGTGAAGAAGAATCAAAGAGTTTAATAGGCGAAATTCATGAAGGAGTATGCGGGGCACATCAGTCAGCTTTCAAGATGAAGTGGATGATCAGGCGAAATAGATTTTACTGGCCAACAATACTCGAAGATTGTTTCAAGTATTTTAAAGGGTGTCAAGAGTGTCAGAAGTTCGGCAACGTCCAAAGGGCACCCGCGTCGGCAATGAATCCCATAATTAAGCCGTGGCCGTTTCGAGGATGGGCTATTGATATCATCGGTCAAGTTTATCCAACATCAAGCAAAGGGCATAAATTCATCCTCGTTGCCACTGATTACTTTACAAAATGGGTTGAGGCAGTTCCTTTGAAAAATGTGACGTCGGCCAACATGATTGATTTTGTGAAGGAGCATATTGTATATCAATTCGGTATTTCTCAGACCATTACAACCGATCAAGGAACCATGTTCACTTCGGGAGAGTTTGATGGATTTGCCAATGAGATGGGAATTAAGGTTTTAAACTCTTCTCCTTATTATGCTCAAGCTAATGGTCAGGCCGAAGCATCTAATAAAGGGATTATTAAACTCATTAAGCACAAGATTAAGGAAAATCCTAGGAGGTGG
This sequence comes from Bothriochloa decipiens, assembly GCA_023333625.1. Lineage (NCBI taxonomy): Eukaryota > Viridiplantae > Streptophyta > Magnoliopsida > Poales > Poaceae > Bothriochloa > Bothriochloa decipiens. The sequence goes on from CM041640.1 coordinate 32,229,028, forward strand.
CACACGGTTTTGAACGAGGCCTTATGGTCGTATCAAATGGCCTGTCATGGTGCTACTAAGGTGTCGCCTTATCAGTTGGTATATGGACATGACGCGGTTTTGCCTTAGGAAATAAAGACCGGTTCAAGACGGATATTTCATCAAGATCAACTGTCGGCCAATGATTACAATACACTCATGAAAGATGAGTTGGAAGATTTGGCGGGTCATCGGCTAAAGGCTTTACTCAGCATTGAAGAGAATAAGAAAAGAGTTGCTAGGTGGTATGACAAGAAGGTAAAGGTGAAGGAATTTGTCAATGGCGATCTAGTCTAGAAACTGATTTTACCGATTGGGACTAAGAGCGCAAAGTTCGACAAGTGGTCTCCTAATTGGGAAGGTCCTTATCGAGTAAATTGGTCCATTCCTGGTAATACTTATATCCTAGAAACTCTTGAAGGAGAAATATTTTCAAGAGCGTTGAACGGTAAATATCTAAAGAAATATTATCCTAGTATTTGGATGGATGCGTGAAGAAACAGATATAATACTTGTTCAATAAGAATGTATCGGCGCTATGTTAATATGAAGTTTTACAAGTTGCCGATGCACTGCTTTGCCGATGGAAAAGAAGTTTACAAGTTCAGCAGTGAATGAATAGCCGATATCGCACGCAGGTGAATCTGGTTGGCTTCCTCTATTGTCCTTACATCTTCATCGGCATTGCCTTCTACTGGCTTGATTTTCTTCTTAAGGGCCAGTGTCTTGAGGGCTTGGTTGTCCCTTTCCTGCTGAAGAATCTTGATAGCATCAGGCATTTGGGCTTTCTCTTGAGTGGCTGTATCCAGGGCTTCTTCAACCTTTTTCAGCTCCTCTAATAAAGCATCTCTCTTTGCCGATAATTGGAAAATCTTCTCTTCCAGCTCCATGCGGGAGGCTTCTAATTTGCCGATGTCTTTTGTTTCTCATCGGTAGATTGTTTATACTTCATCATCTCTTCCTAGAGTCATGCCTGGGTAGCTCTGTCAGCAATGCGTTGAGCAGCTTTTTGATACTGAAGTTGTCGACTCTCTAGATGTGCGGCTTGGAAGAGTGTTTCTTCAACATCGGCAGGAATCTGGCCTCGGATTGCCTTGAAAGTTGCCCTAGTAGAGTCAGAATCCTAGATTAATTAAGAAGTTTCCTGTTGTAGCAGGGATAGCAGTGTCTCCATCCTAGATTTGATTTTGGATGATAAGGCTTTGAAGGTTGGGGCAGAGCTTTCTTCGTTCTCTTCATCATCAGGAATGTCTCCAATAATAGAGAAAGAGAATAGGCTATCGGGGGAATCTTGCTCCAAAAAGGGAAGAGTTGTTAGCTAAAGGATATGAGTATCAAAAATTAACTAAGGAAGTTAACTTACTTGTTTCAAGGCAATTTCTCGCCTTTGGCTGGAGGAAGCAACCTAAGATATGATTGCCGATGGTGTTTCCTGCGTTGGTGCCTCGGTTGGTTGCTGCTGCAACGCCAGTGCCGATGAAGATTCTTATACAGGTACAATTGCCGATTGAAGAATAGTTGCCAATGGGGAAGCCTGCGCAGGAGCATCGGGCGATGTCTGGCAAGGCGGGGATGCGATGATGCGACTGGAGCTGGTGTAAGCCTCGCCCGTTTTGATTGAGACTCATCCTCCGATGAAGGCTTACGCTTGTGCTATAAAATATCGGCACTGGATGGCTGGGGGCATCGGCAATGGATGGTTGAAATGTCTGCGCACTTGGGGCAGTTGCCGATGCGACTACTTGATGCTGTGAGAGAAACAGATGAGTAAAGGTGCCGATACAATGGTCAGAGTTTAATTTGAGAGGTACCTCTGGAGAATCATCAAGGACGACGAAGTGTGGTGATGAAGGTGCAGCAGGTGGAGATGAGGGGTGAGTTGCAGATGAGGATTCAACAAATGTAGAACTTGCACCCTGAAATATGAGATCAGTATATCACGACAATCGGCACACACAGAAGAAAATAAGACAGTTACCTGGGATGTCCGTGCTGAGGGTGTAGCCGTGTCCGATGGAGCAGCCATACTTCTGGTCGATTTTGATTTGGAGGAGCTCTTCTTGGAATGATCGTGGCACATCAGAGCTTCTAATAAGGGAGCTTTGTGGCCGATTGTGGATATTGGGGATATTGGGGATATCGGCCGCAGCTTTATGACTTTGCCGCTCCTACTCAATGTTGGGATCGGGTCATCAACCTGTTGAGAAGGAGTTAGTTACTGATAGACTAAAAAAGAGAATTAGAAGAAGTGCAGATGGTCAAACTTACTACATCGGCAGGTATGGCATGATCAGGGTCGATGAGATTCCAATAGAAGTGAGGAGATGCGAAGAATAGTTGCTCTTTCCACTCTTGCCACCATAATTTGAAAGATTCAGTGATGAAGGAAGCCGGTGCCCAATCAGTCAGGTCAACATTAGAGGTATCGGCATCAGGAGGAAGAGTGACTATCTTGCACCAATCCATGCTGCTAGTGATAGTTTCTCTCGGCTTAATCACATCAGCATAGCAGAGTTTAATGGGCAGTTTCCTGAAAGCTAGTTGTCTTGCTACTGCCAATGGATTGTAGAACTCATATGTAGTATTGATGTTCTTCCCACTTCCAAACATGTTGACTAGGATGGCACGGGGGTGATCATTGCATTGAGGATCTTAGCGTCTTTATTCAAGGCATCATCGGCAAAGCTGAAGAGCAGATGGAATCTTGCTTCTTCATCAATGTAAGGGACCCAGGCCCGGAGCTCAGGAGGAATGCCGATGTAGAGCCTTTTGCCGATTTGAGCTCTGCTTGCCTCTGCCCCTGGAAGTACTGCTAACGCTTCTCCAAAATTGAGGGGGGGCGTGTTGCCGATTCATCTTCCCCAAGCTGGTAATCTTCACGGAGATCTCGAGGGAACTGCTGGGCGAATAAATCAAAGTGAAGTACTTGTGCATATGTGCATTCAGCCACATGTTGATGAACCACCAAGGACCTCCCAGATTGCCGATGGACTTATCTTGTAACAGCCTTTGTGAAACTTGGTGGAGGAGATGATAGACTGAACCGAGAAGGTATCGGCCAAGAGGAAGTTTGACGCCATTAGCTAACATCTCTGCTGCAGATAGATGCATATTGGTTGGTCTGACTGTTCTGCCGTAGAAGATGAACTTTTCTAGCCACATATTCAGGAAAGCTGAATGCTCCCTCTGACTGACCGATCTGGATTTTTGATATTCCTTGATGTACCCAGTCCAGCCGCCGATATTTTGGGTAGTCAGTCGATATTCAGGCTTCCTTTAGAACAGAGTGTTGTCATCGGCAGTTGATGTGTCCAGGCCAGTGAGCATAAACACATCAGCAAGAGTTGGAGAGACTGGTCCATGTTTGAATATGAAGGCGTTCATGGTGTTAGACCAGAAGTAAGAGGCAGCAATTAACATTGATTCATTCCTCTCCATATCGGCAATGGACAGTCTAATGCATTGATCTAATCTATGTTCTGCCCAATAGACCTCCATCGGCCTGGCAACCCTCAAGTACCAGTCTTTCCATCCTTTGGTGATCTTTGGCCAGGATCGGAAAGTATCGGTCCAAAGTTCTAAGTTGAAGTTTTGAGCTCTGAAGGGGATGCGGTTGGTTTATGCGTTGATGATATCGGTCGGATCTAGATTCTCCATTGGGCCTAGGCAAATTATTTGGCCTCAGTGCGTAGGGATGATGAGCTTATTGCGAAGTCCCTAGATTAAAAGTCAAGGAGGAAGATAAGGAGGAGTCATGGGCTATGCGAAAAAGGAGAGAAGAAATACCAAAAGATGAATGAAGAAGAAAATTAACCTTGGGGATGTCAAAATTGATAGCCATGACCGCGGATGAAGCTGAGAAGAGCAAGGAATGCTAATGGAGATTGAAGACTGCCGCTGAGAATGTCACCAGTCGAGGAAGACTGCTTGCTGATGTCGCCGCCGGAGAGAGAAAATGCTAGGGTTGAATCGAGAGTGAAGGATGGGCCGCGGCGGAGGAAGTGTTTTATGGGCCCATTGATACAGGGTTTTCACTGCGGCATGCGCAATATTCGAGGGGGCGTTCAGGCGGCTCGGCGGTGGGTAATCATGACTTGGAGAAAATTTCGGTGCATAAAGTATTTTATACTCCAAAATTGGGGCATGTGTTGACACCGTTTTTCGACACGTGTCAGTAAGAATCAGAAACTGAGCTAATCGGCAAGGGATTGGTTATTTTGTCTTTAGCATTGCTTTTGATGTTGCCGATGAGTGGTTGCCGATGAGGGGTGGATTGGTCTAAGTCGTTGCCGGTAAGGCCGAAGGGCTGTTACCGATGAGACTGGCAGGGAGCTAGAGGGTTGCTGCCGATGAAGCTGAAGAGCTGTTGCCGATGAGACAGGCCGGAGACTAGAAGATTGTTGCCGATACCAGAGAGTATGCCGATGGAAAGATAACTTCATCATGATGGAAATGGACAGAGGATCGGCATCATATGAGCCTATGATTTTCGTAGTGTAGTCTGAGTCCAGTTCCTATATGAGTTTTGTTTCTTTTCTTTAGAGATAGAGTTCGTATAAGGAATAAGTTTATTTTTCTATATCTAAGCTTTTCGTATTCGGTTAGGATTCTTCGAATAGCAGAGTATAAATATGTGCTGAAGGGCATTGTAATGAGCATCAAAGCATCAATAAACAAATCTACTTTTTATCTCAATTTACTTCTACCAGCACTTTACTTTTTTGACGACTTCATCAAATATTTTCTCTTTTCAACGAGTTCTTTCAAGATTCGACGGGCTGCATCAACTTGATCTTCGGTGACCTTGCAAGTTTCGCGTATACCGAGCATGATTCAGGCTTTGACTTCCGGGCGTATCGCTGTCGTCTCGTCTGAACTGTTCAAGAGTTATCGTTTATATTCTGAGCTTTGATGTCCGGGCGCATCGCTTTCATCTCAGTTCGGTTTTTATTCAAGTTATCATCCTTGTCGATTAACAAGTCAAATCGACTGGCATGCTTCGGATATCGAATTTGGGTATTAGCCCGGTGTGTTTGTACATAGAACTTTGCATCAACACCGCCACATATGCAATGTGCACTCTCAAGCTCCCAACAGGAGTAATTGAAAACATAGACAGAGCTAGGAAGCAATGTCTCTGGAGGGGTTCAGATAGATCAACAAAGGGTGGGAATCTTGCTGCCTGGCCCATGGTCACAAAACCAAAGTCCAAAGGGGGTTTGAATGTCACCAACCTCTATGTACAAAATGATGCCCTGCTCCTCAAACACCTCCACAAATTCTACAATAGAGCTGATGTTCCCCGGGTCAAATTGATCTGGTACTCTTATTATGAAGACAAGGTCCCACACACAGCTAGAGAAGTGGGGAGTTTCTGGTGGAAAGATGTCCAAAGATTGAACACGCTATTTAGGGGCATATCTCGCTGCACCATTGGCGATGGAAGATCAGTTGCATTCTGGGAAGACCTCTGGACCGATGGCATTCTATCTAACAGGTACCCCAGGCTATATTCCTTTGCACTTAATACAAATATTAGTGTCAATGATGTCATCGCAACAGAAGGTTCGACAATCTCTTCATGTTACCCCTGTCCTAAGAAGCTTTCAATGAGCTGCACGAACTGAGAGAGGAACTGCAGAACCATTCTTTTGATGAATAAGCTTCTGACACCTGGACATATCAATGGGGAAATGGTACATACTCATCAAGGAAGTTCTATAAACTTGTCTTCCAGAACATCCCTGCACATCCAATCTTCTCGTGGCTTTGGAAATTCAGGGTAACACCAAGGGTTAAATTCTTTGCTTGGCAAGTGCTTGTTGACAGGCTAAATACAAAAGAGATGTTGCAGAGAAGGAATATATTCCATGAAGCAAATGCTCACTGTGTGCTGTGCACAGCTAGCATAGATGAAGACCTCGATCACCTAATCTTCAACTGTGTTTTCTCCAGAAGCTGCTGGGAAAAGATTGGAATCCAGTGGAACACCAACCTCAGCTTGCACTCGAGAATATCCCATGCAAGACAGCAGTAGAACATGCCCTTCTTCATGGAGATTTGTGACCCTCGCGGCGTGGGAGATCTAGAAAATTAGGAATGACAAGATCTTTAGAAATAGTGCTGCTCATGTTAATATCTGGTTTAGGAATTTTAAGAGCCAATGCTTACTTCAGTCTCTCCGTTTCAAACCTGACTTGAGGTCGGGTTTTTTCTTTTGGCTAGATGCTTTAAGTTAAGTTTGTTGTAAGTCATTTGTACCTCTTGTAACTCCCTTTTTTAATTAAAAAAAGAAAATGAAGTGCTGTGGGGATCTCCCCTACAGTTTTTGCCTAAAAAAAATAATGAAGTCCTCTTGATGCTTTCATCCTGATAATAGGTTGTGTCTTAAAATAAAAGTAAATCAATAATTTCATCGACCTACTGTACTGGAGTACTCTACATACCATATATGACACTGAAAATGTCCATTCAGATCATGCATGTATGTCGTCGTCGATCGCTTTTTAGTCGGGGATAGGCATGAATGGATGGACACATTTTCTTGCTTTATTACTTCCGACCAGCATGTTAGTTGCCTTAACGTCATATAATTTGTAGGCCACTCTTCTTTTGGTGTTCACTAGCTTTTGAATGCAGAAACCTGCATGTTCTCGCAGCTCCCGCAGGCATTAAATTCAACCTTTTTGCGGTGGAGATCTTGTTGTGGGCGTTATTAATTTCCTCATAAAAAGGCATTATTCATTGTTCTGTCAGAAATTAGAAATCAGTCCACGGTATTTATTACTCTGACAGAAATTAATAACGCCCACAACAAGAGGAAATCAGAAATTCGATCGATCCACGGGGACTGAGGGGATTAAAAGGACGTGCCATCCATGCATGGATATATATAGCACTCTCTCATGAAAACACGTACTAATAACTCATCTATTTTTTTTGTTGAACACGATATTGCATAATTTTTTTGGTACCTTGTCCCTTCTCTAAAAAAAATCTTGTATTATTCCCATCTTTTTTTCGTAGTCATTCGTTGCTTGCCCCTCGTCGTGTTGTTGAAATGAGGGACGATCGATAAACATGGCATTAATGGCAGCAGGACACGACGACGAGGGGCAGGCAACGATGGTGTTGGCGGAAGGGGCATCAACAGCAATACAACAACTAACCGGCCGGCACTGTTGCGAGGACGGATGGATCGACCTTGCTTCAATGCTGCGAAACGCCACGGGGGTCTGAGTCGATCGGAGCGAGCAGACCAGATCATGAAGCAACTCCTCCGCCATAATGAAATCTTAGTACTAGTACTCTTTCCTTTTCCTACAATTATTGCCCCGATCGATGGTTCGAGCTATCCTAATGGGCAGTCGTGCACCTATAGATCGACGAAAAGTTAGTATACAGCTTACGGAATTCATCGATGTCGATTTTTCGCAGGAAAAAAAAAGAAACACCAATCTCGAAACTTGGTTAGCTCATGAGTTAATTAAAAACCTCTATATTTGTCAATATATTATTACTTACTACATCCCTAAATAAGTCAATTCACAAAAAAGAAGTCATTTTTTTTTTAATTTGACCAAATTTATAGAAAAGATGGCTAGGACTTATAATACCAAAATAGCATCAGTAGATTCATTTGGTGTCATAAATAGCATCATTAAATATATAAAATGCTACCTCCCTAAATAGCATCATTAAATATATTTGGTGGCAAATCTAATTAAATATATAAAATGTTGAGTAAGGAAAATTATAGAAACTAATTTGTTCATGGACGAACAATGTATAGAGCATCTCAAAAAGATTCTTAGCTAAAGACACCCACGGTAAACCAATAATTATGGAGAATGAAGAAAATAAATATTGCTCCTATGAAGCTTTAGTTTTGTTTTTCTCTAATACAGTTATTCTTTCTAAAACTCGAAAACCAAAGGGAGGAGGGGGAGCCTAGCATAGCAGCTGTGGAAAACACACACATTCACATCTTTGTGTCGAGCAAGGTATTTTTAATATATTCTCATAGCTAGGGAGGTATTTTATTAAACTATTTGGTTGAAGAGAATTTTTTTTTACAAAAGCAAAACTAATTACAAAGCTGTTTTTCCTAGAGCTTATATAGGACAAACACAAATTTACATCCGCCTTAAAGTGCTATTACTGAAAATTCTCCATAGAAAACTGCTAAAATGCTGCCATAAATTAAGTGGCTTTCTTCTCATCTTACAAAAAAACGAATTTAGATTTACAAATGTCCTTATTATAGATAATACCAAAATTATCATATATCTAGGTGAATTTATTATTTTAATTAAACCCTCCCTCAGGTGGAACAGGGGAATTTTCATGTTCTCCAAAGAAATGAACCTTGTTTTTAGCATCTCCCGAGAAATGAACTGGTCATGGTCTTCAATGCTACTATGTTTTAACATCCAAGAATCATATATTGAAAATGAGAAAAAAATTAATTAATTTAGACTGCCTGCAGAAACTCTGTCATCATCTACACAAAAGTGGGTCTGCCGGCCTAAAAAAACAATAATTGCAGCACGCTCCGATGAGAAGACAGCAGCACATGCGCTTCTTTTAAGTATGCATACTTGCATATATAACAAAATTGTTTTGACTTGGGTCATCACATCACTGGCTTCCATTCACCAAAGCCGGGCCGGCGACGGGTTCTGTTCAACTACGGTTGTTTGTACTGTTGAAGCTTGTTAGGCTCCTCCTGGCCTCCCTTTGCTTGAAGAGGGGGACAAGTGTGTGCACACCCAACCCCCTAGCTAACCCCCATGCATATGCACTTATCTTCTTTTAATAAAGTTCATCTCAGTGGAGTGCATTGTTGGCTGCTTGCTAGCTTACCCAGGGATGCTACCTATCCTTCATCAGTTAGGCCTTGTTTAGTTTTCTAAATTTGCCACCGAATTTACTATGCAGAATTTTTATTTTCCGTCATATTAAAATGCCGGCACATGCATGGAGTATTAAATGTAGATAAAATCAAAAACTAATTACACAGTTTTGTTGTACTTGGCGAGACGAACATTTTAAGTCTAATTAGTCAAAATTTGGATAATTTTTACTAAATATAAACGAAATGCTACAGTGCGTTGATTTGATTCACGCACCGCGCACACTGTACAAACGCAGAATCCGGCTGCCGAATCGGCGAACTAAACAAGGCCTTAGCTAGTTTTGAGTCAAAGGGCATGCATCTTCTGGCAACTGGGCATATATCTTATTCTCTTCTCCATATATATGCATGATGCATTAGAATAACTTCTTGCCAAGATCATGTTGCTGCTCCCATATATACTGTCCCCCACTTTGCGTAGCTTTACCAAGACTACAAATGTGCTTTAGGCGGCTAGCTAACTAGCCTCCACTTGGAAGTTGGAACTTGAATAGTAGTAGTAACATGCATGCATATCCAAGTAGCTTGTCTGTAGACCTGAAAGATCTCACTTGCACAGCACTTTTATATTTGTATATATATAATATAGTGGCTGACATCCACACAGCTGCAAGAGGCCATTTCGTTTCTTACTATATACCATATATCTTTTTGCTTCAGAGAACCTTGTAACAGTAGTATTCTATGTGCCGCCCAAATTGATATTGTTGAAGGAACATCTAGAGAGATCGTCTGAGGAATTTGTACTAGGGATATTGTATTGGATATGTGGATCATCATGAGCTAGAGAAGCTAGCTAGCTAGCTACACACGGGAATGTCAATCAGTTCTCACTAGTTTAGCTAGACTGATCCTCTGGTTTCAGATAACTCTTGTGCTCATCACCAGCTGTTTTACTCCTGATAACACGGAACACGCACCACAGCCGCCCTACTGGTTTTGAAAATCAGCAATTCAGCATGCTGGAGAAACTTTTTAAAAATGAAAAGTTTGGGTTGCTCTGCTCTGAATCTTTGCAAGAATTGGCAATTTGAGCCAAGCAAGTTTCCTCTTGATCCTCTAATGCATTTTTTAATCCGAGGAATTGTAAGCATTATTACTTACCGAGAACGAAAAAAGTAATACTTGATTAATTAGAATCTGGAATCCCGGCCCGCGATCGTCAACATGGACCTGTTTGTAACGCCTTTTTTAACTGTAAACATTATTATTACTTTCGATATGTGTTGTCATCAGAAGTATTATAGACACTATATATAGGAGTGCGTCAACCACATCATCAATATACTCGACTGAAAAGCTAAGATGATCAAGCAGCCACAACTGAAAAATGCTAGCTCCTGGAGCGAGACTCATCAAGAATAATCAACTTTAATTTGAATAATAAGACACCGCCCCAGGCACAACTACAACTAATTAAAACAAACTGACCCTTTGCATCATTTCAGTTACTATTGCTGACTGATCACCATATGACAAGAAAATGTGCAGCAGTTCGAAGGGCTTTAATTTGCATGGAAGAGGTGGATTATTCTAAACATTTTAAGATTTACTTCACCGTCCGCGCTCTAAATAAAGTGTTTGTTGTTTGTTGTTTTTTCATTTCATAGATGCGTGTATAGTTCTTTTTTTATCGCATTTACATATATAGTTCTTGCACCTCTAGACATATATTTTTGTCTTAGATACATAGTAAAAAAATAGGATGACTTATGATTTACAACTGAGGGGATAGTACGTAGCTGACTTTCAATCGAAACCAGGAGACATGGAAATTTTCTGCTGGCATGAGTACATGTATATGGACCTATGTATATGCCAGCATGTAACTATATATTCCAAGCTAAGCATGTAACTACAAAACGTCACTGCATGCTGGTCCTATTGATAAGCATGTCTAATCATGGTAATCAAAGGACCACCCACGGATATATACCTGCACATACACGTAAACATGGAAAAGGCCAGGCAGAGGGCATGCGTAGCGAATTAAGACGTCAGAGAACGATGGCACGTACTTACGCTAACTCCACAAGCAACCTCGATCGATCGGCTGTACGTGTACGTGTTTCTGTTACAACTGGCACTTTAGCAGGGTCCCATGTAAATTAAAGGAGGAAACACCAAAACCAACAGCCCGACCACATTAAAGCATGCATGCAGCAAAAGGGCAAAAATAAGCAGGGTCCCATGCATATTGTGGATAGATCCAGGTCAGTGTGCCAGCACGAAGTGTCCCTGCGTGCAGCCATGTTTTTCTCCGGTTAACAGACACGATGTTGTCCGTTCGTGCGTTCTCGCTCTCGGTGTGGAGTAGATCGTCCTTGTTATCGCCGTCGTCGTGGCATTTCTGGGTAGTTCTTGCCCCGTGTTTGTGTTACTGACATGGTTCTCATTCTTTCTTATAGATAATGTAAAAATGCAAATGCTTACAAAACATGCGCCCACACAGATCTATATAAGTGCATCTGAAAGACAAATCTAACATATTTTCGAGACTGAGAAAGTGGCAGTATATATATGAATCTTCTTCTTAATTTTTTTTTGATACGAGGATCGAGCCCTATTTCCACTGTCTCTAATGGAGATACAAAGTTTAGAGTTTCGGAAAAACCAAGCAAAAGAGCAGTTCAGTTAAAAAAGGTGGGACAAAACCTCATAACGACTATCTCACATAGCCAAACAGACTAAAATAACGAGGTAAGACAGAATCATTCAACGATTGAGGAGTGGATGCTAATGTTTGAGGAGTATCTTAATGCCAGGTTTTCAACGTCCTTGCTGATCGTGATCTGAAGATCCTTCCGGCCTTCCACGTGCTTGCTTCTTCTTCTTGTCCTCCATCAGTCTTGTTGCAATTGAGAGCATTGCATTCACACTTTCCATCAGAGTTTGCTTGTCGTTGTCCATGTAAAGACCTGCCCAATAACCCATGAGCGCGCTAGCATAACAAATGATGCTAGTAGGCTCAGTAACCACTTTTTCTTCAAAGCAAATAGCATTCCTAGTCTTTCAGATAGCCCAGCAAACAGCATCCAAGCCCAGGGTATGAAATTTGGAGCCAAAAGGTAGCCAGGAATCACACCAATCCCAACACTGATGGATGTTATTAGGAATGTTGCTGGCGCCAATAGTGAAACATCCTCAATTTTCCACGAAGGAAAAATGCACAGAATGGCGGATAATATAATAGTTCGAAGCATCAAACCATCTCATTATCTCGCAGCAGTTGATACAGGATCCATACATCGAATAAAAGAGTACAATTAGGGGGAATTATATAAATAGTTTGTCGCCACACTGGCGGAATCATCAGAGTAACAGCAGCCTTAGGAACGGCTGCGGAAGGCGGAAGCACAATACATCTCCAAAAGGAGCCTGAGCGTAGGAACGAGACGTCTACTCCTCCTCATCGTCATAGTCGTAGTCGGGCTCACCTGCCAAATAATTTTCAGTACGGTTTGTACTAACCACATCTGCCACCCTATGCTTTGCTTTCGCTATGTAGTATTTGGTGGGATGCAAAGGATATAATCAAGCGACCTAATATATGGCTGTGGTTTTCTATGCAAGTAATGACCAATATTATATAATATAATTCATCAAGTTTTAACCCATCTCATCCACATATCCATCACCATCACACACATCTCACCCTCTCGCACTCAGTCAACAGGTCCAACTCCCTCTCGGAGCCTGTCTCAGTGGCTCACAGCCGGAAGGGTAACACCAGGGGGAGAAATAGAAAGACTCCTCTCACTACTCCCGAGAAGCGTGGGTCTTAGAAAAAAGCCATACCAGTGGCTCGCGGACTATATATAGATTCATAAACTCTGCAGAGCGTGTACTCCCGTAACCACAAGATCACTATCATCGGCGGTGCCCCGCCTAAGCTGATTTCGGCTGCTTTCTAACCGGTGCGATGCCACCCTACCACTCAATACTGGGACATCCCAGATAGGTACCACCCTGAGACTGTGAGACATAGTACCGGGCCCCCGAGGTCACTATGCTGTCTAAGGAGGGTGTAGGTCTCCATGCCCGTACCTTCCGACACTATCTGCTAACAACCTAGTAGTAGTGGCACCGTCCTAGCTAGTCAGACATTCGTCTCCCGCCCATACAAGAGCGAGTGGTGAGCACGTAAGTCCCAAGGTTCCGGTCCTCAAGAGATATCAGGTCCTAGGGGGATCAGACAGGATTACCTTCCCTTTGGGACTACAACAATCCGTGCTACAACAGCACCTCCTACCCGGGGCTTCGCTCCACGACGGTTCTCACCCCTAGGATCTCCTTATACCTCACAATGTGCCCGCCACAAGCACCTCACACGGGAATGCCCAGAACACATTCCCCGGCAAGACTCGCCCACATGGCTCGTCGTAGAATCCTGTCCGATCGACTCAACCCTCACCACACACCCAAGACGCACGCAGCACTCTCCCCGAGTAAAAGTGGCACCACTTGCCTTAGCCTTTCAACCATACTCTCCACCACGCATCGTCATCACACAGATATAAGCGTAGTAGAAGTAAAGCATCATAAGTAAATAAGCAAGCGTCTAGCCTATCAGCAGGTGTGCAGGAGTAAGGTTGCGACAAGCTAAGGGCTCATCAAGCAGTTCTACCATGTAACCTATCATTAGGTAACATTCATAAATATAGCACTAGCAAATTAGATATTATGCCATACGTAATAGGATCTACGAGGTTGGGTGGGGTGTGGCACCTGCGAAGTCATCACCGAGCTCCTCCTCGTACTCGTAGTCGTCCTCCTTAAGCTGATCCTCCTCTGAAACGAGACATAATAGCCGCGTTAGAGTCAACACAAAGAAGCAATAAAATTCTATAACTCCAAATACACTCATACATAAGTCTATCACATAGAGCTCATTTTTATGAAAATTTGGACACTTGGTTCATATTTTTCGGAGATCGTATGAAGATGTTATGAATTTCCGAAATTTATTCTATTTTCTGAAAAAGAAAAAGGGCAGATTAACCTGGACGCGACACGTGGCGGCTCCTGATTGGGCCACGTGGCGTGCGGGCACAGGTGCTATCGCAGTGCTGACGTCAGCACGGACGCGGGGTCAGATGCTTGGATGATGTCATGCTGACGTCGGCTCGATCAGCGGCCGATAGGTGGGGCCCACGGGTCTAGTCACTGACAGGTGGGGCCAGGTCAATGGTCAATGTTGACTGGTCAACGGTTAACGTTGACCGGTCTACGGTCAACGCCGACCGGGCTTCGACCGGGCCTCGGCGGGCCTGGGCAAGGCTGGATCTGGGCAGGTTGGGCCGGCCTGGCCCAGACACGTGTCATCTCATTAGCTGTGCCACGTGGCGGGTCGGAGTCCAGCGGGCTCGGTCGACGGTGCTCTGGCTCACAGACTCGGTTCACGGTGCACCGGAGACTGGCTGGCTACGTGGCGCTGCGCGGTTGGTTGGCTGGGTCCACGTGGTGGACTTGGTCCACGCGGGCGGGGAAACCTTTCCCCTTTCCTCCGTCTCCCGCACGCGAGCGGCCGGTGCGGTTGAGCTCGGTGGCTGCGTGCAGACGGGCAGCGGCAGCGAGCAGGGTTGGCCGGGCTGTGGCGTGGCTACGAGGGCACGAAGGCTAGACTGGTGCAGCGACGGGGTTCATGCGGTCCCACGGGGCTTGGCCTTGCTGGCGCACGTGCTTCGGCGGCGGCCGGCGGCGAGGCCGCGGCTGCAGGGTGTAGCAGTGACTAAGGGGCTGCTTCGACTCATGCAAGGAGTTTGTGAGGTCAAGGCAAGGACGACAGGCTAAGTTAATTTGGCCGTGGGGCTCCGGGCACGGCGAACGACGACGGCGACCCAGTGGCGGCGACGGCGGCTCCCCGGTCAAATTCGCCGGCGTCGTTGGACATGGGCCTCCATCTTCACCTCCTCTCTATCGTGCGGAGCAACTGGGAGCTCCGAGCGGCTATGGGTGCGGCTACGAGGGCTCGCGGGGGTGCGCGCGACGATGGGGTCGCAGCGGCGCACCGGCGGCCGAGAACCGAGGTGACCAGGGCTGGCAAAGGTGCCAGGCCCACTGTAGTCCACCCCTCGTCCCACGAAGTTGCCATGGAGGTGTTCGTAACCAAGACGGATGTGCTGGTGACGTTAAAGACAGGAAAGGGGGAGAGGGGAGCGAGAACGGCGGCGGTGTACTGGCGGCGGCCATGGCCGAGCAGGGCGAGAGCGGGGGAGCTCACCGGCGAAGCAACAGTTGAGGCAGGCAACGAGGGCTTGGTGGCGGCTTGGTGCGAGGGAGGCAAAGCCGGGGCGTCGAGACGGTTGTGCGGCGCTCTGGGGTCCTCCTCAGCGCGCGGACGGCGGCGGCCGGCAGCGTTGCTCTTGCTCCGCGCGGCAGCGCTTCCTCCCTACTCCTCCCTCCTCCTCTCCCTCTCGGCTGATCTGGGCAGCGGGTCTCCACGAAGGCGGCGGAGCGATGGGGAAACCCTAGAGGGCCGGGCGCTCCTCTTTTATAAGCAGCCGGCCGGCCATGGAGGTGGCGGACAGCGGCGATGCGACGAGGTGCATCGGGCGGTCGCGGGCATTCTGAAGTTAGGTTTAGGGTTCGGGGAAAGGCGCGGCGCAGGTAGGTGAGGATGGATGGCATCCGAGGCGCGGTGGCGGGTCACGGGCGAGCGGCGGACGGTGGAGGGCGCCGTTGCCATTTTTGGCACGGCGGACGCGATGCGCGGGCGGCCAAAAATGGTGGGAGGTCAGGGCTGACAGGCGGGGTCTAGGTGTCAGCGGCACGGCGGCGGGCGTGGGCGCGCGGGCGGTCTTGCTGGGCCGGCCGGCCTTGCTGGGCCTGGCAGCGCGGCGAGCGGGCAGGCAGCGCGCGGGCGAGGCAGGCCGAGCGCGGGCGTGTGCGAGGGAGCCGTCCACACAGGCGAGCGTGGCGCTAGCGGGCTGCCTTGTTGGGCCAGCAGGCCGCGGCAGGCGCGGGTGTTGCGGCGGTTAGCAGGCCGCGCGCGTGCGTGGGTGAGCGGGCTGGCGGCAGCGCAGCAGGCCGGCCTGGGTTGGGCTGGAAGCTGCTCCGGGCTGATTTCCCTTTTCTTTTTCTTTTTATTTCGTAAATTCTTTTCTATTTCTATTTCTTGCATAGCAACTAATTTAGCCACAACCCTAGGTTAGTGAGGTCAGTGACCATGATGTATACACCATGGTGGGTCCACTAGGGTCTCTAGGTCATGATGGATCCATTTTCGGAGTTAGCAGGCATATATATATACATATGATAATAGGTTATTCGATTTTATTAGTCATCACATAAAATCAAATAAGATGCAAATCAAGCTTCGGTAAATTAAATGCAGTGCTCATGATAACGTTAGGTGTTACTTGTGCAACTATTGGGTGGTGGCCTATATGACACTCGCCAAACATTGGTATACTTTGGAAAAATTTTTGAAAGCCCGTGTTTTCGGTGTTTGAAATTCGGGGATGTTACAAATAGCATGTGCCACAATGGCTCAAACAGCTTTAGCAGTATTATATTCAAAGAACAGATGGTAAATTGTCTCAATGTTTTCACAGAAACAGCAGGATGGTGACCCAGTCCAATTCCTTCGAATGAGATTGTCCTTAGTTAAAAGGCATTATTCATCATTAACCATAGAAAAATCTTAATTTTTGAAGGGATTTTTCCTTTCCAGAGTTTCTTATGATAGGGGCCAGTTTCAGACTTAGTCATGGCCTTATAAGCTGATTTAACAGAAAATTTGCCAGAGTTTCCAAATTTTCATTTCACAAGGTCATTTTCATTGCAGAATTGAAGACCATCTAATTTTTTCAGTATATGAGCCCAAGCAGATCTGAGATCTTGTAAAGGTGATATCCTATGGAGCCATTTTAGCTTGGAACATAGAGATGTCAGGTTGCATGTATATCTTGAAGAGATTTGGAAATAACACTTCTAAAGGTTTCTCATATAGCCATGAGTCCTTCCAAAAAGTAGTACTCTTCCCATTTTTTATGACCAACTCCCTCCCTTGCATATAGATGTTTTTAATTTTTAATAAGCATGCCATATAGCAGAGTCAAACTGCTCGTGCTTAACACGGTGAATGGATTTGTCCTGCAGATACTTATGATTAATAATGTTCTGCCATAGACCACTTTTATTTCCAGTTTCCACCACCACTTATAGAGAAGGCTAATATTCATTTTTCTAATGCTTTGATCCCTGACCCACCTTTGCTTTTGTGTTTGCAAATTTTTGTCCATTTGAGTAGGTGGTACTTTTTTTAGTAGCCCCACCTTGCCAGAAGAATTTCCTTCTCAAATTTATCCAGATCAACAATTATGGTCTTGGGTAACAGATAGATGGACATGTGGTATATAGGGGTATTGTTCAGGCTTAAGTTAATAAGGATTGTCCTACCAGCAATGGACATACAACTACCTTGCCATATACTCATCTTCTTCTTAAATGAATTACACTACATTACATCCATGTATCACACTGTCATGTAGAAACCGGGCATCAGTGCCAGATCTAGATCCAACAGAGGGCAATGGGCAGGGATGGGACACTGTCTATATCACGCCTATTGCTATTTTTTTACTTTGTCTCCGTTCAACATTATTAGCTATCTCAAATTTGATTTCAGAAATTATATTAAATATTAGAACATATAAATCATAACAAACTAAAGGTTGCCAACTACAAATTTTGTGATCACTTTGAACTCTACAGTTTTATTATATATCTGAAGTTTGTCTTGATTCGGCTTCATATGAAAAGGTTATGATTGTTTTATTTTTTTGTAAAATAGCTATCACTAGTAGTTATACACTACCCAAAAACAAGAAAGCATTGATGGTTCCAAACTAGCCTTCACTGCCGTGCGCATTTCTTTTCGAGACAGTGAGCAGTCGACATCGTCGGATGCTCCTAGACAGGGATGCCCATTTTCAAAAATAAAAGGAAAAAAGATCACACTACACCAAGGCCATGACCGCAATCTACATCACATATTCGCATCCCATGTCAGGGCCATGCTAGCTACTCCCTTCGTCCCTATTTAATTATCATCATTGGTGTACGTATCGCAAGTTTGACTCGATTTTTAGAAAATATGAGGAACATTTGTATCTCTAAATAAATTTATTAAAAAACTAGATTTGAAGATCTTTCTAATGATACTAGTTATGTAGTATAAATATTAATATTTTTAAATATATAATTATCAGTAATTATTTTTTAAGAAACACAAGTGACAATTAAAAAAAGACGGGGGAGTATATCATAGTGCCCGGTGCCGGAGCCAACAGCGGCACCCTTGATAGGGATAAGCTCACCACCGTCATGTCTCGTGACGAGGCTAGGCTTGCCGCCACTATACTTTCTTGCACTGAGATTGAGATGCTACCACCACGACGCCCTGCGGTACTACGTACACCTGCCACCACCATACCCTTGAACTAGGCCCGATTGATCGCCATGAATGCATGGCAGTTGATCGTCAAATCATTTCACGAGGGTAAAACCACATTTCGTGACGGTATATTCAGTCTCATGAAATCTCAATATTCTTGTAGTGCACTCTCATGTGGAGAGAGTGTCGTGACGGTCTTGCTGCCGCCGCCAGGCCCCGTGTAGGAGCCTAGGCTCATCACCGATGATGTATCAAGGTGAGGTGGGAGTGTAGGAAAGATGTGGAGAGAGACTAATCAGAGATGGAGACGACTATTAGAGAGAGAGGGAAGAGAGAAGGATAAGGCTGAGGGAGATTGAATTAATTGTATTTTATATAAAATTTCATGTCCGAGATCAATGATTTTATCCTTACCAATTGGTAATAGGATTCGGTAATGATAGGTTCTATATTACTAACGAACAATAATTATCTACCACTATTAGTTGATTTTCTATATCAGTATAAAATTGTTTGGTAGTGACCGTTTGTTTCTGTAGTAGTGATAGCTAGTCATGAACCGCTGTGATACATAAGTTTTCGGTGCCAGCTCGTGGCTACAATTAGGAATGATAAATCAATGGCTACATTTGCCGATTATAGCCATGAATCGACGGTGAAAAGCTAGCTGTTATTACCAGTTATCCTATCGTTGATGGTTCTAAATCAATTGACAGTGATAGTGCAGAAGTAATTACCTGTTTTGTAGTAGTGTAAATTGTAATGACATACTCTCATGTTTTCAAATAATATGGTGTCCAGGGAACGGAACTGGTTTATAATAAAATAGTTAGGTTGTCTCAAAGTATCCATCTTTAAAATATGGATGGAGTAGCTTTATTTTTTTCTAGTAAAAAACTAAACGAGATCTGATGGTGACGTCCAAAACCTAATCATGCATGTAGATAGCACATTTGGGAGCGTGTTCTGTGTTTGCTAAACAATTGGTTGTTTGTGCAGACTACACACGTGTTTACCACATATTGAGTGTGCATATTTATTTGTTTGTCCTGTAGCGGCTGTAGTTAATTTATTAGTCAGTTGATGTTTAGGAATAGGATATTATGTCTAAAGGCTGCTTACACTTGTATGGCAATATTGAGTCGTAGTATGCCTGTTTTTCTTTATATAGTTTTAATTAATTAGGTGGTTTATAATTAATTAGAGTGCACTGCAATTAATCTGCATTGGGCGTGTGAACAATCATGATAAGTACATCGATCGAAAGGGAGACACGCCTTACTATCAACCATCAACATAGTCGGAATGAGACAGCTAGCTAGCTTAGGTAGCCCCAGGCCCAGCTAGACAACGAATTCTGGTTAATTAGTATATGTAATTGTCATATTGACAACAAGTAAACAAATGTGACGAGGTAGGCCAATGTGTCTGCATGCTTGTACACAAAAAAAGGTATACAGTTGCACACAAGGTACCTGAACTTTTCCTAAATCTATGTGTCCTGTATTGTTTATAGAGACGTGCATTTACGCATGATGATGTTGAAGGAAGCTCATCGTGTGTGTATATATCCTTCACAGTGACAGTATTCAATACTTCAACTAGCTTCAACTATAATTTGGATCGGAGAGATTACGATCAAGTAAAGATTTTGGGTACAAATTAAGGTCATGATCGGATCCTTATGTCACTAGGGAGGGCATGAGCTTCAATCTAATTTGTTAAGCCCCCACCTAGACGTGGCTACAACATTTGTATTTTAAACCTCTCTACTTAATGTAAAGATACGTTATCTTTTGTGTGTTTGAGAAAATATATGATCTGATCTTAGGATCACCGTGGTTGAATGTTGACGATGGAAGGCAGCAGGCACAGTGCGTACTCACGTGTGACACATCATCAGCCTTGTAGCTCTTTGAATTTTTAAATTTCAAAATTCCATTTGAGTTAAATATAAACAAACACGTACTGATGGGATCCGAGTATATAATACTACAGGTATCTGACGTGCAGAATTTCGTTCGATATGCCTAGCGCTCGTGATACCGGGTCGTGTTGTTTGCAAGACTAGGCAACAAAACGATATATACTACTACATCAAAAGGACGACGATCAAAGTTAAGCGGTCATGCTTCAATTCATAATTCTCAGCAGTAGTCGTTACGAGATAGATCCACACTCTCTCAATCTGTCCTATAATATAGCGTAATTTGACCTCTCTGGATTACGTGCCAACTGAGTACTACACTGCTACGCTACTAAATTCTTGTTCAATTGATTACAACGTATACGTGGGGTAGGCTAGCGTTGTCCTGGTCATCATCATCGACCATCACCACTTGATTGATTTCAGCGTCGGGTAGTATAACCGGAAGGGTCGTCGCAGCGTATAGCAGCAGCATGCAGCGAAGACACGTACACGTGTGCGGTGAAGACGGCCGCCGGACCCGGCCGCTTGCGTGCAAAACGAGCGATCGAGCAAACAGAGGCCAAGATAGGGCTTACGTTTGAATTTTTGAATTAGACTCTTAATTTCAACATTAGTACTATATAAAATAAAAAAATTTTATCATATTAAAATATTAACACATACACAAAGTATTAAATATATATAAGATTAAAATCTAATTATACAATTTAATTATACTTTATAAGATGAATATTTTAAATCTAATTAATTAAAATTTAAATAATTTTTATTAAATATAAATAAAATACTATAAAAATTCTGCTACAAGAATTCTTACGAATTTAGAGAAGACGAGCCGCAGCGACGGAGCGGGCGGGCGGCGACCAATCGAGTGCGCGTCGTCAAAGCTGCTTTGACGCCACGCCCGGGTCAAATTCATTCGGCTCCACGCGCAGGACCAGGAGAGAGAGGCAGGTCGGCCTCGGCGGCTAGCCTATACTATGTTATAATATAATACCTCCTCCTTACGGGAGGCATGGGGCCGGGCTCTGATGCGTTCTGTGTACATCGTGACAACGAACCTTCGGGTTTGCTCAGATGGCTTTTCGGCGATCTGTTCATATATTTCCCTGAACATATATCGCTCTTTCCGAAAAAAAAAAAACATATGTAATTGCTCGCTTCCCCCACGCCGTTAACGTTTTCCGGCGACCTGTTCAGAAAGCACCTAGTTAGCTAGCTCGATGACTGGGGCCTGGTTTACTTCCCTCCAAAAGTTATAATTTTTTTACTCTCTCTTCATTACATTAATATTTAGCTGCTTGCATAGAGCATTAAATATAGATAAAAAAACTAATTACACAGTTTAGTTTAAAATCACGAGATGAATCTTTTGAGCCTAGTTGGTCCACGATCAGACAATATTTGTCAAATAAGACGAAAGTGATACTATTCATCGGGTTCAAAAAATACCACAATCTAAACACCCCCTGATGAATAATGCAAGTATTCATTTTAATATACCAACAAATCGCGTCTTGGAGAGAAAGGTGCCTTGATTACCGTCAGCGAAAAGATGTGACGATATAGAATACTATTACGGAAAGTAAACATTAAGCATTTTTTTGACATGAAAAATATTTTCATTACTCATAACTTGCTGCCAAATCATTGGCAACTAGTTCACGCATACAACTTGGAATGCTATCCATAACAGGCTCAGCACCCACACTCATATTTGCTCCAAGAGCAGCTAATAAGCAGCATTTTAATAAGAGAGCGCAATGATTTTCACCATTGTTATTAGAACATATCATCCATGAGATCTGTCCATTGAGTCTTCCTTTATTTATTAGGCATTTATAATGCGTTGTTGTGTATCTCAGCTTTTGGAAAACACGTTAGAAAGTATTGAAATACTCCCTTTCCTTAATAACTGATGTTATAGAATTCAAATTTTATTCCAAAAAATACTTGACCTTCTTGGTTTTCAATGCACCTCTTTTTTCTCAATACACTTTTCTCTTTTACCAACATATCTCTATCTTTATTTCTCTTCTTTGTAGGGGCACTTTGGCCTTTTGGCTACAACGTTGATTGGTATCTGTACGTAACATTATAATAATTATTATTTTGGAACAGGGGAGTATACATGTTACGCATCTCCAAGTGATTTTGATACCCACTCCCAGTCTTGATTTTTTTGGCAAGATTGAGAAAAAAGATCTCCAACAATTTCCTATCTCAACCCCTAATCTTTCAGCACATGGAAAAATCAACCCCGACTGTGCGAAAATATACATACATGTATCTATCCACTAATTTGGAGATGGAAGGACGTGTGGAGGAATAAAGAGACGGACAAGGTTCTCAATATAGATATACAAGATAGAAATTATTATAAAAGTGCTAGTGTAACTGGTGCGGGATTTCTGATGCAAAATTGACTTCTATATATATTTTAGGAGTGAGATTTAAGAACAGTTGGGAGAAGCCAACAAAAACAGTTAGAGAAAGCAGAAAAATATGTTCCCGACTCTTTTAGGCTAGTTGGAAATTTGTTGATCATGGTGAAATCAGCCGGAGGCAACACGCGCATGCGCATGCTACTACAGCGAGAGCAGCACAAAACGGCCCAAAACATTTGTTTTCCTGTGTTGCTTGGTCGTCCAAGCCTAGAACGTACAACTAGTACCTGGTCCAAACCAGAAGATTCCAACGAGCCCTCGATATTTTTGTTCATCATCATGGTACACTGGCTCCAATTATTAGCGAACGTCGTCTAGAGATGACGAGATGAGTTTAAAACTTCCGGGTTGTCAGGTCTTCCAAGCTAGCCATATATAGACTCTTCAAGCTAGTCAAACACTCCTGTGCGAAATATATGCCAAGTTGAGTAGTTGACGAAAATGACGTCGGATTATATTATCTTCGAGAAAAACTAACAGAGTCAATTAGTTTGAAAAATGATAACCGCAATAGCTTCGAATCGCACGGCTCAATCGATGCTCAGATGACTGCGGCGGCAAATTAGTAGACAGGGACTATTGTACAGCTATCTATCCGGCAAATTAGTAGACAGGGACTATTGTACAGGTATCTATCTCACAAGGACAGACGACCGTGGAAGTCAGCTAATTAAGCTAGCTCGTTCACTAGTCGTGATTATCTACGCAGGCAATATAATTAATCTACCTTACTATATTTATATACCAACTAAAAGATACAGTATTTTATTTCAGAGAGGAACACTATGATGATGATTAGACGTCGAAAATTAGTCAGTGTAGTGGATGATGACAGTTTTATTTCTAGACTAGAGATATATATGATCGTGACACGTCTGCATATATATATAGTATTACAAACAATTAATTAATTAAACGCAAGCATGATCAGCATGGGAGAGTCAGAAAAAATTAAAAAAAATGCAAACCTGGCGATGAAAGAAGTCCAAGCAAAGACTGTGTCGACGAAGCTGCCTTGTTGCCAAGCAAGGAAACAGCTAGTGCACGGGGTAGCACGAGAGCGATCGATGGGTCGAGGCCGCCGGAGTGGTGGAACCCGCGGGAAACTTGCCGCGCAGCCCGCAGCGGACGACGACGACGAGGTAGCTGATCGATCGAGTCGCATGCACGGCGTGGCGCGGTCTTAGCTTGGCAGACACGCATGCGTGTGCTGGCTGGTGAACGGCAGACACGTAAGTGCGCAGCTGGAAACTAAGCATGAGCACAAGCACCAATTGCATGCGAAGGCGAAGCTAAGCTACTAGGGCTACCAGCTCGTGCATATGCATGGAAGTTACGCACATGAGAGGGAAACTAAT
>CM041640.1:32253107-32279298 GCA_023333625.1 Bothriochloa decipiens
CATGAAATCAAGGCATGCAACAAATTGCAAAAGGACAGTCGTCGTCCTGGCATTCAGTGCATAGAGAAACTAACAAGCCCTAGGCTACATAGCTAGCTGATCCTGCATATGCATGTCTTGAGGGCCGGGGCATGAAAGGAGTGGCAGTGAAGGAAAGCTACTGATGAGCGGATCCGGAGGACTAATGCTTAGCAAGCGCGCCACTAATTCCCTCGGGATCAATTTACTAACGGTTAAACTAAGGAATTAGCCGAAATTCCCTGGTCCATGCGTGCAGTGCAGCGTATGTATATAATATAATATAAACAATCAGCATGCTCCTGGGAGCCCGCACATTCCTTTGTTCCTCTCTGATGTCTTCTCTACTCAATTGGAGGCTCCATCTCGCCGACCCAGGAGCAAACTGCACTAGTTAATGGTATGATTTGGCTTGGGATTAGCGAGGAGTGAAGCGGCCGGAATTAGCCAGCTGCTAGGGATCCAGTGCTGGGACGACGATCAGATCATCTGCAAATTAGATTATTAGCACAGAGAGAGAGAGAGGGAGAGCGGGGGCCTGCGTGTTGTGGCTGCCGGGATTAGCGTTCGTGCGTGCGTTCCATGCCATATGGGGCAGCAGTTTGTTGCTTGACGCTATTGCCGCTGTCCCCTCGCCCGGCCCGCGCGCACATGCATCATCATCTCAATCCCAATCCGCCGAGGCCGAGCCGATCAATCATCTACTATTCCCGGCAGAGGCAGCGGCCGGCCCTGTGGCTGTAGGTACGACGTACGAAGTACGTGCTCTGGCACTGGCAGCCGGCCATGTCGTGCGCTCAAAGCATCCCTGCGCGCGTCGTCCTCGTCCCCGGCCGGTCCCTCCCGGCCGGCTAATAGCGACGACTTGGCGGATGGGCGACGCCGCGCGCGCGCATGCAGGCGCAGCGAGCAGATGCAATGCATCGGCCAGCCAGCGGAAGCGAGAGGCGCCGCGGCCGCGCGCGGTGGTGGCCCGATTGATCGTCCGGACGACGACGTACCGGACGGGCATTGTCGCATTGCATGTTCACATGCATCGATGCAATAATAAGACACACGTTTGCACTAGTTGTCTGAGGTTTTTACACCAGAAAAATATTTCGAAGCATCTCCCTCTATATTCGCTCCAAAGAAATCCAGCGGGTAAGGGAGCTTCAGCCCTAGCATCCATGGTGAATCTGCTTTTAATTGGTAACATAAGGTTAGTATAGGAAGTTCAATCAAACGAAATGGTCTTGGAATTAATTTTTCCTGTGGCTAGGGTCTGATAAATAAAAAACAGAAGAAGCCATAGAAGAAAGGCCCCTTTGGAGCGCAAGGTTTTAAACGAATCGTACAAGAATTTTATAGAAATTAATCAGTTTATTTTTACAGAAATAATGCAAGATACAGGAAAGTTTCCCGCGTTCCAAATGGGCTTAAAACTGCTATAATGTTGGAAAATGCTAGCATGCCATCTTTTTGTTTCCTGTGATTTGGACGGAGTCCACTAGAGTTTTTCATTTGACCCATACTGCCATACATACTTCATCCGGCTTATAGTTGCTCGGTGAAGAAACTTTTGCATAGTTGTATTGGCTGCCTGGTCAATTGACCGGGACACATGTTCTCGCTTCTCTCACGCTGAGCTTCGTTCCTGTGTTTTTGCTTTCAAAGTCTACGGCAGAACGAAAATATCGTGAGTATAAGCGACCGCATGCGTCTATTTTAAAGTAGCTAATTCGTATTTAGATGTTTTTAAAAAAATTTAAAACTTTACACGTCAATAGTACCAAACTGGATGTACATTGTCCCTAAATTTTAGATTCAAATAACTTTTACAAAAATTCATATGAAAAAATAAATTTTAACCACTAGAGGACAAAATTAAGGATGGGTGAAATTTATTTTTTCATAAGAATTTTTAAGTAAAAAATTCTTTAAAACTCAAACTTTATAACAATACTCATCTAGTTTGGTACTATTAATATATAAAATTTAAAATTATTTTAAAACCTATAGATATTTAGATCATAGACACCTGCGCTCGTGAGTGCTTTCAGAAGTCACCAGGAAGCAGCCGATGCATGGAGCAGCAGCAGCGAAGCATCATCAGGTGAGCCGACATGATCTCACAGAAAAATAAAAGAGGAGCCGGTGTGGTAAAGGTCCAACATACCAACACGCCACTGCAGGCACCAAAGATGGGCCCAGATAGAGAGGACACAAGCAGGGGCCCACAAGCACGCCCCTCCCTGGCCTTGCATGGCTCACATCCAGCTGGACGACAGGATTGGAGCCAAAGGCAAATTCTAAGTTTGCAGCGCACGAAAGATTCAGACCACACGTCTGACATCTGCACTGCAGGGAAAAATGTTAATTGGTATAAGCTTCAGATAAACTCATCCGACCGAAGAAGTTGCCGGCAAGACGATTGGTCATCATCGGCTAGGTGCTGTCGACAAGCATCAAACAAGGCTCTCTGTATGTACCTAACACACCAACTGTAAGTCGATCCGTTGTTGACAACAACCGAACTACTGTATGCATGCTTGGCCGTCTATCTTTTGATGGTCTCATCATCACGGTGGATGGAGGCTTACAATTCACAAACACTGCTTAATGCTGGACTAATCAACTGAACCTTGCACACGCAAAGGTAAACCTGATGTCAGGCAGCTATATGAGCTATATGAAGTGTACTACTCTCCTGTCACCTTGCACTTGACAGCAGCTTCTTCTCTTTTCTTCCCAAAGAGTTGGTGAGATACTTATCTAAAAATTTGCCATTAGAAGGCCCGTAATAATCTCGGATAAGCACGGCCGATGTGGATTGCATTTGCAGATATAATTGCGGGTTTGGTGTGTGGTAGCTGGACGATGGCCACTGCACTGAGATATCAGGCATGCTTGCGTTAGTCTCTGCTCTGCTGCTGCTTGCATCTGGGGCACACACTTTGCCTTGTATTTTAGAGCTTTATTAATGGCATGTTTTTGTCAAAGCTAATGTGGCCCATGGGTTGGAAAAGTTTGTACGTGGATTTGGGGCTTAGTTGGAGCCTTGCGTTGCACCCACAAAAGGCCAACCGATCAATCATGTGCTTAATACTAAATATGCAATCTCGATCCATCTTCTTGCATATCGACCGTACCAGCAAGTTCCACGTCGAGTTGACAGGATCTGTTGTAATTATAAGAAATAAATAAGATAAGACAAAAAAGAAGGATAGGATATATGCAGTGTGGAAATCAAAGGTGATAATGGCATAGATTGTTGTCTTAGAAAATGGTGATGTGGAAGCGCACTCATTTTCTCTCACCTGATGAGTTGTAGTCATCATAATCCTAGATTCGATATGGTATGGCACGCCAAAAATATCTCTGTCGCTTTGGTTGGATAATCGTCTATCGTGGACGGCTATGTCCTAGGTGTAATATAAGATTATATAGAGAATGAGAGACCTTTTTGAATTTTACTGTAGCGTGAGCGTATTGAATTTGTGCGATTCAAAGTTAACTTAGCTTGTTGTTTTTTGAAAAGACGCCCTGACGAATAAAAACGGCGTGTGACTGTGGGCGGACTCTCTTGTCGCTCCTAGCTTTGAGTCCACTCCATAAAGCTTGGCTTCGCATGGGTCGAATAGCTCGACACGGGCCGCCACTGCATAAGCAAATAGGCTAATCTATCATCCATGGCATTCACATCGTAGTCCTGCCATCCCGCCATGGATTCTGTTTTGTCCCACTGTGAATCTATTGTATTAGGTTGCGCTAGCCATAGATCCAGCCACGCTTTTGTGGATCTGCTGTGTCCACTTGATCTGTTGCATTAGTTGTGCCAGCCATGGATCCGACCACACTCTTATGGATCAGAGAGAGTTGGAAAGGTTTATAGGTTCAAGATAGAGTTGATTTGAACAAATGAGAAGGGTGCACACAGAGGAGCATGGCCACGAGCGCCACTGTCGTTGCGACCTCCACGAGCTCATGAGTGCCACCAGTAGCAAGGGAGCTGCGCAAGCACCGCAGACAGTGAGGCCACGTACAGCGTTAGGCGCTTATGGGCAGTTTGCTAGTTGCGTCGCCGTGGAAGGGCGTGAGGGCGCTTGCTAGTTGTGTCGCCGCTCAAACAAGCACCGGTGCTTCGGCTGAGCTGCACACGGCCTGTACAAGCTGACGCATGGGCCTCCTCTATTGCTAAGCGCCTATCAGACAAGAGTTTGCATTGTAGGTTAAGTCTAGTGCTAATTGTCTCTCTTCTAAGAGCCTATCGCATTGTACTAGGGAGATGGTCCAGCAGCTTCTCCGCGTAGGCACATTGTGCTAGGGAGATGGCGTCGCTCCCCTGCTTCACCTCGATGACGAGGTAGTAGGAGAGCTGGCTGAGATCGCTCATGGGGAACCAAGTCGCCATATCATGCTTGAAGCCATAGATGTAATTCGCATGCGCTCTGGTGATGATGAGGCAGTCGACATACACGCCGCCAACGTGCTCCTCTTTCCCAATGCTGCATATAGAGTGCATGCTCCGTTCGCAGTGTGCGAACCCATGCCACCCAATGTGGCATCGAGCTTGGCATTCCACACTAGCGTTGTCTGCCTCAGCCGTATAGGGCCATGTGCAGCAGCACCTTGTGCTCCAACCCTTGACAGCGAAGCCCAAAGCTCGCTTGATGTAGACCATCTCTGCCAGCTCGTCGTTTTGAACAACCATTTCATGGCCAGAACACGCCAATCCTTGGCCGGACTCGATGCGCACCATAGGTGCAAAAGATTCCTCGAAGTTAATGCCCTCGTGGTGGAAAAAGTCGCGGGCAACAAGGCATGCCATGTGCTTACAAATGGCGCCGTGCTCGTCCCGGTTCACATATACACCCACTTCAGCCTAATCGAATGACGACTTGGAGGTGATGGATGAATGAGCTCCCATGTCTCATTGTCTTCGTCTCCTTCAACATTGCCTGCCTCCAATTGGCATCCCACTTGGCCAGCGTAAACATGGGTGGCGCCTTTGCGCTAACAAGGAGCAGCTCCTAGTCGCCGAGTGGCCAGCTCACCAAGCCTAGTGTAGCCAAGTTGCCGACAAGATTTTCCAAGGTGAGGATTAGCCAGTTGACCCACTAACTTCCAATATTCTACACAAGTGCCTCCTGGCGCAGCGTTGGTGGCGGAGGTGGCAAATGCACCCCTCCGCCCAGCATTGTCATCGCCGCCTACGCAACATCACCATCCATTACCTGTGATCAGCCACACCACAGCCTGACTTGATACCACTTGTTGGCTCGATCTCCCTGAAGCAGCTAGCATACCAGCACCCACACACACTCACAGCTGGAGGTGAAGGGTGAGTGTGCAGTGTGCACACACAGTTCGAGCAGCAGATATGCAATTGAATATGTAGCAAACTGAACTACTTTTTCAATTACTAAACAAGATATATACATAACTCTTAATCAATTATAGCTACACTTGCTTGCTACTGGTACATAGTGAATTGTACACTTTAAAAGTTGCTGCTGCACAAAGTGGACAGTACATTTTAAATGATGCTATGTAGTCATATTGAAGGCGACGTTTGTACCGATGCAGAAATGCATTCGGTCAATTCTCACAATTCTCACACTTGAAAGCACCGGTAACAGCTTCCACTATCTTGTTCCGTAATATTGGCTTTGTCAGGTGCAGATCCATCCCAGCACGGACAGCCTTCTGCAGATCCTCTTCCATGTCATGCGGTGTTCCTCGCGGATGAGTTTCGTTGCTTCGTAGCCATCCATAACGGGTGAAACATTCTCAATTTTTAACGAAGAGAAAATACATAGAATGACGAATAATATAATAGTTCGAAACTCAAACCATTACATTATCCGGCAACTGTCGATACAGAAATTCGTACATCGAATGAAAGAGTACAATTAGAAGGGATTACATAAATAGTCCATCACGACACTTGCGGAATCATCAGAGTAGCAGCAGCTTCAGGGACAGCTGCGGTAAGCGGAAGTACAACAAAATCTCCAAAAGAAGTCTGAGCGTAGGAACGAGACGTCTACTCCTCCTCGTAATTATAGTCGTAGTCGGGCTCACCTGCCAAATAAGTTTCAGTACATTTTGTACTGGCCACTGGGTCCCACCCTATGCTTTGTTTTTGCTATGTAGTATTTGGTGGATGCAAAGGATATAATCAAAGAGTCCTATATATGGCTGTGGTTTCCTATGCAAGTAGTAATCATCATGATATAATAGTAATTCATCAAGTTTTAACCCATCTCATTCACACATCTTTCCCATCCCCATCATCACACACTTCTCACCCTCTTGCACTTAGTCGACAGGTCCAACTCCCTCTCGGAGCCTGTCTCAATGGCCCACGGTCGGAAGGGTAATGACCAGGGAGAAGAATAGAAGGACTCATCTTACTACTCTCGAGAAGCATAGGTCGAGGGAAAGGCCAATTCGAGCCCACGGACTATATATAGATTCAAAACTCTGCAGAGCGTGTACTCCCGTAACCACAAGATCACCATCATAGGCGGTGCCACACCTAGACTGATTTCGACTGCTTTCTAACCGGTGCAATGCCACCCTACCACTCAGTACTGGGACATCCCGGAATACCACCCGCACACTGAGACTGTGAGACATAATATCGGGCCCCCGAGGTCACTATGTTGTCTAAGGAGGGTGTGGGTCCCAATGCCCGTACCTCCCGACACTATATGCTAACAACCTAGTAGTAGTGGCACCGTCCTAGTTAGTCAGACATCCGTCCCCTGCCCATTCAGGGGCGAGCGGTGAGCACGTAGGTCCCAAGGTTTCGGTTCTCAAGAGATATCAGGTCCTAGGGGGATTAGACAGGATTATCTTCTCATAGGGACTATAACATTCCGTGCTACAACAGCACCTCCTACCCGGGGCCTCGCTCCACGAAGGCTCTCACCCCCAGAATCACCATATACCTCACAATGTACTCGCCACAGGCACCTCTCATGGGGGGTGCCCAGAACACATCCTCCGGTAAGACTCGCCCCAAGGCTCGTCACAGAATCCTGTCCAATCGACTCAACCTTCACCACACACCCAAGACACACGTAGTACTCTCCCCGAGTAAAGTGGCACCACGTGCCTTATCCATATAACCATACTCCACCACGCATCACACCACAGATATAAAGCGTAGTAGGAGTAAAGCAAGTATAAGTAAATAAGCATGCGTATAGCCTTTCAGCGGGTGTGCAGAAGTAAGGTTGCAACAAGGTAAAGGCTCATCAAGAAATTCTACCATGCAACCTATCACAGGTGATATTACATAAAATAAAGCACTCGCAACTAGTAAATATGCTATGCGTAATAGGATTTACGAGGTTGGGTGGGACGTGGCACCTGCGTAGTCGTCACCGAGCTCCTCCTCGTAGTCGGGGTCGTCCTCCTCAAGCGGCTCCTCCTCTAAAATGAGACGTAATAGTCGCATTAGTGACTCCTATAGAGTTAACACAAAGAACCATGAAAGCCAATCAATCCAAATGCAATCATACATAAGCCTATGACGTAGAGCTCATTTTTATGAAAATTTGGACAATTAGTTCATATTTTTTGGAGTTCGTATGAATAAGTTATGAATTTTACAATATTTATCCATATTTAGAAAAAGAAAAAGGAGGGGTTAAATCAGAGCTTGACACGTGGCAGGCTGTGACTGGTCCAAAGCTGAACAGCGGCTGACATTTGGGTCCTAGCTGACTGGTCACTGACAGGTGGGCCATGTCAATGGTCAACGTTGACTGGTCAACGGCCAACGCCGACGGGCCTCGACCGGGCCTTAACGGGCCTGGGTAGGGCCGGATACGGATCGGGTTGAGCCGGCCTGGCCCGGACACGGATCGGGCTCTAGATCTTCCCATGTGGCGGGTCTGGATTCGAAACAGGCCGAGTCCATGACTCAGGTTGCGTGAGGCCGGTTCACGGTGAGCCGTGGGCAGCAAGCCCACGTGGCTCCTCTCCATAGATCCAGCTGGGGCACACGGTGGATCAGGTCCACACGGGGGTAAATTCCCCTCTCCCCTGTCTCCATGCGTGGTTGGACGTGGCAGGGATCGCCGATGGCGAGCGGCGCGGTGGCTTCGGATGTGCTGGGCTGGCTCGGGGTAGGGCTATGGCATCGCAGCGTGGTGGCGAAGGCGACTGCAGGGTCCAAGCGGGCGTGCGGGTCGGGGGCTCGCCGGCGCACGCGGTGCAGCGGCGGCGGACGACAGCGTCATGACGGCAGGCTACTGTAGCGCCCCGGCGGAGGCTTTGCCGTGCGCTACAGACTCATGGGGTCTAGGCGAACATGGCAAGGCACTTTAATCGAACCGGGGTGCTCTAAATGATCAACGGTGGTGGCGGCGAAGGTCGACGACGGTGGTGACTCTCCGGCAAGGCCCCAAATTAACCTCCATCTTCACCTCCATCCTACATTTGGAGCAGCTTAGAGCTCTAGGTTACTAAAGGCGTGGCTACGGGGGCTCGGCGGTGCGCGCGCAGCAGCAAGGCCGCAGCGGCGCTCCGGCGGCCGGAGTCCGGGGAGACCGGGAACTACAGAAGCTCACGAGTCTCTATTGTGGTCCATCCTAGCTCCCTAACCATGTCACCTAAGTGTTCTAGACGACGGCGAACACGACGTGTGAGTTAATGAAACAAGAAGGTGAACGGAGCAGCGGGAACGCGGCGGAGCTCTAGATGCGGGCATGGCACATGCAGGATGAGCTTACCTCGGGTGGCTGCGTCGTCAGCCGGTGAAATGGGGGTTTGTTGGATAGTGATGGTGCGTTGCAGAGGAAGCAGAGTAGCAGCGTCGCAGGGTCACCGATCCTTCTCCTCCGGTGCGCACGGGCAGCGGAGCTCCCTGGTCCGGCTCCTCTGCTCTGGTTCCGGTAGCGGATAACTCCTTCCCCGTCTGCCGTGCCTCCTACCTCTTCCCTTCTCCTTAGTGCGAGCAAGCAAGGTGTGTGGTGCGGGCGATGCCAGAATGGCTGCGTGCCACGGGGAAACCCTAATGGCACGGGCGAGCTTCTTCTATAGCCATGGTGTCGGCCATGGATGGCGGCGATGCTTAATGCCCATCGAGCGGCTGTGCGCGGCTGCGAGTTTGGGTTAGGGTTTGGTCGGGCGCACGACATGGCGGGACGCGTCTCATTCATCCATGCGGGAGTGGGCGCGGGCGGACGGCCATGGGCGCCATGGCCACTTTTGGTGCGGACGATGTGATGTGCGGGCGCCCAGAAAAGGGAAGGGGAAGGTGTTGGCAACGCGGCCCCACGCATCAGCAGCAGAGGGCGAGAGGCGTGGGCGCGCGACGCTGGCAAGCCCTTGCTGGGCCAATTCGGCAGCTTGGGCTGGCCGCGCGGAGGAAGGCAGGCGCGGGCTGTCGGGAAGAGGCAGCCGGCGCGGGCGGCTGGCTGAGCTAGGCTAGTTTTCCTAGTGGGCCGCGAGCGGGGAGGCCGGTGTGGGGGAGAAGAAGCAGGGCGGGCCTGATGGCTTGCTGGGTCGGTCTGGCGGCTTGGGTTGAATTGCCTTCTCATTTTCCCTTCCTTTTGCTTATTCCTTTTCTATTTCTTTGACAAGCACTTATACATCCATGACATGATCAAGTTAGTGAGAGGGTTAGTGACCATGTCATGGGCACTAAGCTAGGTCCACTAGAGTCTCTTGGGGAGTTGGGTCCATATCCATGGTTAGTTGTTCATAACATATATATTTATACATGTGATATAAAGGCTCATTTGATTTTATTAAACATTACATAAAATCAAATGGGAAGCAATTCATTCCTTGTAATTAAAATGCGAATGCTCAACTAACATTAGGTGCTACTTGTGCAACTATTGGATGTTTTTCTACATGACACTCACCAACCATTGGTTATTTTAGAAAAATTTTTGTTGGTTGTGATTTTTGGTGTTTGGATTTTAGGGTTGTTACATTGGGCATCTAAATTCAAAGAAATACTATAAGTTTTAGGCAATCATCCGATAGAGCTTTGTCTGTGCGCACGTGTGGATGCAGAGTTAACAAGTTTTTTGTTGAACAAAAACATGGCAATCCATGAAGATGACATGGTAGGGCAAGGGCACTATATCCTCTTCTGAAACATCTACTTGCTCAAGAGCTTCTTTGAGCAAGTTCACATCTACGGCTCCATATTAAGCTATTGTGACAGTTGCTCCAAACTGGTTCAGTATTTTCCTTTGGATTGTTTGCAACACTACAGTGTGTTCAGCTAGCAAGATCTGCATCCCTGTTAACGGCTTATCATCATCTTCAGGCTTCTGTTCCTGAGCCAAGGATGAAGCTTTAGTCGATGCTGCAGCAGCAGCTTCGTGCACACAAGGAACAATATCATCTGACAAATATTGCTTATGGCTATTGCCAGCAATCTCAGGACCAACTTAAGAAGATTGCACTTGTGCATCTAAAACTTGGAGGTCTCTTAGGGTCATAAGGTGATAAGGGTAGGAATCTGGGCATTCTATAGCAGTAGGAAATGAGATGGCCCTTCCTGGGAGGCTCTAATCGGTAACCCATGCTCAACTCTAATCCTAGCGGCACTAGTAGTGGTTATATTCCCCACATGTGTGGCTGAGGCACTTACTACTACTACTAGCTAATTGACCATGCATGCACCAACACTCACATGAGCGGCCAAGGACACGGCTGACCAGGCTCTAGCCACTTGGTAGCGGCACTCTTCTTCCTAATATAGTGATGGCCAATCAATTCCAGCTCAAGTCCACGACATTATCGCCCTCCTTTTGAAACTGCTCGTCCTCGACCTAGAATTTGGGGTATCGCCCTCCTTTTAAAATAGCTCATCCTTAAGCTGGAATTTGGGGTATGTAGTCTTGAACTCATCAAATGGCTCCCAGGTAGAGTTCACTACGCTACACCCGACCCACCGCACCAGTACCTCCTAGCGGCCACTGTTGACGTGGGCATGAAGATGTTCGCTAGTGCGTCGCCATATGATACTTCTTCAGGAACACAACATGGAAGACATCATGAATGTGTGCCTTGGGTGAGAGCTGGAGGTGGTATGAGACAGAGCTGAGGCACTTGTTCACTTGCAAAGGCCCATAGCAGCAAGTCATCTGGTTGTTCCTGATCATTGTGGCGGTGTGCTGGTGTAGGCGGAGCCATGCCAGGTACCTAGTCGTGAATGAAGTGTCCTAGTGGTTGGCATCGTGGAATTGCTTCATTATGGTTTGGACCTGCAGGAGGTGCTCCTGGACTAGATGAGGAAGAATCTGATGATCACAGGAGCAGTCGGCAGTAACAATGTGGGGGTGTTGAAGATTTCACCGAACTCAACAAGGAGCAGCTAGAGAATGTCTAGGCATTCGGTGGTGTGGAGCGAGGGCCTGCTGGAAGCAGAGATGATGGTCCATTGGACGCTATGCCCTTGGCACCAGAACGCCATAGTCTGGCGATCAAGGTCTATTGATGCAAAATTCTTATCTACAAACACACTGGGCTAATACCCAAACTCGATATCCGAAGCGTGCCAGTCGATTTGACCTGTTAATCGACAAGGATGATAGATTGAATAAAGTCCGAATGAGACGACAGCGATACGCCCGGACATCAAAGCTCAGAAGGTATTCAATAACTGTTGAACAGATCAGACGAGACGACAGTGATACGCCCAGAAGTCAAAGCCTGAATCGTGCTCGATAGACGCGGAACCTGCAAGGTCGCCGGAGATCAAGTTGATGCAGCCCGTCGATTCTTGAAAGAACTCATTGAAAAAGAAAAGATACTTGACGATGTCATCGAAAAGTAAAGTACTGGTAAAGGTAAATTGCGATAAAAAGTAGATTTGTTTATTGATGCTTGGATATCCATTACAATGCCCTTCGGCATATATTTATACTCCGCTAATCGAAGAGTCCTAATTTAACACGCAAAGCTCAAATATAGAAGAAATAAACTAATTCTTTATACGAACTCTATCTCTTTAAGAAAAAGAAATAACAATCGTATAGGAGTTGGACTTAAACTATAATACGAAAATCGTAAGCTCTGTGTCGCCGATCCTCTGTCCGCTTCCGTCATGATAAAGTTATCTTTTCATCGGCACATCCCTGGCATCGGCAACAACCTTCTAATCTTCCTGCCTATCTCATCGGCAATAGCTTTTCCATCTCATCGGCAACGACCCTCTAATAGCTTTCAGCTTCATCGGCAATGATCCAGATCAACCTGCCCTTCATCGGCACTACTCATTGACAACGTTAGAAGCAATATCAAAGAAAAACCATCCTCCTTGCCGATTAGTCCAGTCTCCAATCCTTATTGACATGTGCCAAAAAATGGTGTCAACACATGCCCCCCAATTTCGGAGTATAAAATACTTTATGCACCGAAATTTTCTCCAGGTCATGATTACTCCTGTTCCTTCAAGCATCTATCCAAATACTAGGATCATATTTCTTTAGATATTTACCGTTCAACGCTCTTGGAAATACTTCTCCTTCGAGAGTTTCTAGGATATAGGCATTACCAGGAACGGACCGATTGACGCGATAAGGACCCTCCCATTTAGGAGACCATTTACCGAACTTTGTACTCTTAGTCCCCATCGATAAGATCAATTTCCAGACTAGATCACCATCGAAAATTCCTTTGTCTTCACTTGCAGCACCTTCTTTGCCACGCCTCGTCATCCTTGATGATTCTCCAGAGGTATTCTTTATTTAAACTTTGATTATTGGATCGGCACTTTTACTCATCTGTTTCTCTCACAGCACCTAGTCGCATGGGCAATTGCTCTGAGTGCGCAGACACTCCAACCATCCATTGCCGATGCCCCCCAGCCATCCGATGCCGATATTTTACAGCACAAGCTTAAGGCTTCATCGGACAAAGAGTCTCCGTCAAAGCGGGCAAGGCTCACACAAACTCCAATTGCTTCATCAGCACCTTTTCCCCGCTACACATCACCTAGTGTTCCTGCACAAGATTCCCCATCAGCAATTGCTCCCCAATTGGCCACTGTCTTTGTACAGGAAACTTCATCGGCATTGATGCCGTAGCAGCAATCAACCGAGATGCCAACACAGGAAATGCCATCGGCAATTATGCTTCCGGTTGCTTCTTCAAGCCAGAGGCAAGAGATTGCCTTGAAACAAGTAAGTCAACTTCCTTCGCTAATCTTTGATACTTAAACTCTTCAGCTAACGCCACTTTTCTCTTTTAGGAGCAAGATTCCCCCGACAGTCTATTCTCCTTTTCTATCAGTGGGGTTATTCCTGATGATGAAGAGCCTGAAGAAAGCTCCACTCCAGCCCTTGGAGCTCTATCATCTGAAACCAAGTCAAAGCTAGAGATGCTATTATCCTTACTGCAACAGGAGACTTCTTTGTTGATCTAGGACTCTGATTCCGCAAGAGCAACCTTCAAAGAAATTCGAGGCCATATTCCTGCCGATGTCGAGGAAGCACTCTTCCAAGCTGCACATTTGGAGAGTCGGCAGCTGCAGTACCAGAGGGCTGCCTAACAAATTGTCGATAGAACCACTCAGGCAAAACTCTAGGAGGACATGATGAAGCACAAGCAATTTGCCGATGAGAAACATAAAGACATCGGTAAATTAGAAGCCTCCCGTGCAGATCTGGAAGAAACGATTGCTCAATTATCGGCAAAAAGAGAAGTCCTGCTGGCGGAGCTAAGACAAATCAAAGAAGCCTTGGACGCAGCAAATCAGGAGAAGGCCCAAATGCCTGACACTATCAAAACTCTCCAGCAAGAAAGGGATAATCAAGCTCTCAAGACGCTGGCGCTTAAGAAGAAAATCAAGTCAGTTGAAGGTAATGCCGATGAAGATGCAAAGACATTGGAGGAAGCCGACCAAATTCGCCTGCGTGCGATATCAACCATCCGTTCACTGTTGAACTTGTAAACCTTCTTCCTCATCGGCAAAGTAATGCATCAGCAACTTGTAAAACTTTAACATTAACGTAGTGTCGATACACTCTTTTTGACCAAGTACTTTATCTGTTTTCTTCTTCTTCATCGGCAAGTGTTCAGAATTTCATTGGCAACATGAAAACCATGTTGATGTCTGCCGATGGGCCTTCAGTTTTGCGCTTCGGCTGCTATACTTGAGTTTTTTCCCCACGGGAGTTTTCCTCTTTACGTTCACGCTGCAATTTCCTCTTCTGAGTCTTCGTCAGACCTTCAGGGCACCATTGAGGAAGCTTCGTTTTTCGAATGGGCTGATACAGTTTTGTACCTAAATTTGGGCAATTTATATTAGGATCTCTACAGAGTATTGCCTCATCAGGCACTCTTGCATTGGCCATCTCCTTGAGCTCCTCTCGGTTCATCGGCAAACAATCATCATGCCTGCCCAGCCTTTCATGTACACTGGTTCTGCCCCCCAGTCGATCATGTACCGATGCCCTCTCTTTGATCGGCTTATCGATGTATCTGCTCCGATTACCATAGCGCGATCTTCTTTCTATCCGATCGGCTCGATCATAACCATTGCACTCGGGGCAACTATCAACGGTAGGCAATTTAATGCCTTCTTCCCAACAGTAGATGAAGAAGGGGCATCTCCAATGATCTTTATGCCGATGCCATTCTTCCCGATGCAACTCCTCTTGCCGATGTCAATAACGGTCATCTAAAATTCTATACGGAGCAGGTCTAGGAGGTCTTCTGGAACTACTGTTTTCTTCAACTATCTCTTTCCCCTTCAAGTCATTGGCAGTTGCTTGATTTCTAGGATCCATCGATGCTCTCCTTTTAGTGCTTGCCGATGTCAACACTTTGGTCTTGCTTATGGCATCCACCATGTTCAGAGGGAAAGGATGTTGATCAATCTTCATCGACTTCTGAGCTTTATAGTTATCGAATTTGATTCTCCCAGATTTAATTGCCGATTGCAATTGCTGTCTGAAAACCTTGCAGTCATTGGTACTGTGCGAAGTTGCATTATGAAACTTGCAGTACCTCATCTTCTTTAGCTCATCTGCCGATGGAATCACATGATTGGGTGACAGCTCGATTTGGCCCTCTTGAAGCAACATATCGAATATCTTATCGGCCTTCGTGATATCAAACGTGAATTTTTCTGGCTCTTTTTGACCAAAAGGACAAGAAATCGGCTTCTTTCCCTTTACCCACTCAGCTAGGCCGATAGTTGGTTCTTCATCTGAATCTGATTCTTCTTCCTCTTCTATAAAGGACACCTTCTTGTTCCAGCTCTTCCTATGTTCTGGAGCTTGAGCACTTTGATCAGAGGTCCTCTGCACAATATGGCTTAAACTTTCAAACTCCTGAGAATCGTATTTGTCTCTGAGGTGCGGCAACAGACCCTGATATGCTAAACTAGCCAACTGGCGATCATCAAGCACTAGCCTGTAGCATCTGTTCTTCATATCTCAAACTCTTTGCACAAAGCTCTCTACCGATTCGTCGCTTCGCTGTCTTAATTTCA
Organism: Bothriochloa decipiens; assembly: GCA_023333625.1. Lineage (NCBI taxonomy): Eukaryota > Viridiplantae > Streptophyta > Magnoliopsida > Poales > Poaceae > Bothriochloa > Bothriochloa decipiens. Next base: position 32,268,586 of record CM041640.1, read on the forward strand.
TCAAATCGGTAAGCTTCTTTTCAGGGACGCTAGTAAAAAAGTACTTATGGAATTGTCTTTCTAGATTGGCCCAAGTAAGAATAGAGTTCGGTGGCAATGAGATAAACCACGTGAATGCCGATCCAGATAGAGAGGACGAGAATAAACGGATCCTCAGCTCATCCCTGTTCGCTGCTTCCTCGCACTGGATGATGAATCGGTTGATGTGCTCCATCGTCGACGTATCATCCTGCCCAGAAAACTTAGTGAAATCTGGCACCTTGTACCGATTTAGGAAAGGAATTGAGTCATAAGCTGGAGGGTACGGAGTCTGATAAGAGTAAGTATTAATCTTGGGCTGAATCCCAAATCGCTCTTTCATCACTTCTGCGATCTTATCAGTTAAGAGTGCATCCTGATCTTGCCGATGCACTGGCTGAATCTCCACTGGAGTCGTTGGCTGATATGCTTCTACATACCCCTGTGGCACTTGGCTTGGAGGAACTGACATATTCACGGCACCAATCTATGGAGTAAAGTTCATCGGCTGTTTTGCTGATGTTTGATCCTGGAAAGTTGCCTATGGACTATATTGCTGAGTCCCCATTGCCTGGTGACTTGGCTGAATAGCAGATTGTTGAACTGGCGCTTGCCTTGAGCAATTGAGATTATAACTCATCGGCACCTGACTTGCCGATGGCTGATAGCTTGCGGACAATTGATGCTCTTGTATGGGTGGATGATAGCCAGCATAATTGCCCTAAATTGCAGATAACCCAGATTGAGATACGAATGGCACTATGGGCTGTTCTGCAGTGGAAGCTCTCTGTTGAACTGGTGGAGGACTAGTCAATGGATTCGCATAAGATATCTGTTGCGGAGGCACGTAGAATCCTATTGACAATGGCTGTATAGCAGGAGGTGCAGTAGAGTAATGTGACACTTGAGTCATCGGCCGAATTGGAGTAGCCGATGTTATTGGACCTTTCCCTGCTACATCATGCACTTGAGGCAGTCCAGAGTTGGCAGTAGATGGACCTGGAGGCATCCCTTATCCCCACCAATTAGCAGCAACTTGATTGTGTTGACCTGAAGGACCTGACATTGCCGATTCTGATAGATTTGTGCTCAACTGAGTACTAGGCCTCTCCTGAGATGTTAGATCTGATCCTATCGGTGTGGCTTCAATGATAGATGGTCTTGATATAACTGGAGGAGTAGGCGCTTCCATACTCTCAACGGCTGGAGTTGCCGATGGAGTACTGACAGATGCCGATACCGGCTGATGATATGCCGGCCCGACATAACCTGGTGCTTGTCCTTCTCTTAATGTTTGCACAACAACATTGTAAATAGTATTGGACAGCACAGTAGAGTGGTTGATCAAAGCTTGATTTAATGCAGAATTAACCATCTCCTATAATTTACCAGGGTTGGAGTCAAAAGTTACCTGCCGAGGCAACGACAAATCTTGCTTTTGAATGACTTCTCTGCCCCTATTCTTGCTGAAAGACTTCAAGCAGAGCTACCTGTAATCCTCCATAGTTTTTTCCATGGCTAGCTTCTGATCCTTCTTGAGATCTGACTCTGATATCTCGATGATATTCTCTGGATTGATATCAGCAGGATTCTTTATGATAAATCTGTTGACTTGGTCCCACTAGGCGTGCCAAAAGATGTGTTGATGCAAAATTCTTATCTGCAAACACACTGGGCTAATACCCAAACTCAATATCCGAAGCATGCCAGTCGATTTGACCTGTTAATCGACAAGGATGATAGACTGAATAAAGTCCGAACGAGACGACAGCGATACGCCCAGACATCAAAGCTCAGAAGGTATTCGATAACTGTTGAACAGATCAGACGAGACGACAGCGATACACCTGGAAGTCAAAGCCTGAATCGTGCTCGGTAGACGCGGAACCTGCAAGGTCGCCGGAGATCAAGTTGATGTAGCCCGTCGATTCTTGAAAGAACTTGTTGAAAAAGAAAAGATACTTGACGAAGTCATCAAAAAGTAAAGTACTGGTAAAGGTAAATTGCGATAAAAAGTAGATTTGTTTATTGATGCTTGGATATCCATTACAATGCCCTTTGGCATATATTTATACTCCGCTAATCAAAGAGTCCTAATTTAACACGCAAAGCTCAAATATAGAAGAAATAAACTAATTCCTTATATGAACTCTATCTCTTTAAGAAAAAGAAATAACAATCGTATAGGAGTTGGACTTAAACTATAATACGAAAATCGTAAGCTCTGTGTCACCGATCCTCTGTCCGCTTCCGTCATGATAAAGTTTTCTTTTCATCAGCACATCCCTGGCATCGGCAACAACCTTCTAAGCTTCCTGCCTATCTCATCGGCAATAGCTTTTCCATCTCATCGACAACGACCCTCTAACAGCTTTCAGCTTCATCGGCAATGATCCAGATCAACCTGCCCTTCATCGGCAACTACTCATCGACAACGTTAGAAGAAATATCGAAGAAAAACCATCCTCCTTGCCGATTAGTCCAGTCTTCGATCCTTATTGACACGTGCCAAAAAACGGTGTCAACAAGGTCCAAAAGGATGGGGCCCATGGATTTGATCCAGTGGAAGGCCAACACAAGCTCATAGTTAGATGATGGGAAGGACGAAGTGGTCGATGCAGAACTCCTTGTTGTTAATGGAGACAGGCATGGCAACACAAACCCTAGCGGAAGGAACAAGCTACCCATTGGCAACACCCTAGTGGCACGGGCTGGAGGCCAAGGCGGCATGCATTGTCCACGGTGATGAAGCAATGGGTGGATCTTGAGTCCACAAGAGCCCGAACGAATGCGCCTACACGGAGGTGGCTAGAAGCATGGTATCAGTCATCTTAATTCTCATGAGGGCGTGAACGGAGATCTTGACATCGTCGATAGGGTGTCGTCATGAGCTCCATTAGGTATAATCCCTTCTTCATGCAGTTGTGGTCCTTCGTGAATTTCTTGCGACAGTTAAGTAGAGGCCCTTCACTCAACATTGGACCATCTCCTACTGCGATAGCCGCTTGAATCAAACAACGGTAGGACGAGGGGCTTGGTCAGAGGTGGCGGTGTTGGAGGAGTGGTCTTGGCGGTGTTAGGAGGCAGCGTGTGGGTTAGGCATCACAGGTAGCAGACACACTCAAATCGGTGGGCTATTGTGGGACATGGAAGGGTCCACATTGTCATCCAAGTCCATCTAAATCCACGCAGCGCTCGAAGGCCCACGCAAGGCCCATGGCATCATCAAGGGTAGCCGAGTGTTAGAGCTCGACATGCTTCTGTAGTGGATTAAGGAGGCCTACGGTGAAGATATCGATTTGGTCCTGCTCCTAGAGTGGCCTACGGTGCATGAGCATGGGCAGGAATTGTGTCTTGTACTCCTTGACCATCCAAGTGTGATGTTGCTTCATGAGGGTGCAAAGCAGATACTATGTGTCGGCGTCCCAAATGCCCACTGCATCTTGTCATTGAATTCTGACCATATTGGTGCACCATGGTTCTACTCTTGGCGATAGTACTAGTCCTGTGCAGCCCCTTCTTAGGAGGTGAGGCACACCCGCTCGTCATCGGCCATGCAATTGACGGGGAAGAACTGCTACTCCTTGTGAAGCCAGGTGACCAGATCAGCACTGCCATCATAGCGTAGAAACTAGAGCTTGTGCTTGCCATGCTTATGTGGATGCGGAGGTGGAGGGTGCCATGGCCAGAATCCTTGGCCGTTGTGGGAGTCGCCGGAGGAGTGGTGGTTCGATTGCAGCTAGTTGATGCCAACGGTGATGGTGAGGCAACTCTGATCACCCTTCATCATCATCATGTCATTCTTGACTCTTGAGAGTTTGTTAAGGATGGGCATCCAGAGCAGATTTGATATCATCACCCATTTTGAGACATTCGAGAGCTAGCTGATACTAGATGACATAGGAGTCTGGGCACTCTATTAGTGAACTAGGGGTTCTTACAGTGGCTGGTTGAAATGAGTGGCTGAGGCACTTATTACTATTATTAGCTAATTGACTACACACTAGCACTAAGGCAGCCGCACACTCACATGAGCGGATGGGGACGTAGCTTGCTGATTATTTGACCAGGCTCTAGCCACTGGGTAGCCTAACATAGTGCTGGCCAACAAATGTTTCCACAACATAAGGAGAGTGTACACGTGAGACCCATGCACCAGCTTTCATAGAATGATATCGCAACCTAGCACCTTGAGCCTCCTTAGATCACTAGAGGAGTCTTGATATCCTCTAGCAGAACAACTTTGCATGGGTCCTCATGTTTGATCCTGGCAAATTTGGCCATCTCCTAGCAAATTTCTTCTGGTTCCACCACCGAACACACTCACATGAGCGGATGGGGACATAGCATGCTAATGAATTGAAAGGGGTCTTGATATACTCTAGCAAAACAACTTTGCATGGGTCCTGATGCTTGATCCTGGCAAATTTGGCCATCTCCTGGCAAATTTCTTTTGGTTCATCACCAGACACACTGACATTAGCGGATGGGGACATAGCTTGCTGATTAATTGACTAAGCTCTAGCCACTAGGTATCCTAATATAGTGCTGGCCAACAAATGCATCCACAACATAAGACACTCACATGAGCGGATGGGGACATCACTTGCTGATTAAATGACCGGGATCTAGCCACTAGGTACCTAATATAGTGTTGGCCAACAACAAATGCGTCAGCTGCATAAGGAGAGTGAACACGCGAGACCCATGCACTGGCTTTCGCAAAACGATATCGCAACCTAGTGCCTTGAGCCTCCTCAGACCATTGGAAGGGGTCTTGATATCCTCTAGCAGAACAACTCTGCATGGATCCCGATGCTTGATCCTGGCAAATTTCTTCTGGTTCATCACTGGAGACGTCATATGAGCTGATGGGGACCAAGCTTGCTGATTGATTGAAAGGGGTCTTGATATCCTCTAGCAGAGCAACTTTGCATGGGTCCTGATGCTTGGTCCCAGCAAATTTGGCCATCTCGTGGCAAATTTCTTCTAGTTCACCACCAGACATACTCACATTAGCAAATGGGGACATAGCATGCTGATTAATTGACCAGGATCTAGCAACTAGATAGCCTAATATAGTGTTGGCCAAGAAATGCGTCCACAACATAAGACACACTCACATGAGCGGATGGGGACGTAGATTGCTAACTAGGAAGCCTAATATAGTGGTGGCCAACAAATGCGTCCACAACATAAGGAGAGTGAACACGTGAGACCCATGCACTGGCTTTCGTAGAACGATATCGCAACCTAGCACCTTGAGCCTCCTCAGACCATTGGAAGGGTTCTTGATATCCTCTAGCAGAACAACTTTGCATGGGTCCTCATGCTTGATCATGGCAAATTTGGCCATCTACTGGCAAATTTCTTCTAGTTCACCCCGGACGTAATCCCCCTGCCCATGGTTTTCTCTCCTAAAACAGTGTTGTTCCTCAACTGGATCACCATCTCCTTGGACGTGAAGCACCAGTTGGTGCCGTAGTAGGCAACATTAGTAGCCATGCTATTGCTCTTTACCTTCTCCAAGGTGGAACCTATGAGCTCGACTTGCGGCCTTGCTGCGCCAACCTGATTGAAAGTCAATGCCCTCCATCCATGTCTGCAGAATCCTCTAGGTTTCATAACCATAAACATAGAGAACGTGGTGCACACCCTTGAAGTTGCTAGCTTCTTGAAACACCAGGCAACAAAATTGGAGCGGTTTAGAGTTCCTGATGGAACTGACTGTCCTTCTATGTCTTGTTGTTTCACCTTGCTTATCTTCAGGAGCACGTTGAATGCAAAGCACATTCCCCTTTTGTCAGGCCCTTTTTCCTTGATGCTAATCTCTCCTCCCAAAAACCAAAGTTTTATAAATAACATGAACAGCAGGTACATATTATGTATATAGTATATTAGAGTAGTGACTTACAAACGATTGCACAATTCTGAGCCCCAAGCCTGTGTCGCTGTGGCCATTGTTCACCTGAATTGAACATAGTTTTCAAACACAGACATCCTCTTCTCCATGGGGATCCCAAAGCTGGTGCCAAACACTTCAAAGTAAGACTCAACCAAATTGGGGTCATTCTGCACATGATCCTGGTCACTAGGTGAAAGCCATAGTTTGGTTTTGGTTAATTGAGACAACAATGGTGGACTATCCTTTTCTTTAAGTGTTGAGAGTGAAGTAAGGTTGGTTCACATCAAAGGTTGAGCAAGGATGGCACACATGGTGAGTGATGTCCACAAGTGATGATCAAGTTCTCGAAACATGGAAAGATGAGAAAAACAAAAGGGCTCAAGACAAAGGTATAACTAATAGGGCCTTCTATTTTTTATGGTCAAGACACTATTGAGAGTGTGATCACACTTAGGATTGAGAGCCGTACCATTATAAGAGGGGCATGCCACTAAGTGATGTTGATCATTCTATGCACTAGGACCTAGTGAGACAACCTGAAGAACTTGCAAAAATATTTTGAAAAATACTACACATGCGCACACGTGTTTCGTACACTTTGGTGTTGGCACATGAGAGCAAGGTGGTTAACAAAGCATTTGAAAAAGAAGAGATAGAGGGTGCATGTGGGGCAAAGAACGCTCGGGGGCGTCAAACACTGCTTCAGACGCATCCAACAGTGGCACGACAGTGAGGCCAAGCGCGTGTGTGAGCATCGAATTCTGCATGGCAGAGGCATCGTACATGACTAGAACATTGTTTCTTCGGCAAGGCGCGATGGTTGGAATGTGGAGGCAATGCATGGCAACGTCGAACACTGGCCCACATTCGACGGTGGGCATCAAATGCACATTTGACAGTTTTCACCGTTCTAGAGCCTCTCTGCATAAAAATGTGGGGCACTACGTCCGATGGTACGCTGACAAAGCAACCAAGTGCGGCAACGGTCGAGAATTTTAATAGGGACGTGTGGCGCTCGATGGTTGGCCACGGCTGAGCGTTGGACACGGTGTTGAAGCATCCGACACCACGTGTTTAAGTGTCTGACGGCTTGTAACAGCAATAAAATAGTTGGAGGGGGTGCTCCCCTCTATATAAGATTGGTGGCCGGCTTATGCTCACTCTCTTGGACATTTTCATCACTTTGGCATACCTTTGAGCTGAGCATACTCCCTCCCACTCATCTCTCTTTCTTTCTTACAAATTCAAAGTGAGATTGAGTGATCCAAGTGTATTTGCTTGAGTGATTGCATCTAGTGGCATTTGGGGATAATTTTGCTAGTGGATTTCTTGTTACTCTTGGTGATTGTTGTCACCTAGCTGGCTTGGAGTTGTGGAGGTGGATTGGCAAGATTATCGAATGCTCTTGGCCATTTCCATCGACTTGTGAGGGGTTCTTATGCGTTTTTCAGTGGAGCACCAAAGGCAACTCTAATGGATTGCTTGTGTTATCGAGCTACCTCACTTTGGTATGTTCTTATGGCGCCCAATGAAGGCTTGGCTAGTGAACACCAACTAGGCTAACGAACCACCAATTGTAGGTCGACCAAACGAGGACTAGCCAGCAAGCAAGTGAACCTCGGGATAAAAATTGATTGTCCCAATGGGTCTCTTGGTTCTCTTGTCGATTGATTAGATATCATCTTGGTGATTTACTTCATCTCCTCTCCAACGTCAGTATAAAGATCACACTCTACTCTTGTTTTTACATTTCCTAGTTGTAGCAAGCCCTTTAGTGTAGTTAGTTTTAAGAGTTTGCCTTGTTGCTTGAGTAGTGGTTAGTGAGGCTCTTTAGTTAGTCTTTGAGAGTTCACTAACTTAGAGTAGTGACATAGGAGTTGAGTGCCTAGAGATCATAGCTCCTAGAATTGTTGGAAAGGTGGCTTGCTACCCTTACTAGAGCTAGGCAAAATTGCATTTTGCCATTCACGTTACTAATCACTTGCTCTAGTGTCATTGTAGAATTTTTATTAGGCTATTCACAAACCGTCCCCTATTAGGACCTTTCACCAGGATCCTTCCTTGATTTGAACAAGCATCCCAAGGAACTACCGCCACTGTGCCATGGATGCGCAAACATTTATAGAGAACTAATGCTGCTCACGCAATCGGCCGGGTCACCCAACCCCAAAGGAATGATGTGGCCTTCGTCCGTGAACTAGATGGCACTGCCGAGCAGTCCAAGATCTGCTTGAGGCGCTTGCTGTTCCCGAGGACGGTCACACACATTTCAGGACCAAGAAGTCGCTGGTCCAGACCACCTCAACCCCTCGTCGGACGCTTGTCACATTGGCCATGTCCACCGACTCCAGCAGGACGTCCACCATAATGAACTCGGTTTCCTCCAGCTGCATCTTCCCCGACTAATCGTTTCAAAAAAAATCTTCCCCGGCTGCACCTTGCTTGTGTCTAGAACAATATTTTCAAGGTGGTAAGGCAATTTGTGGCGAGTGACTACCGCATTACAACCTACGAATTTAAGAAAAAAAATTAAATAGCAGGTTAGAGCAATAGATGATGAAGAAAAAAGAAAAAAGAAAAAAGAAAAAGAAAGAAGGAGGAGTAAAAAGTGGGCTGGCCCAGCCCACCAGGCGGCCCATGTGCCAATCCCTCTCTAGGCATGCCTTATCCCAAACCCTCCGGCAGCTCCCAAACCCATGTTGTACATATAATATGATCATATAGTATAACATTTACTAAAATTTAATGTTAATATATACGGCAACTAGCCCACACGATAGATAATCTGTAGTTTTTTTATTACTAATGAAACACCTACAAACTCTGTCCTGTAGCTGGCACCTTTCGTAGTAGACCGTTTTAATTGCTAACCTATATTAGCAGCATTAATCCTTTCTATTGTAGCTAGGAAAATACTGTAGATCACAAACCCTGCATTTTAACTGGTGGATTAGTAGACCATATATAACATTGAAAACATCATATTCGTCATCTATTGATATTCCTACTTGCTAGCTAGACGACGATGAACGAAGCTTGATGGAAATTGTTAACTTCATAAGAGTCAAGGGTCCAGACTAACCGAACAGCTTGTTGGCATCGACGCCCATCTGATCGAGTTTTTCCATGATGCCAAGGAGCGACTGCGCCTCAGAACGGGACATGTCCACGAGGCCGGCAATGGCAGACAGCGAGGACTGGATGTCGTGGCTGGCGCTAGTGAAGGCATTGCTCTTGTTCATGCTCTTGCGCTCTGCCTGCCACAGCAATTCCTTCTGCAGGACCAGGTCAGCGTTCAGCGCCATCTCCCACGCCGCCACCCGCAGTAGCACCCGCACCGCGAGGACGAAAGACAGCACGGTTACCAGCAGCAGGGCGCACGCGCGAAGACGATCAAAGGGATCCACATCGTCTGGAGCATGCGGCCCTCGATCAGGGGGCAGACGGAGCACCTGCAGAACAAGGACGACAGCATCAGGACTTAGGAAAGCATGCGTGCATGTGTTAGATACAAATACAATGGTTGTCGACGAAAAAGATCTAAGGTGTGACGAAGTAGATAACATAGGTAACAAAATATAGAATTTAAAATTAAAGTTAACCAAGCAAACTATGCTTGTATTAGAATTGTCTTTGCCAACAAAATATAGAATTTAGAGTTAATGTTAACCAAACAGGACCTAGGATTTTATTACTATAGGGTATGCTGTAAAAGAAAGTAAAACCATTTATGAAACTACCGGAAACGCCAACTTTATCAACGGCTTAAACATTTGCCGACGGCCAAGGAACAAGCCGTCGGCAAGACACCTCTTTGCCGACGGCCAGGTCACGCCGTCGGCAAAGAAGTCTATGCCCAAGGCTGAGCCGTCGGCTAAGAAAAGCCGTCGGCAAAGACAATCTATGCCGACAGCCGGGCCGTCGGCAAAACCTAGCCGTCGGCAAAAGAAACATTTGCCGACCGCCGGGCCGTCGGCAAATACAACCGTCGGCAAAGGCCACTTTGCCGAGAGTTGTACCGTTAGGCTGTCGGCAAAGGCCAAGCCGTCGGCAAAGCGCAGCCACCTGGCGGCCGCACAGCCTGCCACGGCCACCGCCTTTGCCGACGGCCGCGTGGCCAGGCCGTCGGCAAAGGAGCTTTGCCGAGGGCCATTCCTAAGCCCTCGGCAAAGAATTTTTTTGGTTTTTTTCTTTTCAATTTTTTCCTGGTGCCTTCCTACACCAAATACAAACCAACTTCAAAAGTTGGGCAAATTTTGAGTTTTTTGCTATATTTCGTTATTTATTTTTGTTTCTTTGAATTTTTCTAGCAACTCCAAGTTTGAACTGCAGGTACATGAAATAATGAAATTTGTTGATTCTAAAAAGTATATTCGTGATGTTCGGAGTATGTAGAGACCGTATCCAGGGCCTCGCATCAAATTATGACCATATTGGCGTCGTAGCATGACGAGTTACGTGCGTGAAAAGTGTTTTTTTATTATATAAAATCCAAACGAAGTTCGAAAATCATGAAACTTAATGAGGTGTCATGTTATCGCATATGAAGGCTATAATAAAAATTGGAAAATGTTTGGAGCAAATTACGACGCTGGATGTCTAAAACTCAAACATCTCGTCGGCAAAGGAATTATTTTTTAAAAAAAAGGAAACGCCCACCCGAACCCTATCCGGTCGCCCTCGCCCCCCGCCCGCACGCGCGCCGACGCCGCCCTGCCCAGCCCATGCCGACGCCGCCCCCCGGCCGCTCGCGGGCGCCGGCCCCCGCCCGCGCCAGCGCCGCACCCCAC
>CM041640.1:32279698-32342691 GCA_023333625.1 Bothriochloa decipiens
CGTGCTCCACCAAAACGATAGTTATCTCCATCTGACGGAAGATCAGGGAATCACGTTCCCATCAACTAGGCTCCCCTACTACAAGCATCTTCTTCTTCCACACAACATCGATGTAATGCACACAGAAAAGAATGTCGCTGAGGCACTTTGGGCAACACTCATGGACATTGGCAAGAAGTCAAAGGACAATGTTAAGGCTAGACTCGACATTGAAACGATTTGTGATAGACCAAATCTAGTGATGAAGACCCCTGCGGATGGCAAGAAATGGAAAAAGGGGTCAACCGATTACATCCTAAAAATGGGAGATAGGAAGGAAGTACTGAAGTGGATCAAGACGTTAAAGTTCCCTGATGGGTATGTGGCGAATCTGAGTAGGGGAGTGAACTTGCTGACTATGAAGGTCTTAGGGATGAAGAGTCATGACTTCCACATATGGATTGAGTGGATCCTTCCTGCGATGACACGGGGATACCTCCCCGAGCCAGTGTGGCGCGTCCTGGCAGAGTTGAGCTTTTTCTTCCGCCAGCTTTGTGTCAAGGAGTTATCTCAGGACGTTTGTCTTGAACTGGAGAAGGCTGCACCTTTGTTGCTCTATAAGTTAGAGATGATATTTCCACCCGGCTTCTTCCTGTCCATGCAGCATCTGATTTTGCACCTACCGAGCGAGGCACGTTTGGGGGGGCCCGTGCAGCACCGTTGGTGCTATCCAATCGAGAGGTGTCTAAAGCTTCTTCAGAGAAAGTGTAGAAATAAAGCCAAAATTGAGGCTTCTGTGGCAGAGGCATTCGTTCTGGAGGAGGTGTCGACATTCACACAGGCGTACTATACTAAGAAACTTCACAAACCGCACGATCCAACCCCTCGTTACAACATCGACGAGAATACATCGAACCTCAGCCTTTTCAAAGGTGATCTCGGAAGAGGAGGCGCGGGGCCCAACAAGAACTTGCAGCATGATGAGTGGCACACTATCATGATCTGCTTGTTGTTGAACCTTGAGGAATGCATTCCTTATCATAAGTAAGTTCTCGATGAGCTTGTTACATACGCCACTATCCTCCACCTATCGATCCGACCCCCCTTGTCTGTTGTTTCTCCAGGGAATATATTAATGAACACTGGAGAGGCAGTACAGATCCTACCGAGCAAGAAGAAGACCATCTTCTCAGACATGGTGTGCCCAGTTTCGTTAATTGGTTCTGTACAAAGGTACCATCCAACTAACCTCGTTCTGATTTTGAGATTCCACTTTGCTCCTAGGAGCGAGTAATATAACGATGTCCCTGTGCTAACCTTGCAGGCCCTTTATGATGCGGAAATGAGTGATGAATTGAGAAACATGGGCAAAGGCTTCAACCGAAGGGTCAGGTCATTCAACGTTTATGATGTGAATGGCTATCGCTTTCGCACGAGAACTTACGAAGAGAAACGGGGCAACCTAAAAACCACGTGCAGTGGAGTTCATATGACCGGCTCGGATGGGAAGGACTATTATGGCATAGTCGAAGAGATATTGGAGCTTGACTTTGGACCAGACCTAGGTGGTAAGCCAGTGGTATTCAAATGCCATTAGTTCGATCCTAATGTCACGAAAAAGGACCTTACGATTGGGCAAGTTGAAATTCGACAGGATTTCAAATATGAAGAAGTCGATGTCTATATTGTGGCTAACTGAGATGCCACACAAGTTTATTACCTCCCATGGGCATGCCAAAAAGACAAGAATCTTGCGGGTTGGAGCCTTGTGCAGTTGGTATCGCGGCACGGTAAAGCGGTTGTCCCAAACGAGGATGATTACAACTTTGACCCAACGACAGATGAGTTCTATCAACCTGAGGGGCTAGAAGGTAGTTTGGAGATAGACATTCTTTCACTGATGGGTATGGAAGTAAACAACGACATCAACGAGGACGAGGGTGATGAGGTGCACGATGCCGAGGACTTACGAATCCTTGATGAGTGGCAAATGAAGCGCCTGATGAGAGAGCACAATGACGATGGAGAGCCTGATGACGATGGAGATGATGATGACAATGGAGATGAAGCCCGACACTTAAGAGAGCTCGACAATATTGATAGTGATGACGACAGTAGTGATGACGAGTACACGCCAGCCATATTGCCGTTTGTGGAGATAATTTCTAATTCATGTAATACTATAGTGTTAATATTATTACCTTGCAATTATGTTTCTTTACAAGTACTTGTCATTTATTTATGCTAACTACTTTAATCTTTGTCATTGTAGGCACTCGACATGATGCCGGGCGGAAGGCGGCCACAGCGAACAGGGATCCACTCGCGGTACATGGTCACCAACGCGGAGCCCATACCGCTGCCGCCGCCGAGGACGAGGTGGTCGTCGGTGAGGAGCTTGACATGGAGAGGAGCACCCGTCGTCGCACGTCGTTGAGGAGGCTATTCCAAGACGCCCAGCAGGGGACGACAACGATGATGGTGATGGTGACGATGACGGTGACGGTGATGGTGACGACGACGACCTCTGCGGAGACGATAGGGACGACGAGCATACACCAGATGCCTCGACTTCCTTAGCTTCGAGCAAGCCCTACGTGCGTGGGGCCTCGTCGCTCCCTGACCCACTGCTCCTCAGCCGTCGCACGGTGATTCAACCCGTGGGCAAGATGTAAGTAACCATTGTTGATTTCACTTGTTGTTCATATGACATGTTGAAATTTGAACTGCAGACTAACAATTGTTGTTAATGACTCATGCAGGGGCTGGGAAAAGGTGACTGACAGGAAGAGTTCACGCCATGTCAATGGCATCCAGGGCCTCCTGATTAGAAAGCACTACCCTGGCTTGGTCACCATCGAGGGTAAGCGGATCGTGCCCGACAAATGGGACCACTTCTACAAGGTCAAGGACGAGCAAGGCGAAGTCCTTGCTCACAAGATCAAGAGGGAGTTCTGGGTGAGTCTTTGCATCGCACCGCATATCTCAATACTACGCATTCGTTGGACTTTCTTCAAACAATGAAATGATGTTTGATGTCTGTGTATAGTTGTACTTCAAGTTGGAGGAGGGGCAGGACGAGCAGCGGGTGGCGCGGCAGCAGGAGGCGGTCTGCCACAACCGTCTCAAGGACATGTACCACGAGGCGCGTCTCCAGGCCATCATCAGCTACTACGCCAACGTGGAGCTCAAGGTGGTAAAGAAGGAGCGAGTCAGGGAGATGATACTAGACAAGGAGACCGACCTCACCGAGGAGCAGTACATGCAGGTAATTAAGTAGGAAACATCCGTTATGATTCCTTACATGACACATTCAATTCATCTTATGGAATATCAAATACTTGAATGTCATGCAGTGGTGTCCAAGCTGGTGCGATAAGTACGAGGACTGCTGGTGCCAAATTGTGCATGGTTGGCGTGCGGACACGGCGTACGAGAAGCACAAAGAGCGTCGGCAACTTCGCCTGCAAAATCCTCCGGTATCACACCACCAAGGGAACCAGTGCCTCCATGGGTACATGGACACATGGGTACGCTTTTGTTGATCCATTTATTATAGCTCTCAATTGTCACTACTTGTAACCATGTTTGTGTTTTCCTCGCAGAGGGAGACGCATGATGGGCAGGAAATCAACGAGTTCACGGGGTACGCCCTTGCTCACAAGGGCAAAGCGTCAGCGGCATCCACCATCTACAGCTCAAAGGACGGGCCCGAGGCCTACACCCAACCCGAACGTCTACAACAAGCTCGCCAAGTACACCGCCGCAGGTCTCGAGCACCATGGGCCGACGTTCGACCCTACCAGAGCTGACCTGGATACTGACCTCGTGATGAGGACGGGAGGAGGGAAGCAGCACGGCCGGTACGCTATTGCCGACAGCGCCATCGACCCGTCCTCTGTTCAGACACTGAGCCAGATCCGAAGAGGCGACGCGGAAAGGGGTGGATCGCAAATCCCCATAGCGCCTCGGCAGCCGAGCAATGCACAGATGATGACGGCACTTCAGGTAAGTGCAGTTTCATTCGTCGTTCACTCGTTTCACACATGATGTACCTTGCCTTCACATAACATCAACCTTGCTGGTGTAATATTATAGGCCACGGTCGAAAGGCTGCAGGCCAACCAGGTCATCCAGGAGATGTTGTGTCAGCAGCAGGAGGAGGCCCATCAGCAGCAGTTGGCGGTACTTTCGCAGCACTACCAGCGTGCTCTATCGGACCAGACCTGCTACTTTTGGTCCCAAATCCCGGGAACACAGGAGCCTCCTCCCTCGATCTTCGCTCCACCACTACTTCTAGTTCCAGTTCCAGTGCCTGCTCCTGTACATGTTCCGGTGAGTATATTGCCTGTTGCTTTAGCTTGTGCAGGCATCCTGCAGGTACTAATTACATCACTTGGCCTTTGTGCAGGCACCGTCGGCGGGTTCGAGCCCGACTCTAGGTGGCAGCCCTCCACTGGGTCCTTCTCCACCGCAGGGCTACCCGACCTACTACCCACGCAGCAGTACCTGTGGCCTCCTCCAGCGTCAGGGCAGGGGTACTCCTCGTGGCCGTAGGCGCCAACGCAGCAGGGGCACTCTGGGCAGGTAAGCGTTTTCAGACCTACGCAGCAGCAGGGGCAGTCAGGTTGGCCTCCGTACGAGCAAGCTGGGGGCTCTGGGACCCCTGGGGACGACGCACAGAGCTAGATGCCTTTACTTCTCGCTTTTGGACCTTAATCGATGAGGTTGTTGCACGTTGGACATGTTTAGCGTATGTTAGACTTGTATGAATTCTTATGGCCATGTTATGTGTATTGTGGAGTTGTATCGATGGATTTAAGAACCTTCATGTATGGATTCATGTTGAAACTGAATTTAATACTCAAATATGGTTTATATGTGATGAAATGTGGGTTATATGATATATATGTGATGAAATGAGGTAAAAATTTCCCAGCTTTGCCGACGGCTGGGCCTGGCCATCGGCAAAAGGACCATAAATTTGCCGACGGTCGGCCGTCGGCAAAGTGACTAAACATTTGCCGACGGTCGGCCGTCGGCAAAGACTTTTTTAAATATTTTTTATAAAAAATAAAAATACGCCACGTCACCTACTTTGCCGACAGTCGGACACGTCAGCCGTCGGCAGAGGCCGCCGTCATCGTGCCGCCGCAACGGCTGACGTGGCTCCTTTGCCGACGGCTGTCACGGCCGTCGACAAAGGTTTGCCGACGGCCTGGCACTGGGCCGTCGGCAAAGGGACCTTTGCCGACCCTTTCTTTGCCAACGGCTCTTCGCCGACGGCCGACGTGGCAGCCCGTCGGCAAAGGCTTTGCCGACGGTAAAAGGAGCTTTGCCGACGGCGTATGGCTGTCGGCAAAGAAGGCGACTCCGGTAGTGTGAATTCAGTAAACAATTATAAGTTTGCAACATTATTTGGTTTATGTATAGGCAATAAATAATATAATAAGTATTAAATTCAATAACTTACTAGCTAAATGGTTCAAATATAGTACTGATAGTTCAAAATATAGGCATAAAAGAGACTTACAATATTACTCGTCTGACTTTTTTTAGCTTTCGCTTTCTAAAGGGGACCTCTTGGTTGCTTGTTTCTGGAGATGCAATGTCTCTTTTTTTCTGCATAATCGAAAAATTCAAAGAGAAAGAGCTATGTGTATAACAGTACAGAAACTAGTAGTAATCACAATGCAATGTAACAAAACTCACCATGCAATGACACAATCATATATATCACATAAAAAAAACTCACATGATATTTATCTTCTAATATTAATATTGGGCGAACCGCGAACTAGTCTCTATTCTAGTGATGGTGATCTAACTAATCGGCCTAATACACAAATAGTTTATTGATGAGTAATAATTATCTGTGCAGTTTTTTATAAAAAAATAGATGAATCAGCCGCAAACACACGTGATGGTGGTCTCTATCATTAGCGGTGCCAGAAGCTTGCAAGAGCCCGGCATCACTTATTTAGCTAGGAAATTACAGGGTTCTACCTTAATATAAAGAAATTTTCCTTTTGAACATCGGTGATGAGACCGGCCGGCCGCCCAGAGTAGCGGGGTGGTGGCTCCGCCACTGGCCTCTATGCCTTGCTCATCGTCCCCGTCGGCACCTGATGGCATCTATGCCTTGCACGTCCATAGTGACGGGCCCATGAAAATTTTGTAGCTGAAGCAAACTATAGAGCTAGAATTTTAAAAAAGGTCCACATAGCAATCATAAAAATTGTAGCAAGACAATGAGCAAATAATAATTTTAATGTGATTCATCTAATTTGAAGAATTAATATTTTCGTCAAACCGATTCATTTAAAGTATACCAAAAGGAAATTGATGAACATGTAAATTTTATAAGAGAAAGGTCAATTAGTGAAGAATAAGAAAGCTTTGCACATTGATGAAATTACAAGAATATCATATCACTACTAAAGCAGTAAGCACATTTAGTTTTTGGTTTTGGCCAATAACCTCATCTACATATATTCTTCTCCGGTTCTTGTGGCTACATTTGGACCATGAGTGCTAACAAACTTGTAAAAATAGTTCTGCAGATCTACACAACAGCTACTTGTTATGCTACTAATGACTAAACTAGCAGTAATTTTATTTATATAATAAAAAAGGCAATAATTAAGTCGTACCACTGCTCTTGGTTTTCTTGTGTATCGTAAAGTTCATATCCTTCGAGGGTCCCCGCTGCTGCAGGGGGTCTGCCACTTTGACCATCGAGGCCCCAATTCTAAGCGCCGGGGATCCGATTGGTGGTGTCGCCAGCCCGCTGACCGCCGTCGCCAAGGGTTTCACCGTGGGAGGTGAGCGCCGGCCGCCGCCCAAGCGCTAGTGCGCGCGATAGGAGTAGCGTGACGAGCTACATATTGGGCTGCTGGCCCATGAGACAGCCCAACGACACCAGACCACTACATATCATAGGGCCTGCCTCCTAAACTAGCGCGTAGGGTGAGCTTCGCGAGTCTTCTTCCTCCTTCAGCTCGCTACTGTACTGTAGCGACGAAAAAGTAGGTCCTTCGATCTGCCTCGTCCTCGCCAGTTCCCTGAACCTCTGGTGTCTCTTGGCCATGGAGGTGTGGGGAACCGGGGAGTAAAACTTTAGATGTATATAATTAGCTCTAGTTTGCGTTCTCTACGAGCTTTGTTAGTTTCCTTCGGATCCATGTTTGGAATGGTGTTTTTCTCATCGAGGAAAAACTCTATGGCATGGTTGTGGTATGGGTCTTCTTCTCCCAAGGCAATTGGGCAATGTTGATGGTTCTGGTAATGGTGTCAACAACATTTTCTGTTTTGAACTTTGGTTCCTGTTCTTCTGAGGAATAATGTCACGGTTGGTTTATTTCCCGTTGTGGTGCTCGTCGGAAAATTTTTGTTTCCTCTCGGACTCCTATGTCAAAGGTGATTGGGGTTAGGTGGCTGTCGATGTCCGTGTGGTGCACAATGATGGTATTATGTTGAGAGGGTTCAGCAGCTCCAGCAATGTTTTCCTCGAAGTTCGAATCCTCTGTGACTTTGTGAGCTTTTTTTTGTCGTCCGTGCCCATATTATCAGTGGTGGTGCCAGCACCATAGCCCTTGACATGTTTGCTGGAGTTTGAAGGATTGTTTTGTCTCTAATTTGTTTTTGAAATTAATAATAATATTTTCTATATCGTTTACTTTGTTAAGGCAATATACCATATACTTATAATAGTAAATAAACAAAGTTTTACTTTTGAATAAAAGGGCATCTAACTCAATCTAACCTAGCCTGCCAAATTTAAAGAACTTGGAATTCCACTGTTCATGGGTTAGTTCCTGAGATGTTATTCCCCTTCTATATGCGGATCTGTCAGATCTTTTTTGTAACTACAATAAGAAAAATTCCTATAGCATTAGTTGCAGAAATTGACTTCAGACAACATGATAGTAAAAGTTTTTTTTGAAAAAATACAGTCCTCACTTGACATAGAACCAGTGCTATTTATGGTAGTTTATCTAAATGCTTTAAAATTTATGTAAACTGAAAATAACAATATCAGGCAATTAAGGTTATGTGTCCCATACAATTGCATGGGGGAGGTAAATAACACTACTACAGAATTGAACTTCCGTGACGTTGCCTAAACCCCCTCCGTGGCGGATTCTTTTTTTACCCGCTGCGGTAAATCATAGGATTTACCGTGGCAGGCATTTTTAATTTACCGTGACGGACAAGAGTGCTCGCTGCAGTAAATCGATTTACCGCAGCTGACAACTTAAAATGCCCGCTACGAAAAATACCTATTTTCCGCAGTGGGCATTTTAAGTTGTCCGCTGCGGTAAATGAATTTATCATGGCGGGCATCTTTTAAGGCCCGTCATGGAAAATCTGAGGCCCAAAGGAAGCCCAGCAAAGCCCGATAGCAATTCATCATATAAATACAAGACTTTAGGGTTTCACTACCTCACTTCTCTCCTACTTATCAGTCCAGCAGAGAGGCAGCCACCCCTCCCGCGTCTCTCTCCCCTCACCCCGCCTTCTCTCCCCGACCCACGCGTCTTCTCTCCCCCCGACGCCCCTCCCTCTCCCCCATGCAACACGCCGCCCCTCCTCTCTCTCCACTCCGTCTCCATCTGGCGGCGTGTGGGGCTCAGGCGAGCGGGATCCGGCGGAGGCGGCCTCTCTCCCTCTCCACCAGGTCCAGGCTGAGGCCGCCACAGCTTCCTCCATGCGCTCCTCCAGGACGAGGCCCTCGAATCGAGGAACTTCGGCCGGCGGCGACTCCCTCCCTCTCGGATCTGGCGGCGGCGGGTGATGTGGGATACAACAGCGCGTGGGATCCAGGCATGTGGTTCTCCGACACGCGTCGATCTGCCAGTAAGCCCTCATCCTCTCTCATCCTCTCGCTCCCCTCTCTCAAATCCAGGGTTGCACCTCACCTCTCCTCTCTCTCAGATCCACGGCAATGACAACGGGCCGGACCCACAAGGAGCTGGATCTGCCTCCCGACGGTAGGATCCGTGAGGTGGCATCGGTGTGTCCAGCCGGCTTCCACAACGACGCGCGGGGCAGATCCAGCTCATTCTGGCGGCGCGGATCGACCACGGCAGTGGCGGCGGGCCCTCCTTCTCTCATCAGGTATGCTTCACCCATCTTCCTCTCTCAGATCCAAAGCTTCCCCTCACCTCTCCTTCTCTCTCAGATGCGCGATGACGACGACGCGGCTCGACGGTGGGGTGACGCAGACGGACGAGGCAGTCCGGTTCCAGAGCTCTACGGTTGTGGGCGGCAGATCCAGGGGGCCACAGCGACGGGGTGAGCGGATCTAGAGCACCAGCGGCGCGGCGTCGGCGTGGGCTACTGGGCTTGGTGGGCTACCGGGCTCTGAGGCCTTTTTTAATTTTCTAAAATTCTTTACCGTAGCGGGCAACATAAGCTGCCCGCTGCAGTTAATCACAATTAACCGCAGCGGGCGGCTTATGTTGCCCGCTGCGGTAAATGGATCCTCCACAGCAGGCAAAGACGCCCGCTGCGGTGGAGGCCACGATTAACCGTGACCTTTTATTCGCAGCGGACGCCTTTGCCCGCTGCGAGAAATGGTTTTCGCCCGCTGTGGAAGTTTATTTTGGCAGTAGTGTAATGACATGAACTGAAATAATCAAAGAAGGTATCTAAACATTATCAGAAACACAAGGATTCATAATATAAACATAAAATCAATGATACAAAAAATAATTGGCTCAAAGGAATAGCTCGCCGTAATTTTGTTCTTTTGTGATTCTGAGTCCCTTTCCTCCTCTCGCCTTCTTTTGGATCTCCTGTGCAATCACATGATTCTCGAAAGGAAATATATGAACATTTCGATGATGTCTGCAAATCTATCATATGAATGAACTACACACTGTGAATGAGGACCAAAAAGCCAAAAACTCCTATCATAATTATTGAATTAGTTAAAAAATCCAAACATAACAAAACTGGATATTAAATTACCTTAAATGAAGTTATGCAGCTTGATTTCAGATCTGCACCTAGCATAGAAAATAAGATTCCCAACTTAAGCTACTGCAGGACATCTTCTTCTACCACCGCTATGTACGAGGAAGGGACTAATTTGGGCAGCAGTAAATTCAGCATATGCTATCATAGTTAACATACTATTAGAATAATATTGGCCCTTAATATTCATCTTTGGTGGGCCGCGCATGAGAGCCGGCTCCAAAAATACAAGCGCCAGCACCATTGGCTTCAACTTGAAGTTGCATCAACAAATATATACAAGAATCAATAATAATAAACATTCCTATGGATCTGGAGTCAGCCTGCCGTGGACAATAATAATGGCTGCCATCTATCTGTATTATATGACTCTTTATTTAGACACTCTGAATCATCAGATGTCCTTCTCTTGTCCTTAATTTACCCTTGATTAATAATTTGTCAATATTTTTGCAGGTACAAATAATCTTCATCAAAGCTTATCATGGGTGGCCTTTTTAATTTTAAATTTGTCAGATCTAAACCAAATAAGTAACGAAATTATTTTAAAATTAAAAATACTGGTTACTTCAGCGTCAACTACCTTGATTTCTCACTTGCGAACTTGACGTTGCAGCGCAATCGATAATTAAGTTAGGTTGAGGTCGATCTTAATCAAAGATGTGAGCAAGGCTTGCTGCATGCATGTGCATATGCGTATCGGCTTTGCTGCTGTTCGTCGCCTCTGTTGTCCTGATGTTGAGTGCCTGGACTTGAGCAACCGCCTCATCTCCGACGACGTGCACCGGCGCCAGTCGCCAGAGCATCTGGCTTGCGTACACCGTGCCAGGCTAGAGAAGTGTCGACGATGGCACCGTGCTGGTAGAGGTGAGGGCGCCACCGTGGTTGTTGCGGGCCGGATCTGGTCCGGCAATGGTGACGCCGGCAGCGCACTTCCTCTCGCTGTGGAAGAATGCAGATTGAGCGACACATCTGGCGTAAAATGTGGCCCACATGTCAAGAGCGGTGTCTATTATCTGTTAGACTAAGATATCAAGTCATATCTAACGGTTAAAATAGAGTATGGATAAGAATTTTTAGGTAACGTTTTTTTAGTTCTTTCGCTCTTTTATAGTATAGATAAACTCACACTATTATAAATTGTATATCAAAATTTATATTTATCCCTTAAATCTAATGGCGACACATGTGTTGTTAGATGATACTGTCCATTGTCCCTCGATAATTTTTCTTCACTTTCTCTATATATTATGTACATTTGATCCATGCAAATCCTGCGACAACACACTGGGTATCCACCTAGTGTATATATATAGAATTAAAAGCCATAGCCGAACATTGATGGGGGCGGGGCTATAGTTTTTCAGATGGGTCGCCCAGGCACGGCACGGCACTAGAACAGCCGGGCACGGCACGTCGAGGCACGGTGGGACTGCTGTGTCGTGCCATGTAGTGCTGCCGTGCCAACATCCCGGCCCAAGCATGGCACTATAGGCTCTTAGCCGTGTTGCTAGGCACGGCAGCCCGGGCGTGCCCGTGCCGGCCCGCAGCCGCTGCGCCGCCGCCCCACCCCACTGCGTCGTGGCCGTCTTGTCATCGTACTGCTGCATTGTTGCTTCCCAGCTCTAGCCACACACTTAGGACGTTGTGCCGCCGCACGGAGAGCTTGTTGAGGGCGTCGCGCCGCCGCAAGAGCTCGTCAAGGGCATTGCGTCGCCATCAGTGGTGTGCAGTCCCCGAGAACATCCACAGCGGGAGAGGGCCGAGCAAGCAAGAGAGAGGAGGGCAGGAAGGCGATGGCGTCTTGCACCGACGACCGGCCTTCAGCACGGCAAGAGGGGTGGCGTACAAGAGGAGGAGAGAAACGAAGTGACGAGTGGGAGCAGAGAGCCGGGAGGTGAAGAAAGAATGGGCGGCGGCTAGTAGAGGGAAAAATGAAAGGGACTTGCTTTTATACCTAGGTAAGAGATGCTTCAAGTCAATCCAATGGTTTGTAATAATGCAAATCAATCCAACACTCTAGAATAATTGGGCCAACATCATGGCGGCCTATTTTCCGTGCAGTGCCCGTACTGGCCCTTGGGCCGAACTTGCGGCCCAGGCACGGGCACGGGGTTGGACCATGCCAGGCACAGGCACAGAGGCAGCCGGGCCGGGCCGTGCCTGGGTCATGCTTTCTTGGGCCATACCCGTGTCGGCCCATTGTGCGGGGCTCCGATAGACAGTGGGATGGCAAAAGCTTCCTACAAAAGTCTCTCCATGTTCTCCCACATCACGTTTCTCCTTGAGGCAAATGCTTCCTGATCCTTGGAGATTGTACCCATCCTTTTTTTTTTGAAACAATGTACCCATCCTTACGAAGTGCATGCGCTCTACAAGATCAGGTTACAGCAACATGTTGTTAGAAATTTAGGAAAATTCACATTTAATTTAATCCATAAATATGATGTAATCATGAACAATATGATATCGTAAGAGCTTGATCAAAGTAAAGCGCTAACCAGAAAGGTATGATAGCAATTTTCATTGAAACAAAGTAAGTCTACCATACCATTAACGCTAATCCAAGGTTGTGATTTGGATGACAAAAATACCAAGTAGTTTAGAGAGGTCATACCCTGCGGCAGAGCCGGAAGCACCATTAAGCGATATGGTGCTTGGTTGATGTAGTCGTCCCCCTTGTTGCAGTGCCGATAGGAAGCCGTGCAGTCCTTGTCACTGCCTCCGAGAAGAAGACGATCACGATCACCAGCGAACGGGATGAAGACTTGCGGGAGGGAGTGGACGGAGAAGAACCAGCGAGTAGTCATGCCGCCGACGGACACTCCTCAAAAACGTGGTTGCCGTCCTCACCGAGCAGGTGAACCCAGCGGACGGAGACGTTTCGGAGGCCTACCCTTCCATCTCGTGTGCACGCAGGAGACAGAACGGATAAACTTTAGAACAGCTAAAACTTTTGGTTGTCTATTTTTCAAGCACCAGAAGGAGGAGCTAGGAATATATATCCTGCTGCCGCATATAAGAGAAGGCAGGCAGGCTCTCGAAGGCCAACAGGCAGCAAAGACAATCAACGCAAAGCCAAGAGAAATTCTAGTATTCATTTTGCCAATTGATTAATAAAAAGGAAGTTACTTCTGTAACTCACGTAATCAATTATTCTAATTGGCAAGATGGAACACCAATCGCTCTTTGGTTGCTTGCTTGCCTTGCCTCGTCCACGGTCTAGCCGATCACTTGCTGCATTGCCCTCTCGTTGCCTACATGTGCCTTCTTGTTGTCCTTGCCACGTCCAGGCCAATTGCCGGCGGCGTGTGTGCATGTGGCTCATCATTATATTAACCAATGAATATTATTTAAAATAAAATCATAGAGTTTATTAATTATTAAATATATTATATGGCCTTAGCCCATAATATATCAACAATCCCCACCAAACTTTAGAATTCATAGAAAATAATCTCAAAATCATAGTTCTTTTAATATACCAGAGTTTTAACGGGGACTGTTAAGTTAAACACCTGTCTAGAACAAAGGTTAGGCTCATTCACAACTGAATAATGGACGACTATGTCTTAAATTGATAGTTTTGTGTGAATTGAGTTTCACCAAAGTTCTTTTTATGGTACTTGGCTGCTACAAGCATCCCCTCTGTATGAAGCATATAAGTCACACTTCTTAGCCTTTTCATGAGTATCTAGAGATTACCCACATCTCATAGGTTGTGACTAGCAACCGAACTTATATAGGTGTGTTCCTTATAGGATGTCATATAGGACAACATCCTGCTTAATAAAACCACTCGAATCATATTAAGAAATTAATCAACCTACCTTATAGAATTGGAGAGCCGGTGCATCTCTAACGAGTAAGACTAAATAAAAGGGGTCTCTCCCCAGTCAACCACTAGTTTGTTTCACCATCCTAATTCACGGGATCAGGACAGGTTACCACTATGGAATAACTTTAAGTGGGTCTCAAGCCCAACTCCCTCAATGCACCTTCTATCACATTACATGATAGTCCCTTAGTAAATTGATTTGTCAGATTATTAGATGTATGGACATAGTTGTAATTACTCCGGAGTTTCTTAACTTTCTAATAGTCTTCAGATGGCTTTTCACATGCCTAGAAGACTTCATGTTGTCCTTACAACTGTTGAATTTAGTTATCACAGTTTGGTTATCACAGTTCATGGAAATAGCCAGTATAGGTTTCTCTACAACCGGTTAATCCATCAGGAGTTCATGCAGCCACTCCGCCTCATCGCCAGTAGTATCCAATGCTGTCAGTTCTGCTTCCATTGTAGACTTCATTAAGATAGTCTACTTACAAGACTTCCAAGAAACAGTGCCACCTCCAAGCATGAACGCGTATCCACTCATGGCGTACAGCTCATCAGCATCAAAAATCCAATTTGCATCACAGTAACCCTCTAGCATCCTTGGGTACCCGCTAAAATGAATGCCATAGCTCATTGTGCCTTTCAGATAGTGAAGTACTCTCTCAAGAGCATTCCAATGATTATCTCCCGGATTTGACACAAACCAGCTAAGTTTGCTCACAGCAAACAAGATATCAGGCCTTGTAGCACTAGCAAAGTACATAAGTGATCCAATAATTTGAGAATACCACAACTGATCTCTTGCAATTCTATGATTCTTTCTTAGTATCACACTTGGGTCATAAGGAGTAGGCGCAGGTGTACACTCACTGTACCCAAAACGATTTAGCACCTTTTTCACATAATGGGACTGCACAAGAGTTACCCCACCACTTTCTTCGTCTCTCAAAAGCTTAACGTTAAGAATAACATTAGCCACACCCAAGTCTTTCATCTCAAAATTATTAAAATCTTTTATTTCTTTAATCACATCAATATTATTACCAAAGATTAAAATATCATCCACATACAAGCACAGAATGACACCATTACCTCCACCAAACCAGTAATATACACATTTGTCAGCTTCATTCACTGCAAAGCCGGCTGATGTTAAAGTTTTATCAAATTTATCATGCCACTGTTTAGGGGCATGCTTTAGGCCGTACAAGGATTTTAATAACTTACAAACATTACCCTCTTGACCTTTTACAAAAAATCCATCTGGCTGATCCATATAGATCTCTTCCTCAAGCTCTCCATTCAAGAAAGTTATCTTAACATCCATCTGATGAATGAGAAGACCATATGAGGTAGCTAAGGATAATAGCACATGAATGGTCGTCAATCGGGCAACAGGTGAGTAGGTATCAAAATAATCCTCTCCTTCCTTTTGTGTATAGCCTTTAGCAACTAGCCTAGTCTTGTACTTCTCAATAGTACCATCAGGTCTCAGCTTCTTTTTGAACACCCATTTACACCCCACAGGTTTACATCCATACGGATGATCAACCACTTCCCAAGACCCATTAGTCATAATAGAATCCATCTCGCTTTTGAACAGCTTCCTTCCATAAGTCAGCATCTGGTGACGAATATGCCTTAGCAATGGTTGTGGGAGTGTCATCCACGAGGCATATAATAAAGTCATCACCAAAGAATTTTACAACCCTCTATCTCTTACTCTTGTGAGTGACTATATTATTATCCTCCTCAAGAATATGCTAGGTGTATTAATTTTCATAGGAAATTCATCTTAAAAAATGTTGCATCTCTAGATTCCATAGTAGTGCCAACTGCCATCACAGGAACTCCAAAATTTAATATTAAAAATCTATAACCCACACTATGTGCAGCATAACCAAGAAGAACACAATCAACAGTTTTGGGTCCAAGCTTTCACTTTTTGTTTATTGGCACACTCACTTTTGCCAAACAACCCCATGTTTGCAGATAGGAGAGATTTGATCTCTTCTTTTCCCATTACTCAAATGGTGTAATTTCTTTGTTCTTAAAGGGTACTTTATTTAGGACATGACAGCCTGTCAACATAGCTTCACCCCACCATTCCATAAGTACTCCCGCAGTATCTAACATGGCATTTACCATCTCAGTTAGAGTGCGGTTCTTTCTTTCTGCAACCCCATTGGACTCTGGTGAGTAAGGTGGTGTCCTCTCATGAATAATATCATCCACCACACAAAATTCAGAAAAATCATTAGAGAAATATTCTCCTCCGTGATCAGACTGCACATGTTTGATTTTTCTCTCAAGTTGATTTTCTACTTTAGCTTTATAGATCTTAAAATAATGCAATGTTTCATCTTTTGTTTTCAACAAATACACATAGCAAAATCGAGTGCAATCATCTATAAAAGTAAGGAAATATCTCTTGCCACCTTTGGTCAAAATTCCATTCATCTCACGGATATCAGAATGAATCAATTCAAGTGGTGCCAAAATCTCAAGGACAGAATGAATCAATTCAAGTGGTGCCAAATCTCTCCCCGCAGGAGCCTTGTGAGGCTTGCGAGTTTGTTTTGTCTCAACACAAACATGGCACTTTGAACCTTTGACCACATCAAATTTAGGAATTAAATTTAAACTAGCTAAGCGAGACATGCAACCAACATAACATGACATAATCTCGAATGTCAAATATTTGTCTCAACATTATTAACCACATGGTTCACAAATTTAGAACAATTATCAATCAAAGACAAGTGAAACAAGCCTCCGCTCTCATAGCCTTTACCAACAAAGGTTCTAAACTTAGACATGACTCACTTATTAGACACAAACACAAGTTTATAACCATCATGACATAGTAGAGAACCGCTAATCAGATTCTTTCTTATTGAGGGGACATGATGAAAGTTCTTGAGCTGCACGGTCTTTCCCAAAGTGAGCTTTAGATCGACCGTACCAACACCACGAACAGCCACACGCGCCCCATTCCCCATCAATTAAGGAGTCAGCCCTCCCGAACTGCTAAAAAGAAAACAAGGAAGCATTAGCACACACATGAATTTTTACACCAGTATCAACCCATCAATCAGGTGAAGAACAAACTGAAAGAACTAAAGGCAATAAATTACCATACCCAGATGTTCCCTGTTTAGTCTCAATGGTGTTTGCTGACTTCTGTGGAGGAGAGGGCTTCCACTTAGCCTCAGGACACTCCCTAGAGAAATGCCTAGTCTCGCCACAGGTGAAACAATTCATCTTTTCCTTGTTCATCACCTTCTTACCCTTCTTGAAAAAATGGGTATATATATGCTGAATTAACAATACATCAAGGCTTCCACGTCAAAATGCATCAAGATATTTTACAGCGGTTTAAACGATTGAATCGATTTGAAAGCAGCAAACAGAAGAATCAGGAATTAATAATACATGACGTACAACCAATTATGTAAAAAACCCAAAACCATGGCAATATATATATATATATATATATATATATATATAGGTAGGACCCTACTATTGAAAGCCCCAGCCAATTAGTCATCTACCCACCTAGCCCAATCAACCAGCTAATCATATGCAGGTGCTGATGCGCGCATGTGGGGGACCCCTCTAAACGAGCATACTGGATGTATATAAACCCATGTCAGAATGCGTAAAGACTTTTTGACGCGACGATGCATACAAACTAGTAGTTTAATGTATTTAAACTAGTTCTGTGATGCATATAAATCTCTCCGCAAGCTGGTTGTTCTACCTGACAGGGGCTGACACAGGCTGACACATGACATGCACGCATCCACTCGAATTTCTACTGTTTTTTCGTGATAATTTCTCAACGAAACATCCGATTTGAAAACGGTTTTCGCCATTGAACTCCTAACATTTTTGCGCACGATTCGAGATCCATTGTGAATAAACTTTTTGAATTTGTTTGAAATTCATAAAAGTTGCATATTAGGATATAGACTTATGCATCCGTCTATGCATAAAATCCTGTAGGCATGTGCATAAAAACATGGAGATGATCTCGTCTTGTCTAAATTTAAAATTTGAAATTTGAATTTTGCCACTTAAGGACGGATTGGATGCATATATTCACTCTTCAAAATGCATAGAAATGTTTTGGTGTGAACATCGCATAAAAATTAGTGGTTGAATGAATAAAAATTTATTTTACTACCGCATATAAACAATGAACATTAAGATGATGCAATCTTCACTAAAATTTGAAATTCGAATGATGGCACGTGAAGGCCAGTTAGACACATATAATCATAGGGTAAGACGCATAAGAAATTTTTAGCACCGATGTTGCATAGGATTTAGTGTTCGGGTGCATAAAAATCATATATTTTACCACATAAAAACCTCTCAACAAGATGGACATTTCTTCTTACTCATGAATTGTACATGCCATGCAAATTTCTATAACATCAAACAATGTATATAACCCTAGACAACAATTCATACAACCCATGCAAATTATACATGTGTGTGTGTTATCCATAATGGTCCCAACTCACAACAAGTATAGAGACCCCCAATGAACAAGTCAGTTGTAATGTTACATAAAAGACAGTAGTCTTGCTCATCTCATCAAAGCATATAAACCCAACTGCATTGTGCCGCATCATGCTATTGCTGTTTTCCAATCCGCTAGCCACCGGCATCGACTCGCACCACGCACTACCATGCACTCTGTCCAGCACCAAACTGCACCACCATGCTATGTCCAGCACCAAACTACCACTGCTTGACACATGGACCGGATGCATAAATACTCTCATCAAACTTGCATAGTAATCAAAAGAAAAGATGCATTTTTAAATAGAACTATGCACCAGCAATGCTTGCATATATAATAGCTCGAACACCGCATACAGATTTATTGTATACTCTGTACCAAGTTATAGTTTAGCCGTACATATAAATCACCTAAATATGCATATTGACATTTCATTCTCAGAATTATTAGAAGCGGGAACAAGTTTTTATGAATATTAACCAATCCATGCATAGAAACCTATCCCAATATCTACGAAATTGCAGTTCCACTATGCATAGAAATCTATCCCAACATCTACGAAATTGCAATTCCACCATGCATAAAAACGATTGCATATAAACATGCAGAATTTAGCATGTAAACATGCATATAAATCACCATTGCATATAAACATGCATATAGACATTTCGTTCTCAGTATCACCATGTATATATAAACATGTATGCAAGAGTACCGCCATGTATACGAACCTACCCCTGCATATAAATCAGCCCTCCTTCACAATTTTATAAACATGCATATAAACTCAGTTATTAATGCATACGAACTATAGTCCACACTGCATAAACAGAAATCAAGAAGACACCAGGGCCTTGTTTAGATTGTAAAAAATTTCAACCTGACAAATATTATCCAATCGTGGACCAACTAGGCTTAAAAGATTCATCTCGTGATTTCAAACTAAATTGTGTAATTAGTTATTTTTTATCTATATTTAATGCTCCATGCATGAGTCTAAAAATTGATGTGATGGAGAGAGAGTGAAAAAACTTGGAATTTGGAGGCAATCTAAACAAGGCCCTGGTTTGTATGCACAGTTTCACAGAAAAGCAAAGCAGTCAGGAGGGGTTTGTATGCACAGTTTCATAGAAAAAGAAGAGCACTTGGGAGAGGTTTGTATGCAAAGTTACACAATGGTAAAGCCAAGGTGCACAGCAGCGCAGAGGAGGAGCTCGCGGATGGGTGGCAGGAACCGACGGCAAGGCCACTGCGCCATGGCACTCCTGGGCGTCGTCGCAGCCGTCGCGGCTGCAGGTGGGGGGTGAGCGGCGCAGGTGGTGAGGGAAGGAGGTCGCAGATCGGTGGAGAGGCGGGTCCTGCCGCCCGAAGGGGAGGCACACAGAGCTCTCCGCCATGGCCACCCGCGAGCTCCACAGCTCCCCTGCGCGTCGGTACTCCACAGCACGTCGCCGCGTGCTGCAGGGGGAGGCCCCGCCACCGGTCACGGGAACCGTTGGCCCACGTGCCAGGGGCCTCACCGCCGCGTGGTCATGCCCCGACGACTGAGGTGCGCCGCCGGCCGTCGCCTCCAAGCTGCTAGCTGGCCGGGAACCCGTGGCCCCCGTGCGCCGTCGGGAGAGGGGCGAGCGCCACCGGCAACTGCTCCCCTGCCTTCCCACGGCCAGCGCGCCCGTGCGCACGCGGCCACGGCACTCGCACGCCCATCTCCCGCCGCTACTTGTCGGGGAGGGCCGAGGCGCCACAGATCGTTGGAGGACAGCCGCGACGCTATAGATCGGGGGAGGGCGCGGGCCGGCGCTGCCGCCAGTGGTGGACGGTGGGCCCTAACCGCCGCAGGTCGGGCCGTTAGGGAGGTACGATGCCGCGTCGTCACAGGAGCGGGAGGGACCGGGCCGCGCCGCCACAAAGTTTGTGATGGGGGGTGGCGGGGCCACCGCGAGATGAGGTGGAGAGGGGCCGCGCAGCCGCTGCTCTAGGATGCACGGAGCCGCGCCGTCGTCTCTCACAGGAGGGGCCGCGCCATGCCGCTGCTACTCGATAGGGCCGCCACCGCGCTGCCATCGTCCCCTGGGACTGGTGCCGCCGTGCCAACTTCGAAGGAGGGGAGCAGGTGGCCGTGGCGCTCCAGGGACGTGGTGCTTGGGCCGTGGGTGCTCGGGGAGGGCGGAGCGGGCCGCGGGTGCCGCCGGCGGCGGCGCTCCAGCAGGAACAGGTAGCAGCAGGGGGGGCGGCCAGGGTGGGTGTGGTGAGTGAGGATTAGGGTTTGGGAGCCACGCATATAGTGCCAGGGATGGTGGGCCGCTGGGCGGGCCTGGTGGGCTGTGGGTTGCTTCGGGTTGGACCGATGGGGAGCTGTTTTGGTGCAATCAGACCAGCTGGTTCGTCATGGCTTCCAATAATTATTGCAATCCTAGGGCTCCATATATATATATGGACTAAAATGCAACAAGGTGTATTTGTTATAGCAAATGCACAGACCCTACCCAGCATAGCAGACCCGCGTATCTACGCACCACCAGTGCATGCGGCCATCCGTCCGCCGTGCGCCAATTGCAACATTGTGTGTGCTGTGGCTGCAACACGTTGTTGTGCTCAGTTGCAACACGAATGCACGTACGCATCAGGCTCTCACCCACTCATCTGTCCCACATACATGCAGAGAATCTGTTTAGTTTCAGATTGAAAAAATGCAATATCTCCTAAACCGTAGCCCCTATTTTAGATCCGTTTGCACTAGGTTCTTGAAAAAAATGCGCTTAACAAAATGAGATCCAACAAAGACTATATTTGATGAACATTTTTAAGTATGTAATTGCTACTTCACTGTACAATGGGTTGCCATCATGATTACAACACAATTACAACTTGACGGAAGTAATTACAACACATCTGATCTAGTTCAACTGAACCTGATGTAGTTGCAACCTGACACGATTCAATTACAACTAGAGTCAGGCTAATTTGCAACTGGGCAAGAATGGCACAAGGATAAAAATATGGACAATTCTTTTCTATGGAAGGATAATAGACAAAACTTTCTCCATAGAACGCCACAAGGACAAATACAATGGATAATTCTTTTCTATGGAAGGACAATATACAAAACCTTCTCCCTAGAACGGCACAATTACAAATACAATGGACAATTATTTTCTATGAAAGGACAATTGAAATGATCTAATCGGTCTAGAGGGGGGTGAATAGGTGACTTTTGATAACCTGAAACTTAAAGCTCAAATGCGAAAGTTAAATACCAATCGGTAGTAGGACCGGAAGTAGGACCGGTAGTACCGGTAGTTGAAAAACCAGTACTACCGATGCAAACTTCCAGTACTACCGGTACCCTACGAAACTACGAAATCAAAATGGAAATCAGAGTAAATTGAGCTATAGTTTCGGATCCAAGCGTTACCACCCCTTTCTTGATGTTGGTGATAAGGATATTGAACTTTTTGGAGCTTTTCACCACACCAAATCGTAGATTGATTCCTCCAACCTAAGGTTTTGGGGATGGGGATGAAGAACATGAAGAACACAAAGAACAAGGGTAGTCTAAGCTACCACCATAGCAAGACACATGATTTAATCTGAGGTTTGGCAATCCCCACAAAGGAGTTCCTACGTCCCCGTTGTTGAGGTGACCACAAAGGTCTGACCACGAAGGTCTCCGCGCTCAAGCAACCACGAAGGATTACTTGAGATATCCACTAAGAATCAAGGATAATACAAACATTTCGGGGCGCCCTCACAAATGAAGCAACACGGGCAGCCACGAAGAACGCCTAGCTGGCTAGGGTTCCAAGAACCCAAGAGTAACAAACACAAATCAAGCCGCCAAGCCGAGAAATCCAAGTTCTCAATAGATCGAAGTTTCCGCTCTCTAATCTCACGTCCCTAGCTCAAATCCTTGAGGGGATGAAGTTTTGGGAGCAAAGGAGGAGAGAGAGCAGGTGAGCAGAAGCTTGGGATCTGTTTCTCTCAGATGTGAATGAATGGAATGAGCAAGCGAGAGAAAGGAGAAAGGTGAGGGGTATATATAGTGCCCGTCCAGAACAACTACCAGTACTATCCGGTGTGAATCACCGGAACTATCGGTACCTCACCAAATATGACCGTTGGGGCGTGTCAGAATGTGCAGAGGCTGACAGACTGGTACTACCGGTAGTATAGGTGAAAGTCCTCGGTTTGGTTTTGGATAATTGATGAAACCTAAGGACTAACCTTGTTTCTAAGTGGATGATTTAGAGAAAGGTAGTCCATGCCAAGTGGAGCTCGATGATGAGTCATGACATGAAGTTATGTAATCTAAGCATGGTGAAGATCAAGATGGGCTTGGCTTGATGGACCGGTTGGAAGTGTGAAGGGCAAGTTGAGGCTTCAAAGCGAAGGACCGTGTGACGGTGAAGCTTGGGCAAGACTTGGCGCCGATGGACTGACCAACGGAGAAGAGCAAGTAATATCAAAATCGATGGACCAAGACGGTTACATGATGATATGGAGTGTCACATGTCATGTAAAGGCTTGGCGGTTGGAGGATCGACAAAATGGGCTCAAGGCAAAGGTATAACCTATAGGGCCATTTTGTTTTGCACTCAAGACACCATAGAGGGTGTGAGTGGTTTAGGATCGATAGCCGAACTATGAAGAGGGGAGATCTTCGGTAATTTGGTTCATGAGTGCCACTAGGTCCATCATTTAATGTGATTGCATTTAGGATCTAGTGCGCGTTGAAAATCCTTTGAAAATGCTTTGAAAAATGCTAACTCACTTGCACATGGAGATGTCACATGATGGAGTTTAGCACATTTGCAAAGGTGATGGTGTTTGCAGGGTTGAGTTGGGTTTGATAACCGCTCATTCTCCCCCCGAGTTGGGATTCGGCGTTTTTGAGAAAATGAGATGCATATTTTCTATTGCGTAGGATGCAAAATGTTGATGAAAACATGCTTACTCTTGGCTTCAAGTTGGTATACTTGCTGGGTAGCATGTTGGATGAGTTAACGCGTCGCGGCATGTTGAAAACGTGGTTTTCTATTGGCCGGACACGGCACACAGGAGCGCCGGACGCTGTCCTAGCGCGTCCGGCACGTGAAGCCAGAGCGCCGGACGCTGTCCTAGACATCTGGCACGTGGAGGTTGAGGCAGGCTGGCCAGAGCACTGGCCGGACGCGGGAGTGTGTCCGGCGCTGGTGTTCGGCAGACGGCCCCGTGCGTGGTCGGCTCTGAGTAGCGTCCGGCGTGAGGCGGACGCGTCGCTGGCGTCCGGCGCGTTTGACTTAGCTGGCATGAGGCGCTGCTGTTTCAAACACCGGATGCAAAACACTATCACGGCCGTGTCTGGCGCTCGGTGGAGCTGGCACGTCCGGCGTGCCAGCGTCTTGGCACGGATGGTGAACACGCCAGACGCGTCCGGCGGTTCCATCAGGCGCATCCGACGCATTGATCTGAGCTGTTTTGAGAAGTAGCCGTTGGGAGGAAACGGTCGACTTTGAACGCGGGTGACACATGGCGCAAGATGGAGCGCTGAACGCGTCCGGCGGTTCCATCTGGCACGTCCGGCGCTCCCGGTGGCTTGACGCGTGGATGGTGAATGCGCCGGACGTGTTCGGCAGTTCCATCTGGCGCGTCCGGCGCGTGGTTCTCGTGTGTCCTGAGGGGGCAACGGCTAGTTTGATGGATGAGGGTTATAAATAGTTGTTGGTCGGCCTTGGGCTGGATCTCTTGACTCTCTAACTCATTCATCATTCCCTTGAGCTGAAAAAATAGCCCTCCTCTCATCCTCTCTTGCTTGGTTGCACATCATAAGTGAGGATTGAGTGATTCAAAGTGCATTGCATGAATTGATTCATCTAGTGGCACTTGCGAGTCATTTGGCCAGTGATTTCTTGTTACTCTTGGTGAGCACCATCACCTAGCCGGCTTGGAGATTGTTGGAAGTGTTGGGAAGAGTTGGTGATTGTTCTTGCCCACCTCCAGTGTTGATTTGTAAGAAGTTCTTGTGCTTTTCCTCGACAGAGCGCCAGAAGCAACTCTAGTAAATTGCTCGTGTCATTGAGTTACCTCGCTTGAGAGTGGTGTCTTGCAGTTCCCTTGCGGGGGAGTGCCTTGCGGGGCAAGTGGCTTGAGGGTCACACCGAGGAACCATCTAGGTGGAGGTCGACACAACGGGGACTAGCTTGTCGGTGTACAAGTGAACCTCGGGAGAAAAATCATTGTGTCATCTCTATCTCTCAGTGATTGGTTCTTCATCGATATATTTATATTGTTGTCATTGTGATCGATTGAATATCATCTTGGTGATTGACAACAACTTCACTCCACCGTCGGTATTGAAATTGCTATCTGTATTTACTTTATTATACATATTCATATTGTATAGCTTGTGTAGAATAGATTATCATGATAGCTCAATAGATTAGAAGGTAGTAACATAGTCTTTGCGTGGCATAGAGATCATAATATATATTAGAATTGTCACTAGGAGGCTTGCTCTCAATCTAGGCTAGGCAAACCACTGTTATTGCCATTTGTTATACTAATCAAGTTTTGTCTAGTGGTTTGTAGAATTTTTAATAGGCTATTCACCCCCCCTCTACCCATCTAGGACCTCACAATAGGGAGATGCAAAATGCACGTTCGACGAGACCAGAAAATATTTGTTGCAGCTACCAGACTATAAATCAAATATATCCGGTACTTCTGGTCCTAACCAGTACTACCGGTCCTACTTCCGCTGTACTTCCGGTAGTACAAAACTGCAACCTCGAGCGTTCAACTTTGTAGAAAAAATAGGACGGGTACTACCGGTCTATAAGTCATTTAAACCAGTACTACCGATGAAGACCGATAATACCGATATATAATTCGAATATAACCAGTAATACCGGTAGGCCAGGTTGGGTGAAGCAAAGGACTTTTTCTAAGTGCGGCGAGTGCAACGGTGTCTCTGTAAACGCTCGACATGAGCACTTTTAGACCTCGAACTACCAACCTAATTTGTATCTCTCTTGATAGTACAGTGTTTCCTATTATTCAAGCAAATATAAAATCTGAGGGCTCTCTTGAGAAGAAATGACGTCCATGCAAATAAAATTTAGGGTGCTTGTATCACCAAATGTTATCATTCAAATCTTTCAATAGACTAACACATGCGTATTCACTTTAGATAAACTTGTTGGTCCCTAATTTGATTGTCATTAATTATCCAAAACCCACATCGAGTGCATTCCAAACTTCCTTTTTGGTAATTGATGACAACCAACTTAGGCATATAAAAATTGAAAGAATTTAAGCTTTTGAATCTCAATATTTAAGTAGAGCTCCCCTTAATGTATGCATAGGATTAGAATTTCAAATCTTGATCATAATCAAGATTGCATACATTATGAGTAAGCTCCCTTAAATTTTGCAATCCGTGGGGTGCCTAAAAAGGTGTGTGTGACAAGTATAATCCATGATGCTTATGACAAGATATATCACATAAAGATAAATAAAAGAATATGAATGGTTATGCAAGAAAGAAAAAGACTTAAAGCCAACATAACCATTCTAAAATAACAACCATCAACACAATACCAAAAAATAGGCCAACACAACTTGATATATCGAATAAGCATAAGTGTTTAGCCTACAAGCATTCATCACACACATAGTTCAAAGTTCACCACATAGTTCACCACGGAGGAAGAGTTATACATAACCGAATTAATAGCTACCCTATTACATCATGATAAGCCTAACACTCCCCCGTTGGCATCAAATGCCAAAAAGGGTAGGCAATGATAGAGAGCAAGGGTAGAAAGCTACTAGTACTCCTCATGGTCGTCACTATCATTGGGGTCGATGTACCTGCTCTTGCCAAAAGGATCTATAGAAGAAGACGATCCACTGGTGGAGGTGCGAGTAATATAATCAGCCCCACCGAAAAGAGATCCAAAAGCATCAGTGCCCTCAAGAGTATAACCAGAAGAAGGCCGTGCATCATGTGTAGCATCAAAAGTACTCAGCTACTAGAACCTGTGCTGCTGTTGAGGTGGCTGCTCAAAGCCCTGCTGCTCCTGAGTGGCTGCTCAAACTACTCATCATCCTCCTCCTCAAAAGTATACTGAATGGGATGAAGGGGAGAGGATGGAGTGAGTCCAACTTGCTCCTCAATGCGACGAAGCATCCCATATTGCTTCTCTTGAGTATAACACATGTAGAAGATGAACTTTTTTAGCAAAGAAAGGGGGCCATGACCATGACCATGGCCATGACCATGACCACGGCCTACAAAAGCTCCAGTGGAAGGGTCCATATGAGGAACATCTTCCCTCTCAACCCCAGCAGTCCCTGCATCATCTGTTGGGGCACTAGCAAAAGTAGAAGCAGGTGTCCTCATTGTGTGCGAGCGAGTGTTGCGAACTCCCCAGGAAGGGTGACCAGCATCTAGGTGAAAAGTGTGTCCCACAAGTTGCTCAATAATATGCATAAGATAGGGAGCATATGGCAGAGACCGGTGAGGATCAGTGGACGCATCCGCAATCTTTCTCCACAAAAAGTCTGACACACTGAAGTGCTTGTTCAAGCTAAAACAAACAAGAATGGTTGGAGCATGGCCTTGAATATGAACTAAATCGCCACCATTAGGATCAATGTTAGCTCGTATCAAGTTGTTCAATACGTAAAAATAGGGCTTCAAGTAAGTGTTCTTCCCATCAGCATGCTGCTCATCAAGATACATATTAGCTGCAATAAAATCATCTCTACCAACATTCTTAGCATAGTGACTCCAAAGACTAAGTGCCTCACGGTCCTCATGATTGAAACCAAGCTAACATGAAAACTGCACATAGTCACACCTATAATGATGATTCTGGTCATCCAATGTAATACCATGTGGACATGATCAATGTAGAGGGTTGACCAGAACTGACAAATGATCTCGGTGTCCCAATCATGCTAAAAAGTCATAAGCGGCAAAAGACGCCACTCCTCAAGCCTGGCCTTCAAAGCAGGAATGTCGGAATGCTTGATTTTGTCCAGAGATGCAGGATTCAACGCCTTGTGCACAAATATAGGAGTAG
Source organism: Bothriochloa decipiens (assembly GCA_023333625.1). Classification (NCBI taxonomy): domain Eukaryota; kingdom Viridiplantae; phylum Streptophyta; class Magnoliopsida; order Poales; family Poaceae; genus Bothriochloa; species Bothriochloa decipiens. The sequence goes on from CM041640.1 coordinate 32,307,102, forward strand.
GGCCAGTAGCAGTGTCCTTGAGGCACAGTAATAATCATGATGAAATAGAAACCAAAATCATTCATCAACCCTAGGATTCCTAATAAATAGGTAGGGATTTCCAAACGCTGCTGCGCTAGAGCCTGACGATCCATGGTGTAATCAAAGAATGCATGACGGAGATCAGGGGTACGAATCTTGGCCTTATGGTGTCAGTGACGAGGAAGAACACGATATGTAGTGATATCCCCAATTCTCTCAGGCGACCGATTGACCTATGGCTAGAGAGCAAGGCCTTTGATTTTAGCAGGATTGGTTGATACAGCCCCATTGACAATGTCCTGATGGCGGCAGCAAGCGCGAGCATCTTGTGTATCAACCGCAGGAGCACAGCCACCATGGGAAGACTCAACACGGTCACCATGGGAAGACTCAACATGGTCAGCCCCGCTCCAACGAACACGCTGACTAGCTGAACGGTCCTCATCTTCATCACCCAAACTCTGAGGGCGAGGGCGAGCACCGCGATGGGGGTTGTGCCGGCGCTCCGACATGCTGCAAGGGCCAAAAGGGGGATGAGGAAGGTCTTAGACAAATGAAAAAATGCATGCACCACTGAGGAAATGAGGACACCATGCAAACCGAGCTAGCGGGGTACCATCGGTACTTTCGGTCGAAGGACCGGTAGTACCCATGCGCGGGTCAATCCGCACGGAGCATTGAAACCGACCATGGAACTTGCAAAATAGGCATTTGAACAACATGTATACTCAATGTAGAGCAAGCACAAGCAGGGAATCGGCCTAGAATGAAGTACATTGGGAGGTCGGGGCATGAACTCCATATACCTTGATGCTCAAGAAGAAGAGGCCAATCCGCGCGTGCAAGACCTCCCGGTGTCCACCAACACCTCCAAGATGATCTCCAGGGCAAAGGGAAGCTCCCCCTCGAAGGGAATCAAAGATGGCTGGAGTGAGAGGGAGATCGAGGAGGGGCACCATCGGGTGGCGGCGCCGCCATGGGCTGTTGCGGGTGGGTCGAGTGGGGAAGAAAGAAGGAGAAAGTTAGAAGATTAAAATTTTAACTGGCGGCCCCTTCTATACCGCGGTAACTTGGGCTTACCAGTAGTACCAGTCGATCGACCAGAAGTACTGGTGGGCAGGTCAACGGCCACGCGGAAGTACGCAGATTTTTGAACTACCGGTTGGTCCGGGCCTCCATCAGTAGTACCGGAGACTGGTACTACCGGTGGTACCATTGATACTACCGGTAGGTTAAAAAACTGCTGGAAGCAATTCTAAAGATGGTGAACCATGGAGTGAACTAGAACCATTTTAGACTTGACCAGATTTCATGCAATCGATATAAAACTATGGTCAAGCTCGAAATGAAAAAAATAGATTTTTGAAATTCACACAATGATTTTATAAACATTTTATCCAACTCTAAGCCAATCAAGGTATGCAAGATGTCATTCCATGTTACGAGAATCCACAATATTGAGCTCACGCCTCAAAGCATAAAATCTTGACTTATCTAAAGGCTTTGTGAAGATATCGGCTAGCTGTTTTTGGTTCTCACATGTTGAATAGCGATATCTCCTTTGGCTTGGTGATCTCTAAAAAAATGATGATGGGTGTCATGTGCTTTTTACAGGAATGGTTAACGGGGTTATCGGCTAGCTTGATTGCACCCTCATTGTCACATAAGAGTGGAATCTTGGACAGGTCGTAACCAAAGTCTCTCAATGTTTGCTTTATCCAAAGTAGTTGGGCACAACAGGAGCCGACCGCCACATACTCGGCTTCAGTGGTGGATAGGGCAATAGAGTTTTGCTTCTTAGAACTCCAAGGCACCAGAGACCTACCAAGAAATTGGCAAGCCCTGGATGTACTCTTTCTCTCTACCTTGCAACCAGCATAATCCGAATCGGAATAACCAAGTAGAGTGAAAGATGAGCCCTTGGGATACCATAAGCCAAGATAAGGTGTGAGCACCAAATACCGAAAAATTCTCTTAACGGCCATGAGATGACATTCTTTTGGATTAGATTGAAATATTGCACACATGCACACACTAAGCATAATATCGGGCCTAGATGCACAAAGGTAAAGCAATGATCCAATCATGGAGTAATATACCTTTTGATCAATGGTTTTACCATCCATGTCAAGGTCAAGATGTCCTGTAGTTGGCATTGGTTTGTTGATGGGTTTGGCCTTGTTCATACCAAACTTCTTCAACATGTCATTAGTGTACTTGGCTTGGCAAATGAACGTTCCTTCCTTGAGTTGCTTGATTTAAAAACTGAGGAAGAAGGTCAATTCTCCCATCATGGACATCTCAAACCTCTTGGTCATAATCCTACTAAATTTCTCACAAAGCTCCTTATTAGTACTACCAAATATTATGTCATCGACATATATTTGGCAAATAAAGATATCACCATTAACTTTGTGAGTAAATAAAGTAGGGTCAGCCTTCCCTATCTCAAACCCTTGTTCGAGTAGGAAGTCCTTGAGACAATCATACCAAGCTCTAGGGGCTTGCCATAGAGCGCCTTGTGAAGCTTGTAGACATAGTCGGGATGATGTGGATCTTCAAAACCTGGTGGTTGTTCATCATACACCACTTCGGGGAGGGGGCCGTTGAGGAATGCACTTTTCATGTCCATTTGAAATAACTTGAAATCAAGGTGAGCAGCAAAGGCACATAATATACGAATACATTCAAGCCTAGCTACCGTGCATAAGTTTCCCTAAAATCCAAACCTTTAATTTGGGTGTAGCCTTGTGCAACCAACCGAGCCTTTTTCCATGTGACTGCACCATACTCATCTTCTTTGTTGCGGAAGACCCACTTGGTACCTATCACATTTTGCTTGGGCCTTTCCACCAAGGACCAGACTTCATTCTAGGTAAAGTTTCCCAACTCCTCTTGCATAGCCATCACCCAATCCTCATCTTTCAAAGCTTCCTCCACCCTAAGAGGTAGCATAGAAGAAACAAAAGAGTAATGCTCACAAAAAGACGCTAAACGAAAACGAGTCATCACTCCTCTTCGTATGCTTCCTATCACATTATCAACGGGATGGTCTTGTTCAATGGATTGACGAACTCTTGGGTGAGGTACTGTTGTCCTTCTTTGAATTGGGTCATCATCTTCACTATCAAGGTCTTGGTTGATTGGGGAAGTTCCATCAAGCCCTCCCCCTTGACCATCATCTTGGTTGCTTTCTTCAACTTGTGGTGGATCTTGATTTGCTGGTTCTCCTAATTCATGACCATCTCTTAATGTGGAAGGATCATCATGCGCATCAGTTGACCCATGATGCATGTATGGCTCATGATGGACTTGCACTTGTGCACCATCATCATCATCTTGTTCAACAATTTTTACTTCACCGGTTGCAAGCTTCTTTATCACTTTATGAGAAGGCACCTCTTTACCTATAATGTCCATATTGACTTGCCCTTTTTGAGAGCCGTCGAATTCATCAAAAGTCGCGTCTACCATTATTTCAGTAAAACCGGTGGTCTTATTGAAAACACGATATCCATGTTCGTTCATACCATAACCAAGTAGAAAACCTTCATCAACCTTTGGTTTAAACTTAGAGCTTTTGGATTTCTTTTTAAGTATGAAACACTTGTATCCAAAAACTCTAAAGTAATCAACCTTAAGCTTTTTAGCGGTGAGTAGCTCGTAGGCAGTTTTGTTCCTAATCTTATGAAGATATAGGCGGTTGATTGCATGACATGCCGTGTTGACCTCCTCCACCCAATAATCCTTCTCCGAAATCTTGTATTCATCCAACATTGCTCTTGTAGCTTCTATGAGTGTTAGGTTCTTCCTCTCCACAACCCCATTTTGTTGGGGAGTGTTGGGAACCAAAAACTTATGCTTGATCCCTTCTTCATCAAGGAACTTTTCAATGTTGGTGTTCTTGAACTCCGTCCCGTTGTCACTTCTCACTCTCTTGATCTTTACATCAAACTCATTTTGAGCTCTTCTTACAAACTTCTTGAAGATTTCTTGAGTCTCACTTTTATCTTTTAAAAAGAACACCCAAGTGAAGCGAGAATAATCATCAACAATTACAAAACCATATTTGTTACCTCCAATGCTTATATAAGCATTTGGTTCGAATAAATCCATGTGTAGTAACTCAAGTGGTCTTGATGTTGACACAATGTTCTTTGCGGGATGTTTGGCTCCAACTTGTTTCCCCGCTTGACATGCACTGCAAATCCTATCTTTCTTAAAAGAAACATTTGTCAGTCCAAGAATGTGTTCGCCTCTTTGAAGGTTGGCCAAGTTCCACATCCCAACATGAGCTAGTTGGCGCTGCCACAACAAACCCATGCTAGATTTTGCCAATAAACAAGTCTTGGACTCCACTCTACTAGCTGTGAAGTCAACTAGATAGAGCTTGCCCTTTAAATGACCTATAAAGACAATAGAAGAATCCACCCTTCTAGAGACTTCCACATCCTTATTCGTAAAGAGACAATCATAACCCATCTCATAAAATTATAAAACGGATAACAAATTGTATCCTAACGAATCCACAAGTAATACATTTGAAATTGAATTATCATTTGATATAGCAATTTTACCCAAACCAAGAATCTCTCCTTTACTATTGTCACCAAATGTGATTCTTTCACCCATGCCTTCATTTGGTTGAAAGGAGTCAAACATTTTCTTTGCTATGGTCATATGATTGGTGCATCCACTATCTAGCACCCAACAAGGTCCACTGGAGGAATTGGCCTACAAAATGAAATTAAGCCTTTGTTTTAGGTACCCAATTTGACTTGGGTCCTAGGGGGTTACACACATAAGATTTGGGCACCCAAACACTCCTCAAGATTTGCCTCTTCTTGAGGGCGCCCACATATTTTACAATAATTTTACCATCCTTATCCTAACAACATAAATAATCAAAAAAGTTGTTCCTTGAGATAGGCAGTTGTTGCTCAGGAACATTAACTTCTTTCTTCTTGATGTTCTTGTTGTCAGAGGAAGAGCTAGGAGAAACCTCAACATTATTCACCTTGTTGATGAGATCAACAAGAGGCACGCTCTTGTTGAACTTTACATAACGCACACCATTTACCATGTTTCTCTCATTTGCCTTACCATTACACCTATTGTAACCGAGGCCATCCTTTATGAGTGGATGCCTTGATGCCTTGTAAATTGTGGTTGATTGCTTATCCTTACTCTTGCAACCAATCTCCACAATGGCCTTCAACCTAAGAATCTCCTTTTCTTTCTTCTCTAGCTCAACAAGGTTAGTAGCACATGCATTTAAATCAACATTATAGCATTTTACATATCCTTTACTTGTTGAAGCATTACAGTCCTTAGAAGTAGTAGAAGTGCTCTTCCAAAGAGTGTCATAGTTTACCTCAAGCTCATAATATTTATTTGTCAAGCTTGTGAGGCTTTCTTGAGATATACTATAATCATTCTTTAGACTAGCCAAAGAGTCATTTAGTGTAGAATGTTCCTTAGTCAATCGCTCAAGTGAGTCCTTGGCCAAAGACAATTCTACACTTAACTTCTCAACCTTCTCCCTTTCCTTGGTGAGACATGCATCTAGTCCTTGGTTCTTCTCCCTTTCCACTAGGAGCATTTCACTTTGTGACTCAATGCATGTCTCTTGCTCCTTTACGGTATACATCAATTTTAAGATTTTAGAGGCAGCTTCCTTTCTGTATAGCTTAATGATTTTAATTGAATAGTTTTCATCAAGCTCATCTTCATCATCACATTCATCACTAGAGTGTGTGGGAGTCTGGGATGATACCTTTTCCTCCTTTGCCATAAGGCAAGTCGAAATGTCGTTGTCGTCATCGGAGAGGTTGGGAAAAAGCTTGGGTGAGGAAGAAGTGTTGGTGAAGAACGATGTCGATGAAGAGGATGCATCATGTATAGCAATTGCAGATACACTCTTCTTTTCATTGTCATTGTGTTCATCACTATCATCATCGGATTGCCATTCTTCACCTATATGTGCTTCACCCATCTTCTTGCTCTTATACTTCTTGTCATCTTCCTTGTTGTACCTTGACATTTTGCCTTTGTTTGGGCAATCCGCAGCAAAGTGACTGGTGAGTCCACACTCTTAGAAAAATCTCTTCCTATATTGCTTGTTTCCACCACTATTCCTCATCTTTTGTTTCTTCTTAATCAAGAACTTTGCATAATTTTTCAAAATGAGAGCTTGTTGTTCATCAAGTTCTTCATCACTATCATCATGTTTGTGCTCACAACATCCTTTGTTGCAATGACTTGACCCACTTCCATGAGATGCCATGAGGGCAATGTTTCTCTTTTGACTAAGAGTTTCTTTGACCTCATCATCTAGAACTTCATGATGCATAATCTTTGCAAGCATCTCTTGTGTTGTCATTGTGGTGTATTTTTCTCTTTCCATTATCACAAAAGCTAGTATGTCATTCTTTTCTCTATACACTCTACATAGCTTTCTTGCAACAGCTTGTTCATCCCATCGTATACATCCGAGTGCTCTAACTCTATTAATCAAGGTCATGAATCTATCATACATAGCTTTAGTGGTCTCTCCTTCAAGCATGGTAAACTTCTCAAGTTTTCCTTGTAGAAGCTCAATGTTTCCAATTCTCACACTCTTATCTCCTTCAAATGATATTCTCAAGGTTTCCCAAATTATCTTTGCATTAACCATACCATTGACTTTGTTGTTGTCTTCCGGAGTGAGACATTACAAGATCAAAGTTGCAGCCATAGCATTGAGATTAAAATCCACCTCATCTTCGGGTGTCCACTCACTAGGTTTTTCTAGAATATCCACACCAACCTCAACCGCTTCCCAACATCTTGCGGCTATAAGATGCAACTTCATCCTATGAGTTCAATCGGTGTATCTTACTCCATCAAAAGGAGGTGGCTTGCCGGGATTTATCATTGGCATGTGAGGGTTGGTGTTCTTGCTTGTTGATCTATACTCATGTCCCACTTTTGAGTATCTTTTTGGTGCTTTCCTTACATCATCACCTTCATTTCAATCTCTTTGCTAGTTGCTTCTTGACCTTTCTTGTCAATGATCTCTTGCATCTTATCAAGTCGCTCTTACATCTTGTTCATTTGCTCTTCTTGTTGCTTTTGAAGTGTCATGGTGAGTTGTGCCATGATTTGATCAACCAAGCTCTTCATTCTAGCTTCATCCATCTTGGCCAATGTTACTCCTCACACGGTGAAGCGTTGATCCGAGGGACCTTGCTCCGATACCACTTGAAAGGATCTAATCGGCCTAGAGGGGGTGAATAGATGATTTTTGATAACTCGAAACTTAAAGCTCAAATGCGGAAGTTAAATAGCAACCGATAGTAGGACCAGAAGTAGGACCGGTAGTACCGGTAGTTGAAAAACTAGTACTACCGATGCAAACTTCCAGTACTACCGGTACCCTAGGAAACTATGAAATCGAAATGGAAATCAGAGTAAATTAAGCTGTAATTTTGGATCCAAGCGTTACCACCCCGTTCTTGATGTTGGTGACGAGGATGTTGAACTTCTTGGAGCTTTTCACTGCACCAAATCGTAGATCGATTCCTCCAACCTAAGATCTTGGGAATGGGGATGAAGAACATGAAGAACACAAAGAACAAGGGTAGTCGAAGCTACCACCATAGCAAGAAACACGATTTAATTCGAAGTTCGGCAATCAGCACAAAGGAGTTCCTACGTCCCCGTTGTTGAGGTGACCACAAAGGTCTGACCACGAAGGTCTCCGCGCTCAAGCAACCACGAAGGATTAGTTGAGATATCCACTAAGAATCAAGGGTAATACAAACACTTCAGGGTACCCTCACAAATGAAGCAACACGGGCAGCCACGAAGAACGCCTAGCCAGCTAGGGTTCCAAGGACCCAAGAGTAACAAACACAAATCAAGCCATCAAGATGAGAAATCCAAGAGCTCAAGTCGTAGATTGAAGTTCCTGCTCTCTAATCTCACGTCCCTAGCTCAAATCCTTGAGGGGATGAAGTTTTAGGAGCAAAGAGGGAGAGAGACCAGGTGAGCAGAAGCTTGGGATCTGTTTCTCTCAGATGTGAATGAATGGAATGAGCAAGCGAGAGAAAGGAGAGAGGTGAGGGGTATATATAGTGCCTGTCTAGAACAACTACCGGTACTACCCGGTGTGAATCACCGGAACTATCGGTACCTCACCAAATATGACCGTTGGGGCATGTCAGAATGTGCAGAGGCTGACAGACCGGTACTACTGGTAGTACAGGGAGATGAAACAATGCACGTTTGATGGGACCAGAAAATACATGTTGCAACTACCAGACTATAAATCAAATATATCCGGTACTTCTGGTCCTAACCAGTACTACCGGTCCTACTTCCGCTGTACTTCCGGTAGTACAAAATTGCAAGCTCGAGCGTTCGACTTTGTAGAAAAAAATAGGACTAGTACTACCGGTCTATAAGTCATTTAAACCAGTACTACCGATGAAGATTGGTACTATCGATATATAATTCGTATATAACTAGTAATACCGGTAGGCCAGGTTGGGTGAAGCAAAGGACTTTTTCTAAGTGCAGCGAGTGCAACGGTGCCTCTCCAAACGCTCTAAATATCGACATGAGCACTTTTAAACCTCGAATTACCAACCTAATTTGTATCTCTCTTGATAGTACGATGTTTCCTATTATTCAAGCAAAGATAAAATCTAAGGGCTCTCTTGAGAAGAAATGACGTCCATGCAAATAAAATTTAGGGTGCTTGTATCACCAAATGTTATCATTTAAATCTTTCAATGGACTAACACATGCGTATTCACTTTAGATAAACTTGTTAGTCCCTAATTTGATTGTCATTAATTATCCAAAACCCACATCGAGGGAGAATGCACTTACAACAATAGACAAAACTTTCTCTGTACGACGGCACAAGGACAAAATTGCACACCTATTATACACTATTTGCAACATCATATGTGACACAATTGCAAACCTCGTTAAACACGGATTGCAACATGGTTCATTATCATAGTATGAATACAACAAACCTTGTTGTAACATGGTCCCAATCGAGCGCTAATTGCAAACTCTGGGTATTTTGTGTTTGCAAAATGTTTGTGTGTCCAGTTGCAACAAGGATATGTGTACAGGGGTGTCTTAAATAGCAAAGTAAGAGTACAACAAAAAGAAAAAATAAAAATGATGAACACCTGAGAAAAAAATTACATCCCCAACCCCGCTCTTGCAGTAACGGCGGCGCCGCCGCCGCCAGAGCCCCGCCACCGCCGGAGCATTTATTCTAATTCATCGGACAGATCCTGCGCCGTCGTCGACACCCAGGCTTCCCCCGACAACAACGGCTATGAGTCCAGCTACTACGCCAATTGGGATACACTGATCTGCTGATCACCCTCCATTTGCAACAAGATATGTGACACAACTGTAACCTGGTTAATTACAAAATTGCAACATAGACAATTGCAAACCTGGTTAAATTAATTGCTAGTTATTGTTTTAAAAAAATCAAATATAATGAGAATGGTGGCAAAAAATAGTTGCTTTCTACACCTAGTAAATTCTTACATTAAGAATTAATTCTCGGAAAAGCAAAAAATAGAATGAGAATGATGGCAAAAGTCTTAGGTTAATACAAAAACTACACACCTGTAGTACACCGTTTGCAACATGATATGTGACGCAACTGCAACCTAGTTAATTACAAAATTGCAACATGGACAATTGCAAAACTGGTTAAGTTACTTGCTAGTTGCCGTTTCTAGAAAACATCAAATACAATGAGAATACTGGCAAAAAATAGTTGCTCTCTACACCTGGTTAATTCTTACTTTAAGAACCAATTTTAGAAAAAGCAAAAAAAATAAGAATGATGGCAAAAAGTCTCAGGTTAATACAAAATTGCACACCTATTTTAAACCATTTGCAACATGACATATGACGCAATTGCAACCTGGTTAATTACTAAATTGCAACATGGTTAATTATCTTAGTATGAGAACCAATTCCAGCCTCCACTAAGTTTCTGATTGGTAAATAAAACGATGGGGTGTGGTATAGTATAGCTTAAACAAAATAAAGAAGAAACTCACCAATTATGTACAACATATGAACAACAAAACCTAAGATGATACAGATCAGAATACATATTAAAGTAATAACAAAAAGCCAGTTGACAAAAAAAGAATAACAAAAGTTGCATTGACAACCAATTTGCAACCCATAAAGAACTAGAAATACACCTTCCGATTAAAGTCGGTTGCAGTAACAATAACAAATCAGTTGAATTTCAGATGAATTGTCAACTAATTGCAACTAGAGCACCCTACCAGTTACAACTAAGAAAATAAGCTAGTTATACACATAAAATGCAACAACATAAGATCATACACATCAGAATACATATTAGAGTAATAACAAAAATTGCATTGCCAGAGATGCACCTTCACATTAGAAAGTCAGTTGCAGCAACAATAACAAAAATTAGTTGAATTTCAGATGAATTGTCAGCCAATTGCAACTAGAACACCCAACCAGTTATAACTAAGAAAATAAGCTAGTTATACACGTCCGAATGCAGGTCATGACAACAGTTTTTTATTTTGAAACTAGCACTAAATAATGAAAGTTCTTAGCTCCAACAAAATATTGAAAGTTATTCCGTACTGAATATCCAGTATCACCTAGCACTAGTAGTTACTAGTATTGTTGCTGTTCACCATGACATTCGAAATAGTACTATAATGAAGAGTGCAGGCGTGAGGCATCTACTATTCGGTTACAAGGAAATGTCACTAGATGTTGATATTCATCAGTATTTCCTGAAACATCCTTATTTTTGCGCAAAAAAAAATACACAGAATGACGAATAATATAATAGTTTGAAGCACAAACCACCATATTATCCAGCAATAGTCGATACAGGAATCCATACTTCGAATAAAAGAGTACAATTGGAAAGGATTACAAAAATAGTCTATCGCCACACTGAAGGAAACATCAGAATAGCAGCAGCATCAGGGATAGCTGCGGAAGGCGGAAGTAAAACAAATCTCTAAAATAAGCCTGAGCGTAGGAACGAGACGTCTACTCCTTGTCGTCATCATAGTCATAGTCTGGTCACCTGCCAAACAATTTTCAGTACGATTTGTACTGGCCACTCGTCCCACCCTATGCTTTGCTTTTGCTTTGTAGTATTTTGTGGAAGCAATGGATATAATCAAGAGACCTATTATTTGGCTATGGTTTCCTATGCAAGTAGTAACCATCATCATATAATAGTAATTCATCAAGTTTTAACCCATTCTCATCCATCATCATTCCCATCCCATCATCACACACATCTCACCCTCTCGCACTAGTCGACAGGTCCAACTCCCTCTCGAGCCTGTCTCAGCGGCTCACAGCCGGAAAGGGTAACACCAGGTAGGAGAAGAGAAGGATTCATCCCACTACTCCCGAGAAGCGTGGGTCAAGGGAAAAGGCCAAACCAAGGCCGCGGACTATATATAGATTCAAAACTCTGCAGAGCGTGTACTCTCGTAACCACAAGATCACCATTATCAGCGGTGCCCCGCCTAGGCTGATTTCGGCTGCTTTCTAACTGGTGCGATGCCACCCTACCACTCAGTACTGGAACATCCCGGAATACCACCGGCACACTGAGACTATGAGACATAGTACCGGGCCCCCGAGTTCACTATGTTGTCTAAGGAGGGTGTGGGTCCCGATGCCCGTACCTCCCAACACTATCTGCTATCATCCTAGTAGTAGTGGCACCGTCCTAGCTACTTAGACATCCGTCTCCCACCCATTCAGAAGTGAGCGATGAGCACGTAGGTCCTAAGGTTCCGGTTCTCAAGATATATCAGGTCCAGGGGGATCAAACAGGACTATCTTCTCATAGGGACTACAACAGTCCGTGCTACAACAGCACCTCCTACCCGGGGCCTCGCTCCACGAAGACTCTCACCCCCGGGATCACCATATACCTCACAATGTACCTGCCACAGGCACCTCTCATGGGGATGCTTCGGAGTAGGCTTGGGTGGCGGGTACGGCATCGCGGGGTCACCTCGAACGAGGAGGTGGCCTAAATTTGGGAAGAACGGTCTCCTAGCGGGTGGCCGACAGCGAGGTGTTCGGCGGCGGCGGACAGCGGCGCTGGTGAAATTCTCCGGTGAGCCTTCGATCCGGTGCCATCTTCTCCTCTGTCTTCACAATTGGAGTCGCTAGGAGCTCCATGGACCTGCTGTCATGGCTAACGAAGGCTCACGGGGTCGTGCGCGGCCACGGTGGCCACGGCGGACGCTCCGGCGGCTGGGACGCCATGGCGACCAAGGGAGGCAAAGCGGCGCGCCCTCACTGTGGTTGTTGCCAAGCCCCAAGAGGTTGCCAGAACGGTGTTCTAGGACATGGCGGAGCCGGGTGTGTACTTAATGAAGGTAAAAACAGAGAGGGGAGCAGGAACACGGTTGGCGAGCTAGGCGGCAGCCATGGACGCGAGCGGGGCGAGCTTACCTTCACGGCAGTGGTCAGGGGCAAGGCAGCGGCTACTCCAGCTTGGGAAAGAGGAAGAAGAGCACGCGGTTCACTTGGTGCAGTCGAGCAGCAGCTCTGTGTCCTTCTCTGGTGGCTCAAGTGGCGACGGCAGCGGTGACGGGTTTTGGCTCCGATGTCGGTGTTCTCCCCCACCTTCTTCTCCTCCCCTTCTTCTCGGTGTAGTAGGCAGGGCAAGCGTGAGGGCGACCAGCAAGGACGGCTGAGCGTGGGAAAACCCTAGCGGATCAGCACCCTGCCCTTTTATAGCACTGGCGGCGGTGACCATGGGTAAACGGGTGGCGCATATGCTTGATGCCCATCGGGTGGTTGGAGTGCCCCCGAGCTAGGTTTAGGGCACCGGGGCGTGGCGCTGGTGGCAACGGACGGCATCCGGGGCGGTCACGGGCGTGGAACAGACGGCGGAGTTCGGCCGTTCCAGAAATGGTGCGGCAGACGGGACGTCGGGCGGCCAGAAGTATGAAAAGGAAGTGGCTGACAGGCGGGTCATACGCGGCTACGAGAGGGGGGCGCATGTGGGCGAGCGAACGGCCTGGCGCGGGTGCACGGTGCTCGTGGGCCGTCTGGCTGGGCCAGCTGGCCATGCTAGGCCTCGGCAGCGCGGGCGAGCGTTGCGACGTGTAAAACGACTTCGATTTCCTCGATGGGAAATCCACAGGTCAAAGTGAAACATGACCTTTTAAATCACATTTCCCGATAACAGTTGAATATCGTAATCCATATATCGAGCAAAAGAGTGCAATAGAAAGGGTTTACAATAACCTATTACATCGCCACTTGGCGTAATTAGAGTTCAAGCAGCAAAAGATATAAAAGCCTGAAGATGCGGAAGCGATCATCGCCCACCAAACTCGAGCGTAGGAACAAGACCCTCATCCATCATACTCCTGAGAAGAGTATTCACTCCTGGAACCTGTGTGCATCAGTACGATATGTACTAGCCACTCCCACCCTATGCATTGCTTTGTGGAATTGGATGCAAAACACGGATATATCAAAAGAACCTATAAAGGCTGGGGTTTTCTATGCAAGTGATCAGGTATACAGGTAATATATTAAACATATTTTATATACATTCCCATTCCACACCATCCTTCACCATCCATCCCAGACTCACCTTCCCAAATACTCCAACACCATCTCAGACTCTGGTCGACAGGCCAACTCCCTCTCGGCCTGCCTCAGCGGCCCGCAGCCCTTGACCTAGCTCACGGCCAGAATTCACTCTCAGGGGGAAGGTAGAACACTCCTCTCACTAGTCCGAGCAAGCAAAACACAGGAAAGGTGCATAGCCGATGAATCGGCAATGTATCGATCGATCAACCATACACTCTACAGAGGTTTCACTAATCCACCAGATAACAATCATCGGTGTTGATCACCACCAAAGCAGATTCTGGGCGCCTACTGCCATAGAACGATGCCACCCTACCATCCAGCTCTGGATCACAGAAACTGTGAAGAGATCATATATCCGCTCTCGTAGACGATGCCATGACAAGTACCCACTCCCGCAGGGGGTGCCATGGTCGTCTCGGAAGGGTGTAAGCTCCGATGCATGCCTGTACCTCCCTAACACTACTCGCCTAGCAGTTGTGGCATCGATCTATCCAGCGGTTCGGCCGTCTCCCCCATTAGAGAGTGAGTGGAAAGCAAAGAATTCCTGTGATCCGGTCACCAGCGCAATAGTTCCTAAATGTGACCAAGCTAGGATATCTTCTCCAGGGTTGTTCTTTAACGTGCTACCATGGCACCTTCGTCCTGGGTTCCACCCCTCAGGGGCTCACACCCGAAGACCTCCATCGTATCCAATTTAGTCCGCCACAAACTTCTCTTCATGGGAATGTCCAGATCCATCCCCCGGCAAGACTTGCTCCAAAAGCTCGTCGTAGAGCCCAGCTCGATCGACTCAACCCTCGCCCTACTCCCTGCCATAGATTCCACCCCAAACCTAGATACATCTTTATCAGCTCACAAGCCCATCTGATCCATCAACGCACACACCTCGAGCCCGGTTCCCCACCAGGCCCTTCCCGGGGTTCATCACATCGCGTCAAGATGTATGCGAGTGAAGTATATATATAATTATAGCAGATAAGCAAGTGGCTAACATAACAGTGGGTAAGTAGGTGATAGGTTACAACAAGGTAGGGCTCATCAAATAAAGATCTACCATGCATTCCTAGCACAGGTGAACCATTATATTGCAAAAGAAGTAAAGCATTAGCATTACTAATTAGCCATGCGTAATGGGATCTACGAGGTTGGGTGAGATATGGCACCTTCGCTGTCGTTGTCCTCTGACCTTCCCTAGTACTCGAGGTCGTCGTCAGACCAGTCCTCGCTCAACTCTGTAAATGAGAATTATTGGTCGTGGGAGCGACCCTATAGATTAGCACAAAGAACAAATAAATAGCGAAAAGATCCTAATGCACTCAAACATTAGCTCAAGATGTTGAGCTCGATTTATAGAAAATTTGGATACTTGGATCACTATTTTCCGAGCTCGTAGGAATTAGTCATGATTTTTCAAAGGTTTACATGTATCCTGGAAAGGATAAAAGGCTGGATTATTATCAGGCCGACACAGGGCAGCTCGGGATCCTTTGGCAGGTATCCCGTCTATGATCACCACGTCCATCATCTTCCTGCCGGAGCGATCCCCTCCTCTGTTTCTTTTTCCATAGTGTCAAGGGGTCGATCTCGAAGGTCGGCTCGAGAGCGTGGTCTGCCTCGGATAAGGCTAGTGTAACAAGGGGTCGAACTCGAGGGTCGGTGTGTCAAGAGGTCAAACTCGAGGGTTTAGGTTTGAGGGGTCGAACTCGAGGGCCGGTGTGTCGAAGGGTCGAACTCGAGGGTCGGTGTGTCGAAGGGTCGAACTCGAGGGTCGGCTCGAGCGTGCAATCCTTCTCGGACAAGGCCGACTCGAGTGCGTGGTCCATCTCGGACGAGGCGGGCTCGAGAGCGAGCGAGGTCCGTCTCGGACGAGATCGGCTTGAGAGCGAGCGCGGTCCATCTCGGACGAGACCGGCTTGAGATCGAGCGCGTTTTGTCTCGGACGAGGCTGGCTCGAGAGTGAGCGTGGTCTGTCTCGGACGAGGCAGGCTCGAGAGTGAGTAACTCCAAGGTCACATCTTGGGCGCGGGTTGCTGGCGACGGTGAGGTCGCCCAACCCGGCACCGTGGTGTTCTTCCGGCTTCGTTAACTTGCTCATCGGCTCTGCAGCAGCACGGCGGCTCGATCACGGTGCTCCAAGGCGATAGTTGGCAGCCGTCGAGGCCTATCCTCGGTGAGCGGCAGAGCGACGGTGACGGCGCACGGCATCAACACAACAGCCACCAATTCCAAGCTAAAGTGGGGCACAGGGGTGCAACTGGGGTCAATCCAACACCCTCCAGGCCCCCGCCGGCGACGACCATCTTCCACGGCGGAGTCCGTGTGGGCAGCAGCTCCCATGGCGGAGCTCCGACATGGCCGCGGTGCGTGGCACAGAACCAAGGGAGTTTTCTGGCCTTCATCTTCTCCTCAGCTCAACGCAGTGCTTCTTGGCAGAGCTCATCATCGTTTTCTTGTCCTTCAAGGCGGTCGGAGCACGGAGGGGAACGGCGCAACACGGCGGCGCTCCAGTGCGGCATAGCAGCGACATGACCTCGGGTAAATGACCTCGGTCCAGCAGCTAATTGTGCACACGGAGTGCTCCTTGATGAGGCGTATCCGGATTCGGTGAAGATATGGCTCGGGGCTCTACCAAGAGGCAGCAAGTGGGCTTCGCCGCGGCGACGCACGGTCACGCGATGGGCATGGCGGTGTCCGCTCCGGCGTCCTCCTGACGTCGTGGTCCTTGTGGCCTCGCTAGTCATGCGGGTGCAAGTGCATGTGTCCAAGAGGGCCGGTAGAGGCCTCGGCCTACGCGCTCTCGAGGCGGAGCGCCATGGCCGTAGCATAGGTCGAGGGTTTGAAAGAGGGGATCAAGGTGGTGCTCACCGACGTAGAAGAGGAAAGGAGGTGCGGTACAAGTCCAACAGCGAGCGACTCCGGCGAGGTCGAAGCAGAGGCTTGTGGTACGGCTCCAGCTCTTCGGCCCGGCGGTACAGCGGCGGCTCACCCTCGGCGGCTTCCTCTTCTTCTCCGGCGGCGACGGACTTCCTTCTTCTCCTTCCCTGCCCCCCTTCTTCCTCCTCCCCCTTTTTTCACAAATTGCGGTGACTGGTGGTCGAATTGGAAAGCCACGAAGCGGCGGCGGCGGTTGGAATGCCCTAGCACTCCCGGGGTGTGCTTATATTGAGGAGCGGTGGAGGCAGTTGGCCGACGGATGGCCGATCATGGCTCCGGGTCGATCAAGTGGCCAGGGGGAGATCCAGGTCACCGGTGGGGGGTCGTCTGGGTCTAGGGAGTCAATGAGAGGGAGCTGGCCAGGTCTGGGTGAGGCTAAGCATTACAGTAGCATAGACTCACCGCGGCGGCAGCGCATGTGCGCGCGCGCGAGGGAATTTACCCGCGCCGTGGGCAATTTGCTATCGGGCGGTCGGTCCAGGTGGCGCGCCCGCGTGCGTGGATGAGGGGCGAGACGGAATCGAGCAGTTAGGGTACTTTGTTTGGCGGCGATGCAGGGGAGCAGGCGCTGACACGCACGACATCACGCGCGAACGGCCGGTGGGGGACCGAGGGGAAAGGTATGACAGCCAGGCTCCACCAGTCAGCGGCTCGATTCTTCTGTCTTGACGCAAGTCGGGTGCTCCTTCTTGCTGGGTCTCGTGGCCGGCGGTCTCCCTTGCTTGCTAGGCCGACTCGTGCTGGAAAAAGGAAAAGAGAGGGACAGAGGCCGGCGTGCTTTGCTTTTCCTTTTTCCTTCTTTTATAAGTCTGTTTTTCAAATACTTGTATATGTATTATACATATATATATGTAACATGTTGTAAAATAATTCTCTAGTGGACATACATGGTCCTTGCTAGGTTGGGTATTATTCCCATAGTAGATATTTATTTATTATGTAAATAAATATTTTTGGTGTTTTTATTAAACAACACCTAAATTCAAATAAGACCCAAATCACATGCTAAATTAAAATGCAACATGATGCATGACACAAGAGCTAGGGTTACAAGGTAAAGCTGTGTGATGCTTGTGCAACATGTGCGGGGAATTCTACATGACACATCATCACTCATAGGTTTTGAGAAAAATTTTGTAGTTCGGATTTTTGGTTTGTTATAGCGCGCGCACGGCAGGAAGGCCCATGTTGGCCGCTCGGTCAGCTAGGCCGGCCGCGCGGGGGAGGCAGGCGGGCGCGGGCGAACGGCTTCGGCCGACGCTGGGCCGCGGGCGCACGGGGCGAGCAGGCCACGCGGTCGGCTTGGGCTGGGCTAGCAAACCGCTCCGGGCTGCTTTGGCCTTTTCCATTTTCTTCCTTTTTCAATCTCTTTTCTATTTCTTTCTAAGCCTCTGATCCATGTCATGACTTGATCTTGTTAGCAAGAAGTGTTAGTCATCAAGACATGTATTTGGTGGGTCCCCTAGGGTCTCATGGGGCATGTGGGGTCTATGTCCAAGGTTAGTGACATATATCCATATATATACGCATGTGATATAAAGAGGTTATTGATTTTATTATCAACACATAAAATCAATAAGCATATTATACTTTGTCATTAAAATGCAAATATTTTATCTAACTTTAGGTGATACTTGTGTAACTATTGAATGTTTTCCTATATGACACTCATCAATCATTGGTTATTTTAGAAAAAATTTTGTTGGTTGTGATTTTTAGCGTTTGAGATTTTTAGGGTTGTTACATTTTCTACGGTAGTTATCAGTATCATAAGCATCGAGTACTGCACACAAGCCAGAGTCAGTACCTGACATTATTTATTGATATATTCTTTAGTATTTCCAATGTGTAATTTTTTTGCAAGCAATTTGATAACTTGCATTCAGTACTCCTATCGGCACCTTCAATACCTTCTTTAGTATGAATCATGCCATCCGGCAATACAGGTCAGGTCATTACTAGCATTCATGTACGAATCTAGAGCATCAGTTCATCTTTACCATTCATTCATGAGAAATCAAACTGAAACACAGAAGTACGAGGAGCTCAGGCATCCCCTTTTTTTCAGCCTTTTGACAGATTCAGTACCTGCAGAGCATCCTTTTTTTCAGCCTTTTGACAGATTCAGTACCTGCATTTATCCATCGCACTGAACGATTTTCAATCTGGGAAGCACAAGGCAGGCTATGCCGACTGCCGCACCCAGCTTAGCAGGCCACCCAGCTCGTGTACTCCCCGCGCGATGACTGCCGCCCGCCGGTGGGGGAGAAGCAGCGGCCGCCGTTGTTGTGCACGAGACGCACCTCGCGTGGGGCAGGCTGCGCTACCGTCGGGGGCTCCCGTCCCGTGGAGCTACGCCGCTTTAGAGGTGCTCGGCCACCGAGATGGATTAGAGAGAGAGAGGGCGCTGCGTCGGGTGGGATGGAGAGGACGCTGGCGAGCTATGGCGTACGGGGTCGCATGGGACTGCCGACCACCGGCGGACTGGGAACACGGGGCCGGCACCGCCGGCGAGCCCCGGCGGGGCAGAGAGCTCGCCGCTTCGCGGCTGCTGCGGCCATGGCAGTCGGACCGCGCGTGGAGGGCGATTCGCGCAGGGCCAGCGCCTCCGGCGAGACGGGGCGGGCGGAGAGGTGGAGGGCCGGCAGGCGGCCGCCGTCACCGCCATGAGGGCCACTGCCACCACTGCCGATGCGATAAGGGCCGCCGGCGGGGTCGAGGTCCAACGCGGCTAGTGGGGGCAACTCCCACCGCAAGGGACGGCAGGGCGCCGCCGGAGGCTCCCGCGGGCCGCGGTGGTGGCGCGCAGGATGGGGAAGTGGAAGGCGGCGAGGGAGGGGGCTGCGCCTGGCCGTCTGGGTTGGGGGCGGCAGCGCGCCAGCGCTCCGGTGGCGGTGGAATCGGTGGTATCGGGGATGGACGCGAGAGGAACGGAGGGAGCGGAATCGCGGGGTCGTCGTGTCGGGGAGCGGAGCGTGAGGCTGGTTGGATTGGATCGGTCAGGTGCGGCACGCGTCGGTTTGGACTGGGTGCATTCGGTATACAAAATGCACCAGTGTAATATAGATATACGATATATATATATATATTAATAAACCACTGAAAATTATATGTGAAAACCAAACCAGTTGATTAACGGAGAAAAGGGATCCTTATAGGAATATATATGGAAAAACAACGTACACAAAGTGAGAAAGAACATAATCATACAACATACACACCATACTGGTGTGTGCCCTTATTAGGTCTAGCATCTTAGTTGTTCCAGACTTTCTTGACACCCCAGGCGGATGCCTTCTGCGCCCACAAGCATGTAGAATTGAGGCCTTGTTTAGTTGCCCGATTCGGTCCGAATTGGCAAAATAAATAGTGTCGTGCACTGTAGTAATTTTATTTTTATTTATTAATAATTGTCCAAACATTGATTAATTAGACTCAAAATATTCGTTTTATAAAGTACAATAAAACTGTATAATAAATTTTTAATTTTATCTATATTTAGTACTCTATATATTTGACGGCATTTTGATGTGATGGAGAATAAAAATTCTGCATAGTAAAATAAGAGTGAATTTAGAGAACTAAACAAGACCTGAGATGCAAGAGGAGCAGGAGCAGGAGCATTGTCTTATTCCTCAATCTCGTATTCCACGTACCCTT
Organism: Bothriochloa decipiens; assembly: GCA_023333625.1. Classification (NCBI taxonomy): domain Eukaryota; kingdom Viridiplantae; phylum Streptophyta; class Magnoliopsida; order Poales; family Poaceae; genus Bothriochloa; species Bothriochloa decipiens. The sequence goes on from CM041640.1 coordinate 32,327,391, forward strand.
TCTCTTCATACTGTCTCCGGACATCCTCTGCTTCCATTGCATCTCGGTCATTCTCTTCGTTACATTCCGCAATTATCCGGTTCACGCTACCTGGTTCTATAGCGAGACACCTAGCTAGTGTCTCCTTGGACAAGCGGTCCAACATCTCTCGAGGAAGGGCGTCGAAGAGCGCGCGAGGACAAACTACAGGTAACATTGGCTCCGGCTTCTTGTATGCGAGGTAGCTGTCGATTTGTTCCTGTGTCATCCTCACCTTCTTCTTGTTCTTCCCCTGCGTAGCCACGGCCACCGCCTCAGCTTGGACAGAGGCAGAGTGTCACGCTCTATTTTAAAGGATAAAAATAAAATATACAAATAACCTTATATGTGTCTTAAGAACAGTCGTACATATAAGATGATAATTTACAAAGAGTATCATCACCTTGTTTATTACATAGCGAACCAATATCTATCACAGAGTCTTGCACATAAACAAATAGACAGCTACTATAACTTTATCACGGAAGCTCCACACAGGAACACGTCAACTGGTGAACACCAAGCCTAGTACTCATCGCGATAGCTCTTATTCTAACCTTCATCTTTTAACCATCCGGGATTTTTCAAAATTGAAAGTAAAGCAAGCGTAAGTACACATCTATATTCAACAAGCATAACATGGGTTAATGAGGCTCAATTAAACTGACACTGTTTGACTGCATTTAGCTTTTATAAGTTAATCATGTTGAGGCATAGCATCAATGTAGTAAAAATTCCCATATACTCATGATCGGAATAACAATAATAAATATGTAGCAATAACGATTAAAATGAACATCTTAACAATTTAAGAACCATTATCCTTAATGTAAATGTGTTAAGGCCGCCCTAACCATAGGGCACGGATAATATATTGATTTAAACTCTGCGTAGAGGTGTATACTTTCATTGTGAGTCATGTTCTATAGCAAAGTGGGTTAAGTACTCTCAAATCACCACAAAACATATAAAGCCCCATATATATTCTTCTAACCAATCACAAACGCAGAAACATTGAGTGTAGGAACCCCCTTCCAATATGGCACAATCCTTCCCGGCTATACTCATAAGGACAGAGGTCGTCGTATACCCAACTCGCAGACCACAAACAAACGAGAAAAAAGGTCTACAGGTGACTAGAGCCAGAGCCATATAGCCCACGCAGTTGTACGGAATATCCATGATAAATCACTTACAGATAAGGTCTCATGTTTGTTAATAGTCATCGTTATCGTTGGTAGCATAAACACACATCATGTTATGAGATCATGACCGATAGAGCACTAGCATCACTACTACCCAATGCAACCCGAGGCTTTCAAGGAATCAGGATATCAAAGCTAGTTATAAACTCTAGGTTATCAAAGAAAACACATGCATATAAGTTGTCATTTATAGTGAATAGGTAACAAGGAAAATTCATGCTATACTTGCCTTGATTCACAAAGTTTTGCTGGTCTTGCTGATCCTCAAAGTAGCCTTGCTCAACAAAACCCTCACCGTATAAACTCGACATTAACAACCAACACCAAGCAATCCAATCGAGCATACATACACGAAGTAAATAAAAATTTATTAGAAAAACAGTACACCAAACCCAACAAAATAGAATAAAAAGTTTATAAAATTATTCTACACGCTTCTACGATCACACAGACGTCAAGCTCACCAAAAACGGAGTTATAACGGCAAAGATATGAATTTTTAAAAATTTCTTATAGACAAATAAATACATTAAATATGAACTTAAAATATAAAGTCTACAAAATATACCATCAGTAGCATCACTACGTATATTATGAAATTATGAATCTAACAGAATTTGAACGGACCAAAACGGAGTTAAAACGTAGAAGTTATGAGCGTTTGAAGATAGTGGCAAAACTATAAATAGATAAAAACGTATTTTGAAACTGAAAAAGGAAAAATACGTCTTTCAGAGGATAAAATGTATTCTAGGATCCGTTAAAAGGAAAATATGTCTTTCAGTGGACAAAGCGTATTTGGAATCTGCTAAGAAGAAAATACGCTTTCCAGTGAGCAAAGCGTAATCGGTGAAAACCGTCAAGGGCTCTTAATAGAATAGACAGAAGCAGGAGGTTTTCTGCAAAGTTTCCGGCTGAAGGGGTACGGGATGATCTGATCCATTGGATCGGAACGGACGGCTCGGATTTGATTGGGGAAAACAGATGGCGGCGTACTGTCGGACTGGAGGCCGACCACGGCGGCGGCCATTGCCGGCGGTGAGCGGAGCTCGCCGGCGTTCGTGAAGCCCGCGATTCCGGCCACCATTCCAGGCGGGGCCGGTACCATTCGTAAGAGGAGGACGAGCCACGCTCACCTATGACGAAGATGGCGGCCGAGACAGAACGAGGACGGCGGGTGGCTCGACGTGGCGGACGGCGGCACCCTGCGAACGACGGCGGCTCGGGTTAGACCAAATTGAACCAAAAGAATAGCATACCGGTGCTCAGGAGGTCAAGGCGAAGCTTTAGAGCTGACTTACGACAATAAATGACCTTCGGCCGCGATGAATTGCGAGCTCCGGTGGAACCCCAATGGCGGCTAGGGTTTGGCGACGCTGCTGCTCCAACCAAGGAGAAGGCGGCGTGCGGCAAGGTGCGAGTTGCGAACGCGGAATCAAGGCTTAAATAGCCCGAGGCAAGGAGCGAGCGAGCGGCGTGCGTGGAGGCGGCGCGGGTCGAAATCGGTCTCATCTGGCTGGACTCCGGGTCGGAGGAGAACGAAGGTGGTGCGGGTCCCACGCGTCAGCGACACACAACGCAGGAGGCGGAAGCGCGATGCGGCGGCTTGCTGGGCCTCGGCCTGGCGGCCCAAGAAGGAGGAAGGCGCGCGCGGGCGCTGCTGCGGCTGGGCCGGGAGGCAAGACGGGCCGAGCGGTTGCGGGGAGGACAGCGGGCCGAGCGCGAGGACAGGAGCAGGCCGAGCGGCCGGTTGGGCTGAAAAGAGAGAAAGAGAGAGGAAGTGAAAAGAAATGTTTTTCTTTTATTTAAACTATTTTTCAAATGCATTTTCAAAAGGATTTTGAAATCTAATTTAAATTCAACAAAAACCTAGCATCACAAAATAAATTAAGCACCAACTTGAATGCACAAATATGTTTCTGGACCTAGGTTTGATTTTAATTTTATAACTAATTATTTTGTCTAGGTTAAATGCACACAAAAATACTAAATTAAATCAAATTGACTATTTTAAATTCATAAAAAAAATTTAGGGTGTTACACAGATGAATCCACCGGCTGGAGCTTCCCTTTGCTTCGGCACTCGGAGCAGGAAGAACTCGTCGCCGACAAATCCCGCTAGATGAATTGGAAAATCCCTCACCCTCGCAGTCAAAGATATACTATGGCTTAAGATCGAGCACAGGCCGATTCCGACTCTTATTAATCGAGGCTCAATAAAGAACTGCAGAGTTGTGAGCAAACGAGGTGATGTGGCCCAATAAAGAACTGCAGATTCGTGAGCAGAAGCCTTCTTAAATTCACCCACTTGGAGAGTCATTTTAAGAAACAAATTACCAATATCTTTTCACATTTTAATTAATTTCTGCATTTTTGTGTACTTTGGAAAACTATCCTAGTTGTCATCTTTGGTTAGCGTGATCTAATATTAAAAAATTGACCCCTAAGGGGCAAGATAGCCCAAGGCATCGTTCTTAAGAAAAATACCTTCTCCACGCATGCATATCGAGAAAACCCTGAATCTCTTGACAAACCATACACAGTGGTAGCACATCTCTTGTGAGATTGGACCGACCTTAGACGTGTGCTTTAGCTTGGGTCAAACGAAAGAGTTTTTTATCCAGCTTAGAAAAATTCATGAAAAACAACGCGCGGGTGCGCCACACATACAACCTCAATTAATTTCCTACACCAACGTTTTATTCTCTTTAGAACAAACGTTTTTCTTTTAATTTTTAAACACTATTCCAAATTTTAAGATGTTTTAATTTTTTCCAGCACTTGAATAATTATTATGTCTATATATATATAATAATATATCTATAAAATGAAAATGTCTTATAATTTAGAACGAGGACTAGAAATTTAGACGGAGGGGGAGTAGATACTCTTGCAAGCAGTCCAAACATCCCTTGGGTAATGACTCTAGGTGTTCAAACGGTTTGGACACAGACAGGTATCGCTAATATTATATTTATTTTTATATACTCTATTTGAATTCATATTTAAACATGTTGGACAAGATTCGAACCGATATTGATATGATAATGTGATTTGGGTATTCAGATATAGATAAGATATTGGACATTTTTTTGACAAACAACCATTTTATATTGATTAACAGCACAAAGCTGTTAGGGCAAGGCTAGAGAGTTCAGTTCGTGAGACATGAGAATCATACGACCAAGCAACCTAAGGAGGCTGGAAAGCTTCTACTTGTACAGAGGATGCTTGTTTAGCAGGAGCATCAGCTATGGAGTTATGAGTTCTACTAATTTTGTATAAGCTCATCGAAGAAGCTTCCCTATAGTTTTCAAATCCCTGCGTGAAGATCTTCATCGTCCATTCAGGTGGATTGCTATGATCCTCTGAGGCAAAGTATTGCACTAGCTGACTACTGTCAGACAGGAAGGTGACGTTGCCGAAGTGGAGATTGGAAACAGATCTTGGCAACAAAAGCAAGCGCCGCTCCTTCTGCCATAATCACTGAGGTGGAGTTTTGCAACGTTGCATTGATATATATGGAGCACACTGGCTGGACCTGCAAGTTGACAATACCTATTCTAGCTTGTCTAGGCTGATTCGAAGTTGAATCTGGCGCTGTTGAGGCGTCAACAAAGCATCTGATCCCAGGGATCAGATGAGGGCTGGGCATGTAAATGTCATCTGTGAGGTGGTTCTGATGCGCCGTGGACAGAGTGGCGGTCGACATTGACTGTGTAACTTGGGCTCCTTGTTCATCCTGCGGTTGGGGATCAAGACCTGCATGGTAGCTCAACATACCTTGATTTTCATCGCTGGGGACTTTGGATGGTTGCATTGTTGTTGGAACAAACTGTTGAGATTGGCTGGCATGTTGTTCATCCTGTTCTTCGACGACAGACAAGAGAGTGTGCATGTGGGATTTGGCTACCTGATGTATCTGAACAGCTGTCCAAGTTTTCCTCTGAAACCTATTGTTGTCATTATGAGCTTTCTAAATATACCAAAAAATAAATAAGGTTTTGCAAAGTAAAGCATCAGTTGGGTTAGAGGTAATGATCATAGGAATAGTCAATTAAACTCCATCTTCTTTTGCCGGAAGATTATTAGTATACAATGGAGGGTTGGCTGTACACCAAGCTTCGGTGGCTATATCATAAGTAAAGAAAATATGTTGGTCATTTTCAATGGTCCATAATAAGCACAGTGTTGATCAATATGAATTGAATACCTTCCTGCTTTTTCACCAGTTGCTACAGCTCGCCTAATAAGTCTCAAGCCAAATATTTTAAGTAGAGGAGGAATAGTTTTACTCTTCCATACCTTTTGTAATATGTTGTCGACATCACGGGTTATGCTCCTAGATCCTTGGTTGGGAAGTTGGTGCACCTGCTGATCGGCCAAGTATCTGTACACAGATTTGGTTGTGCATTGGCCATTCTTAGCCGGAGTCCACCTCAATATGTCCTCTTGATCAGAGTTGACCACAGGGGTGGCTTCTATGCATTGGACAACTTGGAGTGTTGACAACTGGTGAGATAAGATGGTCATGGATTTGATTCCACACCGGGGTCCAAGGATAGGAGCAAATGGAGGAGTTACCACCATGAATTTGGTAAGTGGAGTTGGAGACAAGATGGTGCCTGACCTGCATAACAGAAGACTAAAAAATAGATCTAGAGCCTTTATTATTAGTTGTCCAAAAGTAATCATTAGGATAATATTTGGCCTTTAAAATAGCAGAGAGGAAATAATTTTTATGTTATCAACATTCCAGGGAGAATGGATAACTAAGCTTTTTGTTGATTGTTTCCATGTCCCTGATACCCAAACCCCTTTGGTCTTTGGGTTTACAGACGTCATCCGAAGAGCGATAAGCAATACGGCTGGTATCCTATTCTTCTTGCTCACCTATCCACCAGAACCTTTTAATAATAGTGTTAATTTTTTTCAATGAAGGTTTTATAGAAAAGAACGGTGGACATGTAGTAAATAGGAATAGAAGATAAAATAGATTTAATATATTGGAGACGACCTGCATGATTAAGTTTATTAGCGTTAAGGGTTCCAAACTTAGTGAAGAACTTGTTATAAATGAAAACCATAGGATGACCTAGATACATTATATTGGGTTGTAAGTCAGGGAAAGGGAAAATACCTTTAATCTAATGCCTAATATGTTGAGGAACATGTTTGCTAAAATAGATGGCAGATTTTTGAAGATTAGGACATTGTCCCGACCTTGTGCAAAAGTCATAGAGGATGTTCTTCATTGACTGTGCTTCTTCCATAGAGGTTGTGCTACAAAGGATAAGGCACTACTACGATAACCATTTGTAAGGGTGGGTCTCAGGCCACTGTAAGGGCAGTTTGCCTAGCTGCCCTTGCCAGGGGTTCTCGTATAAATGAGCCCACTGTAAGGGTGGTTGGCCAAATCACCCTTATAAATGCCATTTATAAGGGCGGTTGATGATCCAGCGCCAAAAAAATATCAAAAAATAGCATTATATAGTTTTTTTAATCTGGTAAGGCACCGAGCGGTTAGCCACCATGCCACTCTATCCACGTCATATTTTTTGGGCATTGTTTGCACTTTGCATCAGCTGGGATTCAAACTCGTGACCTCTCCCTCACGCGGTTCCTACCTTAACCACTGCACTACACTATTACATTTGTCCATATGTAGTTTTGGTTTCCCATATATTATACTAAATCAAGAGTAATTTGCTTTTTTTTGGCCATATACGAATTCAAATCAAAAGGTCAACAACTAAAACATTTTATAACTTTTCAAGATCTACACTTTTTATTTAGGAAGTTTTTTTATCCAAGGTCGTTTATAACATTTGAATTTCAAATTTAAGAAATTTAAGTGTAGACTTAGCATGACAAGATAAACTCAAATTAAACAGTGTTCAACTAGAAAGTTTTATAACTTTTTGAGATATGCAAACTTTATTTTGGTTGTTTTTCCATCCGAGGTAGTTTAAAAAATTTAAATTTTTAATTTTTTAAGTTCTGACATAGTTTACCATGATAATATAAACTCAAATAAAAAAGTGTTCAACTATAAAGTTTCATAATATTTTGGATATTGAACCGCCCTTACAAATGGTCGACGTGCATTTGTAAGGGCGGTTCAATATCCAACCGCCCCTATAAATCAAGAACCACTTGGGGTTCAATATCCAACCCCCCTTATAGTAAAATGGGGCTGGCTCTTACAAAACGTTTTTTGTAGTAGTGCGGTCATCTGCAAAAAGTAGTAAGTGAATAGCTGGGTAAACTTGTCCCAGGCTCACTCCAGTAAGATTGTTGTTCTAGAGAGCTTCCTGCAATCTAATAGATAGTTCATTAATGGCAATGACAAAAAGGTAAGGGGAAAGAGGGCAGCCCTAACGTAGACCTCTTTGAGAGTTGAGATGCCCTCAAAGCTCATCATTCACTAAGACTGAAAAAGCAAGAGAGTAAATGCAAGCGTGTATCAAAGAAATAAAATTTTCCCTAAGCCCTAGGCAGCGAAGGGCAGCCAAAATAAAGTGCCACTCCAACCTGTCAAAAGCTTTGGCTCAATCAATCTTAAGGAGGAAAGCATTATGATGCTACATGACAATAATATTAGAGTAAATATGTTTATGAGTTATGAAAGCAGACTGAGCTTGGCAAACATAGTTAGGTAGGTGATTCTTGAGTCTATTAGTTAGAGATTTGGAGACAATTTTATGAAGAACGTTGCAAGACTGATGGGTCTATAGTCCTGAGTAGCGTTAGGGTTATTCTTTTTAGGAATAAGAGTAATAAAAGTTTTATTAATATCAGTAGGCATGTGACAATGAGAATCATCATGTACCAATCTAAAGATGTCGTCCTTAACCCAACTCCAAGCTAATTTGTAGAAGGCGGCATTGAGGCCGTAAGGACTTGGGGCTGCATTGCTCCTCATTTCCCTAATGATATCATGAATTTCCTCTAGGTTAGGAGTGGAATAAGTATACCTGAAAGTATCATTGTTGTGCACTGCTTCCTCGTCCATCATGGTTTGATCACGCTAAACATGATGGCCTTCCTAATGCCTTTGCTGATCGGAAGCATCAGGAGAAGACATCTGAAGGTTGTTATGTAGCTGGTGATCACTAGTTTGGGTGGAGAAGATACTGGTGAAGTACTGAACCAGTGTGTCAGCAAGCTGCTCCGGTGTGATAGAGTGAGAGACATTTGGATTGATGAGGTGGGAGATCCTGTTCTTGGTGTTTCTCTTGACAATGGCTTTGTGAAAATAGGCAGTATTCCTATCTCTAGAAATCGCCCAATTTTTCTTGGCTCTCTAGATGTGAAAAGTTTTTTCTTTGGCAAGCAATTTTTTGTGTTTGTCATGCAGCTGCTGCTGGAGCGTGTGGTTTTGCTGGGACAAGTGGAGACATTGTTGGTCGAGGATCTGGTTATTCTCGATTTGAGCTAGAAGGTCATTGTTTTTACGTTTCTTCTTTCGCCATTTCCTTAGATCTGCAGTAAGGTACTTCGTTTTTTGAGAGAGCTCATGCGCAAGAGTGATTCCAACTTTGTTTGGCAATCTCGTTATATACCTGTTCCATCAACCACCAATTCTCAAAATGAAAAGGTTTATTAGTACGAGTGCGTTCTGATTTCAAAATCACAAGAATAGGATCATGATCACTATACATAGTAGGAAGATGGTAGCTAGCCATTGCAAGGTACACCATACACCATTTTGCATAACCTAAACAACCATCAAGGCTTTCATAAGTGGGAATAGAAGAAAAAACACTTGTTAGTCCATGTGTACGCGGGACCATTATAACCGAGATCAATAAAAACACAATTCTTAACATACACATAGAACTCATTAATATGATTAACATAAGCACAACTAGGACCTAGCTTCTCATTGACATGCACAAGTTCCTTTAGGTCACCCATACACAAAATCGGTAAACTAGAGTTCGATACAACAAAGTTTAGAACTTGATTCCAGATCTCAAAAGTAGCATGATGATGGGGATCACCATAAATACATACTAAACCATACTGCAACATACTAGATTTATTTATACACATGGCAAAGATATAGTGATGACTGGAATCTACGAAACAGCAATATCATCATTCCACATCAGCCAGAGGCCCCCGGAATGGCCATGAGAAAGAACAACAAAGGCATGGATACAGATGGATCTGAACTCCTAGATTTGGACTTGAATACCAACATAAAATATATGTACATTTGCACCCCCAACCCTTGGTAACATTGGCTCAGCTTCTTGTATGTGAGTTAGGTAGGTAACAATATGTTCTTGTCTTAGTCACTGCCTCGCCTCAACTTGGACAGAGGTAGAGGAATCTGCTTGTGGACCTTTCATTTCTATTTGTCATGGAACGGTGTTATTTAGCGAGGTTTTTGCTTTCAAGAAGAGACAAGCTTGAAAAACTCATGTTTTGTTGCTCTGGCTTTATTTTTTTTACTAGTTTGTGGTCTAAAACCTCCCTCCTTGCTAGAACAATTTGTGGGAGGATCGGAGTCCAAGGTCTCTCAACCTTTTTTTCTCGAGTTGGAGTGAGTAACCTGAGAAGGAAGAAAATAGTAGCTACTATTTATATAACCGTCATTTATAGGGACGGTTCAATCAATAACCGCTCGGTCTGCCCCTACTGTTCTAGGCCTGGGAACATTGGAACATTGACAAATCAATTTTGACATAGTGTGGCCTAAAAGTTTTAGTTAAGCTAATGGAGAAGCCAGAGGCACATGCAACATCATCGACCAGAGGCAGTCCATGGCCAGAGCAAGTCGCTAGAAGGGACGAGAGATAGAAGGCGGTTGGATAGACGCGATAGAGACGGATGGAAGAGCCACCTCTAAAAACTCATCCTAATCGCCTCTATAAAAAAGTTTCTGCTGTAGCTAAGTTTACTGCTTACCATCTTACAAACAATAAACACGGAATAATTCATCAAAAACCAAGAATACCTAAACATATGTAAAAATAACCTATAAGTACCCATCATCAACTTACCATCAACTTACTAGGGACATGACATTACATACATATTATTTCGATAAAATACCGAACCGAGCTGACGGTGTATATGAATCGACATACATCTTGCGCGCTACTAGCTACTTAGCAACTAGCACTCGGGATTGTGGTAATATCGCTGACAACCCCGACCAGTGTATGATTCACCCTGTGCGGCACAGCTGCCTCTTGGTGGGCACGCAGGCCTACCTGCAATGACCGGGTAGTTGATGTAGCCGCCGGCGCCCGCTGCCGGTGTTGCGACCATAGCTGCAACAAGGACGACGGCAAAGAGAAGAATCGCCGGCACCGACGACGGCTTCGCCTCCATAGGCATCTAGATCACTTTGAAGGGATTTCTTTCAGGAGGCGCGAGGCGAGGGCGCGCGATTCCTCTGCTTAGCTGAAGGTTGGAATGAGAGGACGCATGCTAAAGATGCACCGTGCGCTGCAGAGTGTTACCGGCAATGCCAGCCATTTCCCTTTTGTTTTATAGCAGCCCGTGACTCCATTATTGTCTGCTCTATGTCTGTGCCCCTGGCTACTGGACACTGTAGCTTCTGCGCCTCCGATGGTAGCTTTTAACTACCTGAAGCGTGTGAACTGCTCTTTATTTAATTGTCGTCGTTGTTATACATGTCACAAATTTGACTCGTCTTATAATAAATATATGTAATATTTATGTCTCTAAATAAATTTATTAAAAACTAGATTAAAAGATCTTTCTAATGATACTAATTATGTAGTATAAATATTAATATTTTTTATATATAATTGCCGATAATTATTTCTTATGAAACGCAAGCGACAATTAAAAAGACACAGAGAGTATGCAGCTGTGCAAGTCCATGTGCGTTGATGCTCAAGAAATGATTATATACCGTGACATTGTACAAAGTATATGTAATTGTACATCTGCAGCGCAAAACATTGACCTCTTAGTTACATGAACTGAGGCCGGCACAGATATTAGATGGTCACGTCTTGAGGCGTAGTTCCCGATGAAAACGGCGAACGGATATTAGTCATATCATATTTGTTTTCATATTTAGGCCCGAATTCGGATTCGGATTCAAATACGGATAGTGTCAACCATGCCGAATAGGATATGATTGGGTATCGACATCATAAATATGAGATTTTAGTATTTGAATACGGATACAGTATTGGATATTGAATATCCGGACACAGATACGGACAGATTTAAACCCTTCTAAACAAATTCGGTGGCGAATACGGTCAGAAAATATCCGTACGATTTTCATCCATAGGTGTAGTGTAGAGTTCTCCACGATTCCACCACTTCTGCAACCTGTTTCATGTTCACCAATTGGAAATCTTATATATATATTGTTGCACACAACAAATAACTCAACCATCTAGATAGAGCATCTCCGGCACTAGCCTCCAAATCAAAGCCCTCATTTTTTTTATTTGGAGGCTCACCCCATTTTTACTGGCCCAGATTTACGCTTTCACTTTAGTAGCACCCAATTGAAGGCCCCTAAATTCCTTCCCGCAACCATTGACACGTAGGACCCACCTGTCAGTGACTCAGTAACTCTTCCTCCCTGATTCCCTTTTCTTCACATTTTGTCGACGCCATGAGATGGGGATGCAGAGCAGTGACAAGAGAGGGAATTGGAGGTGAGAGCAGAGGGACGCGAGGAGAAGGGCGCACGCCGGAGCTGGGGCCGTTGCACCAGGACGGGAGTACCCACGCGGGCGCGGAGGAGTGGAGCATCCCGGCAGTGGCGCTACGTAGCAGAGGAGTTGCGTCGCGGAGCAACCGAGCAAGGTCTCGTGCGTTGAGGGGGCAGCAGGCTCGCATGTCACTAGAGCCAGGAGGGGAGATGGTGAGCTCGCTGGAGCCTGGAGCTAGAGGAGAGAAGTGGTCGCCCATTGATCTGGAGTCGTGCTCACCGTTCATCTTAAGACCACCTTGGAGCAGAGAACGCCCTCAAAAAAATGAACTATCAGGACGCATCCGTAGCTTCTCTGAGACGTGTCTGGAGCTCTCAGGACGCGTCCATAGCTCAACATCCACACTGTTGAAGTCTCGCGCTAAAACGGGCATATCTCTTAGCTTCAAACTCCGATTTTGATGTTCTGGACTCATTGGAAAGATTACTCAGAGGACTACACAACTCAAATATCCTCTTGATCCATATCACAAAGGATCAAAGCAGTTTTCCAATCCAAGAGCCATCATCTCTCTTTTCTAGCACAAGAGTTCGTCGAAACTTCTTCAACTTCTTCTCCTTTGCAAATGTGCCAACACCACCAAGTGTACATCACCATGTGCAAGTGTGTTCGCATTTTCATAATAATTTTTAAAGAATTTTCTCTTACTCTCACAACGCCACTGTTGATGCAAAATTATATCTGCAAACACACCAGGCTAATACCCGAAATCGATATCCGGAGCGTGCCAGTCGATTTGACCTGTTAATCGACAAAGACGATAGATTTGAATAAAACCTGAACGAGACGACAGCGATACGCCCGGACGTCAAAGCTCAGATGATACTCGATAACTGTTGAACAGATCAGACGAGACGACAGCGATACGCCCGGACGTCAAAGCCTGAATCTTGCTCGGTAAAAGCGGAACCTGCAAGGCCGCCGGAGATCAAGTTGATGCAGCCCGTCGACTCTTGAAAGAACTCGTTGAAAAGGAAAAAGTACTGATGACGAAGTCGCCGAAAAGTAGATTGCTTGAAAAGTAGATAAAAATAGTAGGTTTGTTGTATTGATGATTATTCTTTTCATTGTCTTTCGGTACATATTTATACCCTGGTACTATGAGTCCTAAACTGACACGACAAAGTATTACCTAAACAAGTCTTATCTCTAAGGAATAAAAAATAACGACTCGTACCAAGGTCGGATTCAAAAATAAGCTAATAAAATAATGGCATAAATATCGCCAGTTCCCTTATCCATTGCTTTACGATGAAAACTCCACCGGCATGCTCTTCATCCCTGTAGATTCCATCGGCAACCCATCAATAATGGCTCAGACCCGCTTTCCATGTCCTTCAGCTCTGCTTTCCATCGGCAACCATGCCTCAATCTCTATCGGCAACAGCCCTCTGGCTTCATCGGCAATGTACGAGATCAACATGTCCTTTATCGGCACTCATCCATCGGTCAACTCAGAATCAACGCTGGAGAAGAACCACTCCCTTGCCGATCAGCACAGTTTTCGGTCCATATAGACACGTGTCAAAAAACGGTGTCAACAGCCACTCGATCCTAGCATGTCACATTGTTAGATCGCTCAAGTGGCACTAGATGACCGATATGCAAACAAGTTTGCCCCTATTGATAGTACGGCTATCAATCCTATACCCGGTCATCAACTTCTCTACACACCTCATGACCAGTGAAATGAAATGCCCTAGGTTATACCTTTGTCTTGCGCATTTTTATTTCCACCGTCTTCCTTCAATATGCCAATGCAACACATGCACCATCACGATCTTGACCTCACTTGCTCTTCACCGTCTCGTGGTCCATCGGCGCCAAGTCTTGCTCAAGCTTCACCATCTCATGGTCCATTGCTTCAAAGCCTTGACTTGCCCTTCACACATCCACTGGTCCATCGAGCCAAACCTCATCTTGATCTTCTCCATCTCGGTCACATGACTCCATGTCATGTCACATATACAATTAAGCTTCTCCATTGCATATTCACCTATGGACTAATTTCTTGTGTATCTCACATAATCCACATTACTAAAGTTGTCACTCAATTGCCAAAATCACATAGGGACCTTTCATCGGCGAGGGGCCATAGGGGACAGTGGGATCCACATCAGCGGAGCAGGACCGGGCGGCGAGGAGCCAGAGGCACATCGTGGCGACGCGCTAGCGGAACAGGACCAGGCGGCGGGGAGCTAGAGGCACATCACACCGGCACGCTGGCGGAGCAAGCACGCATGGTGGGGCGCCGGCGGAGCAACCACGTGCGGATGAGAGGGCTGTGCTATTGGCCTAGCGGAATGGGGTCTAGAGGTGAGATTCTGTTAGCCCAACAAATTTCGGGGCCTGAGTAGGGGCCCTGCTGGACTATATTTTTTGACCTGAGACCCTATATTTAGTTATGGGGGCTCAAGTAGGGGCGCTGCTAGAATTGTTCTTAATAGCTGCAACCAGTAAGAACGACTGCAGCATAAGAAAAAAGATACTTACTACATGAAGGAAATCTATGCAACATGAATAAACTCAATTGCAACAGATTTAGTTACTTCCTCTTGCAATAATCCTTAGATGATTGGAGATTGGACATAATCGCACAACCACCAATTTCTCTTGCGAGTTCTATAACAGCCGGGCGAGAGATCTCGTCAGCTATATAAAACCGAGAACATTGTCAAGAATTCAAGCTAATCAAGATCAATGGATCACTGATGCCAGGTCTAAATTTTGTATGAATGTTACAACCGAAGCTAACAGAGGCAATCGGAAATGATAGGACTTGCTTATCGCCGTTGGTTCAAAACCAGTGATAGTAACGTCACTATCGACTCATGCCTCCACTTGGCGGTGATAAAATGGCCTCATTATCGAGTAAACACAATACCCGGCAGTGATTTGGAGAGTAAGTAGACAGTATGTTGTACTCTATACAGGTTTATTGGCTTTCATCGACAGTGGTCTTCGTTACTCCAATTGTTTATTATTACATTTAAAATAGAGGTTACTCTCTAATATACATACATGATACCCTATGCTTTACTGCAGACATTTCTAGCATCGCATATCAATTTGAACATCTAATGAAACATAATGTATTTTTTATATGTATACAAAGGTCAAAACGAAATATGGACGTCATAAATTGCAGTAGAAAGTAGACTCTAGATAGCTTGAATACACATAATAATAATTTGATTCTTAATGGATACGAAACACACAACTCAAAGTAGAAAAAACATAATAGACAAACTCATTCAGTATTTTCCACATATATTTATATTTATCGTTGACTTGTTTTTAGGTGTGGAGTGCGGGGGGGGGGGGGGGGGGGGGGGGGGGGGGGGGGGGGGGGGGGGG
>CM041640.1:32342791-32363230 GCA_023333625.1 Bothriochloa decipiens
ACATGAATGTGAAAATCGCCATTGAATTTTTTTAAAAGTTCCTTTTGTTTTGCAAATCAACTGTGCATTTTAAAAGTTGCTGCTGCACAAAGTGGACTGTACACTTTAAAAGTGGCTATGAAGCGAGCCCTTTTAAAGTGTATAGTGGAGTGTGTAGCTGCAGAAAAAGTCTACATAGTGCAGTAGGCTATCTCACAAATCTTTCCCTAATCTTGTTGCCTATACTCCTTAGTCTTAAGCTCCACCAAGTCAATCTTGTTGTTCACTGATAACCGAAGGCGCCGAAGTGGCTTGGCAAGGATGTCCGCGAGCTGTCTCTGGTCTCAACAAACTTGAGGATGACATGTCCTCCATCGATGCAATCGTGAAGAAAATGAAACTTGACATCGTTGTCCTTGCTTCGGTCGTAGAGGACAGGGTTCTTAGTGAGGGCGATGGTGGGTTGATTGTTCACCAACAACAATGTTGCCGAATGAGCTTCCTCGGCAATTAGATTGCCCAGCAGATGGCGCAGCCAAACTGCATGGCACGCCACTGTAGCCGCTGTGATGTACTCTGCTTCGCACATAGACAAGGCCGCCACCATCTACTTTTGTAACTGCCATAAAAGCAAGGCCGGACCAAGGAATATGAGCACACCAAAGGTGTTTCGTCGCCCATCAAAGTCGCCTACCATGTTTGCATCACTAAATATTGTGAGCAACAGCCCACCTTCATCATATCATCGGTCTTGGGGAGTGCCTCGCTGAGAACAGTGCACCATATCCCACTTTCACCGCCATGCTTGGCAAAGACGATCCATGATCCACCATTTCCTTGATGTTAGTGTTGATGTGGAGCAGCAACTGCTACACCAACTGACATACCCAACCACAAACGTGATGTTCGACCGGGTATGAGTCAGATGGCATAGCCCGCCGACGATGCCCCGGAAGCGCGTCACGTCCACCTTCGCCATGGTGGTGTGCTTTGACAGCTTCAGCCTTTCCTCCATCAGAGTTGTGCATGACTTACAATTTGCCATGCCATTGTGCTCTAGTAGCTTCCGCACATAGGCACACTGTGTCAAGGAGATGGAGTCACTCCCCCTCTCCTACTTCACCTCGATGCCAAGGTAGTAGGAGATCTGGCCGAGATCATGTGGAACTGAGCCGCCATATCGCACTTGAAACTATCAATGTTCTCC
Organism: Bothriochloa decipiens; assembly: GCA_023333625.1. Classification (NCBI taxonomy): domain Eukaryota; kingdom Viridiplantae; phylum Streptophyta; class Magnoliopsida; order Poales; family Poaceae; genus Bothriochloa; species Bothriochloa decipiens. The sequence goes on from CM041640.1 coordinate 32,343,978, forward strand.
ACACGTGCTACGGTGACCGATGATGATGATGTCATCCACATACATGTCGACGACAAAGTCCTCCTTCCCTAGTTGCTACATGTATAGTGCATGCTACATTGTGCAGCGTGCGCCAGCTTAAATAACACCCATTTCATGTCCAGGTGGCGATCGCGCCAATCCTTGGCAGCTGCAAGCAGCAGGGGGACAAACTCCATGTGTACCAGACAATAAAGATTCCTCAAAGTTGATGCCCTCGTTGTGGAAGAAGTCACGGGAAATGAGGCATGCCTTGTACTTATTGACGGTGCCACGCTCGTCCTGCCTCACTTGTACACCCACTTTAGCCTGACCGGACCACAGCTTGGAGGTGGATAAATGAGCATATCTCATTGTCCTCAATTGCCTTTGCCTCCAAGATCATCAGCCTCCAATGGGCGTCCCACTTGGCCTCTGCAAAACATGGGCCGCTCCTTTCCACTGACCTCCTGATCACCGAGTAGTTGGCTCACCCAGCCTGGTGTAGCCAGGAGCCGACAAGGTTGTCATGGTGTGAAAATGCACCACCTCGCCTTCCTAGTGTTAGCGTACTCACCAACGTTGCTCGGAGGATAGGCAAACTCGACCAGTCTTTTAGGAGTTGTCCCTTGTCCTACTACAGCAGGGGACAATGGTTGTGGTGGCGTGTGTGTGGCTGCTAGTGGAGATTGCAAACCCACACCTGCCATAACATGTCCGGACTTGGCGGCTCACCCGGTGCTGCCACAACCACTGGACCTAGCGCATCCACAGCAGGCTCCTGATGTGCATGGTTTTGAGGGCGTCCCAAGCTTCCTTGGCAGATTCCTTTGACCGAAGTGGCTCCCTATACTCCAGAGGCATGGCAGACAGGATTGCCCAACACCAAGCGGTCTTGTTCTTCATCCTTGATGCCCTAGTCAACAGCCTTCCAGAGCTTCTAGGCTGAGCTCGACATTCATGTGCACCCATCGATCACTAGCCTAGTTTGTGCGGGTGAGCATCGATTATCCAATTAGCCCCGCTAACCTCCCACACTATGCTCTACACAATTGCCTCCTGGCACGGCATTCGTGGTGGAGGTGGCAAGTACACCCTCGACCCAGCACTATCGTCGTTGCCTATGACTCATCTCAGTCCATCGCCTGTGATTAGTCTAACTTTGATACCACTTTTTGGCCGTCGATCTCCCTGGTAAGCAGCTAGCATACCAGCACCCACACACACTCACAGCTAGAGATGAAGAAAGGGTGAGGACAGTGTGTAGTGCGCACACAGCCCAAGCAGCAGCTATGCAACTCTGAACATTTAGCAAACTGGACTACTTTTTCCATTGCTAAACAAGATGATATATACACTACTTTAGTCAATTATAGCTACACTTGCTTGCTACTAGTATAGAGTGGACTGTACACTTTAAAAGTTGCTTCTGCACAGAGTGGACTGTACATTGTCGTTGCTATGCAGAAGGCCCCTTTTTAAGTGTAGAGTGGAGAGTGCAACAGATTATCTTACATTGAAGGAGATGTTTGTACTGATGCAGAAATACATTCTGTCAATTCTGACGTTTGAAAACACTAGTAACAGCTTCCATTATCTTCTTCCATACTATTGGCTTTGTCAGGTGCAGATCCATCCTAGCATGGACAGCCTTCCGCTGATCCACCTCAGTGTATGTGGGCTCAATGCGATGATCGGAGAGTGAATTCTGTGGTGTTGTTCTTCCTTGCAGATGAGTTTCGTCACTTCATAGCCATCCATATTAGACATCTAAAATCAAAGATGAAATACTATATGTTTGAGAAAATCATCAGAGCTTTGTGTGTGTGGGGGGGTTGCACGCAGGCACATGCTGAGTTAACAAGCTTTTGGTTGAAAAAAACATGGCAATACATTAAGATGACATGTTAGGGCAAGGGCACTATACCCTATTCCGAAACATCTGCTTGGTCAAGAGCTCCTTTGAAGTTCACAGCCATGGCTCCGTCTTTAGCTACTGTGACAGTTGCTCCAAACTGGTTCAAGATTTTCCTTTGGATTGTTTGCAGCACTAAAGTGTATTCAAACAGCAAGATTTGCATCCTAGCTAACGGATTATCATCATCTTCAGGCTTCCTGAGCCAAGCATGAAGCTTCAGTCGATGCCGCGGAAATAGCTTCCTGCACACAAGTAACAATAACATCTGGTAAATATTGCTGCTAGCTGTTCCTAGAAATCTCAGGACCGACTTGGGAAGACTGCACTTGTGCATCTGAAACTTGGGGGTCTCTCAGGGTCATAAGGTGATAAGGATACCCCGCAAAAAAAAGGTGATAAGGATAGGAATCTAGGCACTCGATAGCAGCAGCAGAGGAGATCGCCCTTCCTGGGAGGCTCTGATCGGTTAACTCTACTTCTGCTTAACTCTAATCCCAGCCGCACTAGTGGTTATATTCTCCATATGCGTGGCTGAGACACTTAATATTATTATTAGCTAATTGATCCTGCATTAGTGCTAGAGGCAGCCGTACACACACACTTACTACAATTATTAGCTAATTGACCATGCGCCAGCACTAGAGGCAGCCGCACGCTCACATTAGCGGCCGAGGACACTAGCCACTAGGTAGCCACACTCTTCTTCTTCTTCTTAATATAGTCCTGGCCAACAAATGAATCCACAACACTCCTTTCAAAGCTGTCCTTGAGCCAATCTGGAACTTGGGGTATGTACTCTTGAACTCATTGAGCAGCTCCCAGGTAGAGTTCGCCGCGCTGCGCCTGACCCACTGCACCAATACCTCCCAGCAGCCACTATTGATGTGGGCACAGAGATGTCAGATGGCGAGCCTCCATGGTACTTCTTCGGGAACACGACGTGGAAGACATCGTTAATGTGTGCCTTGGGCGGGAGCTGAAGGTGGTACGAAACAGAGCTGAGGAGCTCGTTCACTTGAAAAGACCCATAGCAGCGAGGCGCTAGCTTCGCATTCCAGTTGTTCTTGATCGTTGTGGCGGAGCGCTCAAGTAGGCAGAGCCATACCCGATCCCCAATAGCAAATCAAGCATCTCGATGGTTGGCATCGTAGGATTGCTTCATTATGGATTGCTGTGCACCTGTGTCCTGAACGCCCACTGCATCTTGTCAATGAATTAAGGCCACGTTGGGGCACCATGGTTTTGCTCTAGGCGGTAGTACCAATGGGCAGCCCCTTCCATGTAGAAGGAGGTGAAGCACACCTGCTCATCATACGTTGCGCGATTGGCACAGAAGAACTGCTCCGCCTTGTGAAACCAGGAGAGCCGATTCACGCTGTCGTCATAGCGTGGAAATGAAAGCTTGTGATTGTTGTACTCGCATGGAGGCGGAGGTGGGGGGGGGCACTGGGCCAGCGTCCTTAGCCGCTATAGGAGCCACCAGAGGAGAGCTGGTCCTCTTGCAGCCAGTTGAGGCAGCTCTAATCTCCCTTCATTGTCGTCATGCTCGACGGTGGAGAGTTTGTTGAGGATGGCATCCAGAGCGGATTTGATTTTCTCAACCATGGCAGGCGAGAGGATCGAGAACTAACTGATACCAGATAATAAGGATAGGAATCCTTGATGAATTGGAATGTTGTTATTTCTTTTGTTTAAATGTAGTCCAAGCAGCACTAGTGGTATATTTCCCACATGCGTGGCTGACAACACTTATTACTATTATAATCTAATTAACCATGCACTAGTACTAGAGGCAGTTGCACACTCATGAGTGTGCTGGGGACACAACTAGCCGATTAACTAACCAGGCTCTAGCCACTAGGTATCCGCACTCTTGTTCTTCCTAATATAGTGATGGCCAACAAATGCGTCCACAACATAAGGAAAGTGAATAGGCGAGACCCACCGGCTTTCGCAACCCAGCACCCTGAGCCTCCTTCTATCATTGTTAGGGGTCTTGATAACCTATAGCAAAACAACTTTGCATGGGTCCTGATGCTTGATCTTGGAAAGTTTGGTCACCTCATGGAAGATTTCTTCTGGTTCACCACTGAATGGCCCCCCCACCCCCATGGCTGGCTCTCCTAGGACCATTGTTGTTCCTCAAATGGCTCACCATCTCCTTGGAGTTGAAGCACCACCAGTCGGTTCCGCCATGGTCAGTATTGCTCTTTACCTACTCAATGCACACCCTTGAAGTTGCTGGCTTCTTGAAACGCTGTGGCAATGAAATTGGAGTGGTTCAGAGTGCCAATTGGAACTGATAGTCCTTCTATGCCTTGAAGTTGTTGTACCTCACTTATCTTCAGAAGCATGTTGAATGCGAAGCATGTTCCCTTTCCCCAGGCCCTTTGTCCTTGATGCTAATCTCTCCTCCCATCAGACTTACATGTGATCAAGTCATCAAGATCAAAATAGACCATCCAGTTAAAACCAAAGTTTTATAAAGAAACTGAACAGCAGATACATATATGTATATAGTATATTAGAGTAGTGACTTACAAAGGATTGCACGATTCCAAGCCCCAAGCCTGTGCTGCCATGGCCATTGTTCACCTGAACTAAACATAGTTTTCAAACACAGGCATCTTCTTCTCCTTAGGGATCCCAATGCCGGTGTCAACCACTTCAAAGTAAAACTCAATCAAATTGGGGTCATTCTCCACATGATACTGGTAATCTGAACAAGCATCGTCGCAAGGAACTGCTGCCACTGTGCTATGGGTGTGCAAACCTTGACAGAGCACTGACAGAGCACTGATGCTGCTCCCAATAATCGGCCGAGTCGCCCAGCCACGGAGGATGACATGGCCTTCGTCGGTCAACTTGAGTGCATTGCCATGTCCAGGATCTTCTTGAGACGCTTGTCCCAAGGAGGGCCACACACCTCTGACCAAGATGTCTCTAGGTCCCATACCACCTCAACCCCTCACCAGACGCCTTCACGTTGGCAATGTCCACCGACTCCTGCAGGACGTCTGCCATGCTGAACTCAGCTTTCTCTAGCTGCAACTTCCCTGACTGATCATTAAAAAAACTTCCCCGACTGCACCTTGCTTGTGTCTATAATCGAGTTCAGTAAATCTGTAGAATGTTAAGTTGCACGCACTGAAAGGTTCAACCCAAAAGCTTAAGTGACTAGAAAGAGGTGGGCAATGCACTTATACACACTTCAACATCCTCACTCGCGTTTGTGCCTCTCTCTCTCTCTCTCTCTCTCTCTCTGGCTGCACATGAATGGGGGTGTTGAAGTGTGTATAAGTGCATTGCCCACCTCGCTTTTGGGTAGAGGTGGGCAATGCACTTATACACACTTCAAGCTTTTGGGTAGAGATGGGCAATGCACTTATACACACTTCAACACCCCTACTCACGTGTAGCCAGAGAGAGAGGCGCAAATGTGGAAATAAAGGGGTGGAGGGCTTAAGCTGCCTCTGCCAAGATTCGGACTTGAGACCTCTGGTCTAGCAATGATACCATGTTAAGTTGTATGCACTGACCAGTTGGGTTGAACCGGTCTGTGCGTGCAATTTAACATGGTAGAGGATGCAAAGCAAGAGAGCTGGTGGGGACTGGGCCCACCCATGCATCATAATTCTCAGGGACTTTGGGAGTTTGACTAGTTGTGTCTTCCTTTACCCCCTTCCGCTACCCAGCCATGAACTGGTTGGTGTGTGCAACTTAACAAGTTTCAAAAGCGAGTCATCCCAAAAGCTTAAGGGATTGGGAAGAGGTGGACAATGCAATTATACACACTTCAACACAGAAAACATCAATGGACATAACATGCTAGGTCTGAATTAAAGTTGTTCTACATATAATATATCTCCTAAAACAAAATTTCTACGATGATCATCTCTACAACTAAAACATGAGTAGGAGAATCATTGAGTTGGATAATCTCACGCTCTCACTTGCTCACCCGCCCACGCGGCCCTTCACGAGATCCTACCTCCAATCAGTTCGTCTCCCTCGCGAGATCTCATGATCCGAGGTCTCCCTTGCCGCCGCACCCACGAACACCCTCGACACTGCACCACCGCTCATGCCTGCCACGGTGCCGCCCCCATGCGCTCGCCCACACTAAGTCGCTGCCGCCTCCTCTTCCTCCCAGTCGCACCCACGCCGTGCTCGCCATAGCCGTTGTGCCCGCACACCTTGCCCACGTCGATGCCTCCTCGCGCGTTGAGTGATTGTGGAACTGTGGGTTCCTATTAAATTATTTATGGATGCGGTCGGGTTTGAGATGGAGGTGGAGGACGATGGGGACACAGAGATGGAGATGGGGCTAGAGCTCGGGAACATGATGTGGCTTGAGGTCGCCTGCCCTACTCATACAAGGACCATGGTCAGAAGGAACGTCATGCAGCATCTCGGGTGGCGAGGAGGCGGGCAGCCCCTGCAGCATCTCGGGTTTCCAAGTGAGTTGTAAGCTACATTCTACCTGCTGTGCGTTTGTTAAAATGACTTCCCATAACTAGATGCTAAATCAGCCCTCTTGATTTAGAATACATGTTTGTGCCAGTTCACCTCTCCGGCTCCCATTAACTACCATCTCCACTACATGCTTTTAAGTGTCATACTGTCAAGATGGCATATTCAGATTCCGTGGAATACACTAGCGAACCTGTAGTTAAGTGCCATACTGTCAAGATATCATCTATTCTATTTTTTAGTACCAGGTAGAATATGAAAACAGTATCCAGCAAAGGTACACATGTACACAAACAAAAGTATTGAATTTGATCTAATTCAAAACATCACTCAGTGGTTTTGGTTTAGTACATATTTATTTTTTACTGGAGGGTCCAGACCGACGTCTCATGCCGTTAGTGTCAGTAGGAATATGTAGTGTTTGTAACTGTAACCATGGGCAAGACACATCGAAGGTGGCCCTGGGAGAGGAGGCTGACGCAGTATGAACCTGGAAAGAGGTCTAGCAAGCAAGGTCGCTCACCTCTTAATCATGGAGGAGCAAGGATGCCCTTGCTAGGACCCAATCTATGAGCTCACAACGGTTAATGTGACTGGAACAAAAATACACCTCTCAAGGTACTTCTGATTTTTTGGCAGTAATTTTAAGAAATTAACTAGAGTATGGATTGACTATTTATGGTGCATTGTTTCAGTGGAGGTGACATTTTATGATGCATTGAGCATTTGTTTCAGACTCCACAATTTTTTTCATTGAAACTCTATTTTATTTGTGGCATTTGAAGAAAACAATCATTGTGATTAGTACCGATCATGATAGACCCAACCTGTCAAACTAAAATGATACTATGAAACCACTTATATTTTGACAGAAAGACGATCTTGGAAGAAGGAAATAGTAATGCACTGCATTCACCCTTTAGCGCGGTTGGCACTAGGAGATCATCCAGTGAGCCACTATACTGTTTTAACCACGTTATAAACCCTGCTCGCTATATGTTTGAGTTGAGAATTGATTTTTTTTAACGCCTAATTTGGTAATGGACTCTCTATATTATGGACTTGCATATTGTGCCATGTACCCATTGTAGGCATTGTTTGGATGCTCATATATCTCCCTCAATCTATGTGGGTTGGGGTGGTTTGGTGTGAAATTTAGTTTAAATACACTTCAAACCACTCTAACACACAGTGGAATTTAGTTTAAATACACTCCAAACCACTCCAACACATATGGATTAAAAGGGATACATGAGCATCCAAACATGCTGGTAAATTTATGTTTTTGCTTGCTACCCCGCATGGGTATGTTGAAATATGCATGGGGCTATTTCTCATATTGTCGTAATGTTGGAAAGGTAACAATAGAAGTTTTTAAACTCACAAGAACCTATGTGATGTTCCTTCTCTAACGTTTTTTTCCTTCGGCATAAGTAGGTCAGATTGCAATCCTGCAATGGCAAGGCAGAGGGAACACAAGACATGAGTACATGAGTATGGTGGGGTTGCTCTGTTCGTCAAGCAAACATGTGGACCTAGGGTTAAGGAGACTGGTGTTGGTATGGAATTTGTCTTATATGAGAACCAATTAAAATCTCTGTGTATCATTTTATTAAGAGTGAATTTAGACTTTTGGTGTCATCTACCCCGGAGCTTTTTTGAGAATGACTGACACATTAAAACTTGAATCATCCATGTATTATTTTATTCCCGTTGCAATGCACGGGCACGATCTTAATAGTATAATATTTACTTAAATTATAATGTTAACATATAAGGTAACTAGCCCTGTTTGATAGATAATCTGTAGTTTGATTGCTAATGAAACACCTACAAACTCCGTCCTGTTGCTGGCACCTTTTGTAATAGAACGTTTTAATTGCTAACCTATATTAGCAGCATTAATCCTTTCTATTGTAGCTAAAAGAAAATACAGTAGATCAAAAACCCTACATTTTAACTGGTGGATTAGTAAACCATATATAACATCAGATTCGTCGCACCAATATTCCTACTTTCCTAGCTACACGACGATGAACAAAGCTTGATGGAAATTATTAACTTCATAAGAGTGCAGGATCAGACTAACTGAACAGCTTGTTGGCGCAGACGCCCATCTGATCGAGGTTTTCCATGATGCCAGGGAGCGACTATGCCTCCGAACGGACATGTCCACGAGGCCGGCAATGGCAGACAGCGAGGACGGGATGTTGTGGCTTGTGCTAGTGAAGGCATTGCTCTTGTTCATGCTCTTGCGCTCCACCTGCTGCAGAACTTCCTTCTGCCGGGCCAGGTCAGCGTTCAGCGCCATCTCCCGCGCCACTGCCCACCAAAGTGCCCACACTGCGAGGACCAAAGACACCACGGTGAACAGCAGCAGGGCGCCCGCAAAGACGATCACGGGGATGCACATCGTCTGGAGTGTGTGGCCCTCAATCAGATGACAGACAGCGTCAGTGCCCAGGAAAGCATGCATGCATGTGTTAGATCCAGTAGTGGTCAATGAAAAAGATTTAAGGTGTGGCGAAGTAGATAACATAGATAACATATATAGAATTTAAAAATTAATGTTAACCAAGCAGACTATGCTTGTATTCGAATTGCCCTTGCCAACAAAATATAGAATTTAGAGTTAACGTTAACCAAACAGGACCTAAGGATTTTATTACTATAGGGTATGCTATAAAAGAAAGTGAAACCATTTACCAACGTGGTAAACAATTATAAATTTTCAACATAATTTGGTTTATATAAAGGCGATAAATAATATAAGTCTTAAATTCAATAACTTACTAGCTAAACTGTTCAAATGTAATACTGATAATTCGAAGTACGTATAGGCATCAAACAAACTTACGATATTACTCGTCTGACATTTTTAGCTTCCACTTTCTGAAGGAGACCTCTTGGTTGCTTATTTTTGGAGATGCAATGTCTCTGTTTTTCTGCATAATTGAACAATTCTAAAAGAAAGAGCAATGTGTATATCAGTACAGAAACTAGTAATCACAACGCAATGTAACAAAACTCACATGCGATGACACAATCATATATGTCACATAAAAAACTCACATGATATTTATCTTTAATATTAATATTGGGCGAACCGCGAACTAGTCTCTAATCTAGTGACGGTGATCTAACTAATCGCCCTAATACACAAATAGTTTATTGATGAGTAGTAATTACCTATGCAGTTTTTTAGAAAAAAAATAGATGAATCAGCCGCAACACACGTGATGGTGGACTCTATGTCTTGCTCATCGTCCCCGTCGGCACATGATGGCCTCTATGCCTTGCACGTCCAAACAGACCCATGAAAAATTTGTAGCTGAGGCGAACAATAGAGCTATAATTTAACAAAAGGTCCACATAGAAATCATAAAAATTATAGCAAGACAATGAGCGAATAATAATTTTAATGTGATGCATCTAATTTGAAGAATTAATGTTTTCGTTGAACCGATTCATTTAAAGTATACCAAAAAGAAATTGATTAACATGTAAATTTTATAAGAGAAAGGTCCATTAGTGAAGAATAAGAAAGCCTTGCACATTGATGAAATTACAAGAATATCATATCACTACTGAAGCAGTAAGCACATTTAGTTTTTAGTTTTGTCCAATAACCTCATCTATATATATTCTTCTCCGGTTCTTGTGGCTACATTTGGACCATGAGTGCTTGGGCTGCCACATGAGGCCCCCAAAACAAACTTGTAAAAATAGTTCTTCAAATCTACACAAAGCTACTTGTTATGCTACTAACGACTAAACTAGCAGTAATTTTATTTATATAATAAAAAAAGGCAATAATCCACTTCGACCGTCCGAGGCCACAATTCAAGCACCGGGGATTCGATTGGTGGAGTTGCCAGCCCGCTGCCCGCCATCGCCAAGGGTTTCGCCGCGGGAGATGTCAGCGCCGGCCGCGCCGCCCAAGGGTTAGTGCGCGATAGGAGGGAGTATGATGTCCGGTGACTATATATTGGGCTGCTGGCCCATGAGACAGCCCAACGACACCATACCACTACACATCAGGTATTAAAGGTAGTCAAGTTTCAGTAATCTCTACTATCTTCTTCTCTACTATAATTGATAAAAACTTCTGCCGACACACCTCCCTCTGTTAAAATCGAGGGCTCATATAGCATCAACCTTGGATCCAACGGATGACGTGCAATGTTTCTCGAGGCTTCTCACACAACAACACCCATCCCACCCGGCGGGGGGGGGCCTCTTCCTCACCCGCGCCCACACCATACACCCGACTCCCACGTCTTAATTTCAGGCAGGAAATCAGCACGCAAGGAAATAAGAAGGTCCTACAAGTTTCAAATTTGAAACCCACGTCCGTCCGCTGTGCCGCGATCTCCGCGGCGAGGCGCGGCACGTCCGTCCTCCGCGCCTCCGATCATCTCTACTTCGACGGCATGGAGAGCAGCACGCCAAACCCACGTACATCTGTCCGCCCGCCTGCCGTGATCTCCGCGGCGCCGCCGGTCTCTGCGTCGTTGCTTGCCGCGATCGCATCTTCCGGGTCGCTCCTCGCCACGGACGCCACGCATCGTAGATCAGGCGGGGTCCGGTGGAGGTCGTCAGCCATCGCCCGCCGGCCGGTGGAGATCAGAGTACATCGACGGCGTAGGGTGAGGCACTCCACGTCCACGTGCCTAAGACTGATTAAATACGCGAGCGAGTACATCCTCCAGCAGCGCGATCTGTGGCCTGCCGTCGACGTTCTCCATCACCATCTTCATCACTACGTGAGATCCTTTTCTCCCTCTGTGTTCTGAAGTTCGAATTCGTAGCAGCGCCCGCGAGCAAACCTTTGATCTTGTTAGCTTTTGATGACATCAGCATGACATCATTCCTACTTCATATGGAGTCGGTGTCGTGTGTACAGTTTTATAATTCGGGGTGTTGAAATCATACGTGCCTGATCACCTACTTCATACGGAGTACAGTATATATCGATGTACAGTTTTATAATGCACATACACTTTACTAAGCGCCTTTCATGGTACATCGTCATAGCCAGGTGTGAATTGTGACGTCAATGTGACTATGGGCTTGACCCTTCAAGCAATGCTAGAGATCAGGTGCGTGCACTCTGATCGGAAATTCAGTGTGGCCCTTGCTAAGAGATGTGGTCGATGCTTATGTCTGTGCGTGATAATACAAATGTCATGCTAATAATAGTTGTTTGGTTGTTATGAATGGCGTTGTGCTGCTGCTGCTATTTATTTTATCTTGCAATTTAGTCAATGCGGCCCTTATTTTCTCTTAACGTTTCCTGAACCTTGCAGAAGGTGGACTTTGTCTACAAATAAGATTAGTGATCTGAATGCTATCTAATCCTGAAACTTGCATGTGTTGGCAACTTGATACATTATATCAATGTCTACGCCGCAAAATACAAACGGCGCACTAAGCGGTATCACCAGCATCGAAGGTATTATTTGACATGTGTATGTATTGATATACCAGTACTATAGAAGTTCATCTGGGTATGTTTGGTTGACTGATCCTATATGTCGGGCATAATCCAATCAGCTTTGCCTGCTATAGCAGCGGTGTGCACGGGGAATAAACCATTAGTCAGCAATATATGCAAGCGATCTGTTGTTTACAACTTGCAGGCAATGAATTGTTCAAGCATAAGAAATAATATCATGAAGCTGGCACATCCAGACTGAAAATGAACCCAAAGGACCCTAGAATAAGCATTTTTTGGGGCTAATTTTCTGTTTTTCCTTCTCAAACAAATAGAACTACAGACTCTTGATGAAGTCATACCTGTTTTGGAATTACAGTAATTTTTTAGAAACTAAGTTTGCATTCTGAAGTCAAGTTATGTGGTTCGTCCTTGGCGTACTTAGCAATGATAATTTGTTTTTTATTTATATGGCTGATGCTTCAGGTTTTTACCAACAGAGCACAATGCTACATCTATCTGGGAGCTTTACCTCAACGAGTCAAGGTCTCGAGGATGCAGATAAATGCATTGAACTGGATCCTGCTTTTTTGGAGGTCTATGTGCACAACGCTAAAGTTATGTTCCTGATGGAAGATTATGAAAATGCTATGGCAACTTACCAAGAGGGTTTGAGGTGTGAGTGTGTGACCCAAACATTCTGACATCTTTTCCATTTGCATTTTTCCTAATATCAATAGAAAAACAAAACTCGACCTGCAAGGGGGCAAGCCGCCCTCCGGGCATTAAAGTAAGAAGAAAGGCTTTTTCACGCAGGCCGAGAAACCCCTAAACCCTGACCCTGCCCTGACACTGGGACCCGTAATCCGTGAGACTCATACCTGGGCCATACACGGTTCTCAGGCCGACCTGAACCGGTTCTAAACCAGTGCTTTGGTACACAAGGCCGACGAGGGGATTTTTTTAACCATAGCCTGAAATTCGCTTCCACGAGGATTCGAACTTAGAACCTATGGAGTACCGCTCGAGTGTCTCAACCGCTAGGCCAAGCACCCTTTGGCTTCTGATATCAATAGAAATACAGCAGGCATGTCTGCCTCCGGAGATGGGCAGAACAGTATATAGTTAAGGTGCATGGAGCTTTATCGGACATTGGTGAGTACATAAGCATGTGATTGGTTTCAGAGTAACTGGATTTTCTTTAGGACTTGGGACACAGTTTCTATAATACAAATTTGTTGTGGAAGCTTGAGATTTTCATGCATATAAAGCTTTTTGATTTGTTGATCCCATTGGAAATTTTCAAATCATGAGTTAGCCAAGATAAATAGATGTTCATATATTTCACAAAGAAAAGAGCTTAGATAAATCAAGTGCCAATGCTTAGTCTATAATGGTCCTGCTTCCTAAAGCAAAAAAGGAAAAAAAAATGTATGCTATTACAACCAGGATTGTTCAGTTTGCTTCCTGAGCAGATATGCCAAAACTAAAATCTGAGATGTGACTAGGGATTCATCAATGTACTGCCATACGAGCCATTATGTTGTAATTGCAAATGGAAAAAATACGCATAGAAATCAAATATGAATTTTGGGGCTGATTTGTATTGCGAGTGTTCAGTTACTCAGTGATTCAGTCCAATGGGACACCAACAAGATCTGCTTTCAGTAGGCAACATTAATAAGTATAGATCCGTTAGTCTCTCTCTCGTGTCAAATATAATTCTCCAGATAATTTTGAAGTCGTACATTATTGTTCTTAAATTGACAGTTTACTTCTCCATTTATTTGCCCTGTTGTTTGATATTGACAACATAATTCATACCAACCAAAAAAATAGCTTCAAAATAGTTGGATTGCATTTCCTAGGAATTTTTAAGTGGATATTTCCCAAAATAGATGACAATTGTCTAGATTGTAGTTTCATAACTAAAGTGTTATATATTTTGAGACTGAGGGAGTCAAAGAAAAAGGTGGACTGGGAATAATAAACCTAAGAAGCCAAAACAAGGCCCTGCTTCTCAAACATCTAGACAAATTCTACAATAAGAAAGAAATTCCATGGGTTAAGCTCATCTGGAATGCTCACTACCTAATTGTCAAATACCCCATGTCACTTCTGACAAGGCTTTTTCAGGTGGAGGGATGTTTTGAAACTCTATGATATATTTAGTGGAATTGCCAAACGCAAGGTGGGTGATGGTTCAACTATTCTCTTCTGGCTTGACCTCTGAAATGACAATATTATGCAAACCAAATATCCAAGGCTTTATACCTTTGCAAAAAAACAAAAACATCTCAATTACTCAGTTCTGACAAGTAATACTCTGGAAACTCAGTTCCACCTACCCCTCTCTGAACAAGCTTACCATGAGTATCAAAGTCAACAAGATTATCTACAAACAATTCAGGTTCAGCAAGAAGATAAAGACACTCGATGGTACATTTGGCGAAACAATACATACAGTTCTTCTAGGCTCTAAAAGCTTACCACGAGTATTATTTACTCATTAAATTATTGATATTTAAACTATAAAATAATGTAATCGTTTGTTTTTATGTGCATCCCCAAAATAAAACCGTGACGTTAGCACGAGCACTATACTAGTTTCTATTTTGTTGTGACTAAACAGCATTAGATCAATTGAACAAAAACTGTTTTACCTTTTTGATGAAAAAATTGTTTTATACCTTTATTAAATGCCAAGATGGAGAGGCAGAAGGTTGAGGGAGTGGTATCCCTATAAAGGCAACGGATCAAGTGCAAATTAACCCCTCCGTAAAAACCCGTGCAAACCACAGTAAAATTGTTATCTAAATTCACCAGAAAAATTACACATGTAGTTGATATGATGATACATAACCTTATAAAATACCTTGTCCAAATTCGATCTCGTTTGTGAGATATAAAAATAATAAATTTCAAGCCAGAAAGTTGTCTGGATGATTTGTTAAAAATTTGTTATTTTTATATCTCACAAACAAAGTCGAGTTTGGATAACATATTTTACAAAGGTCATGTATCATCATATCTTCTACATGTGTGATTTTTTTGATGAATCTAGACGACTTTCTCACCATGGTTTGTATGGGTTTTCATGAAGGGTTGGTTTGCACTTGATCTATTGCCTCCCTATAAATTGTATATTTTAGTAGCTTTTAGCAATCCCCACTAAACTTTAACGGCATTTTTAGAAGAGGTGTTTGCCATTTTAGTAGATAAAAGTGACTAAACTTTAGTAGGGGCGAACTAAACAGGCCTTTAAGCACAGACAAGCCCAATGATGGATGCAGAGGAATCCATCGGCGGGTACTTCGCTTTGCTTTCGACCTCAGAGAACTCGCCATCATCGTAGATTCGCCTCCCTCACTTGACAATCTCTTGCCCCTCTAAGAACTTACCTATTACTAAGAGCATCTCTAACAGTTTCATAATTCCACACCTCGCCCTAATAAAATTGTCAATATTAGAGGTTGATGATCACTTTTTCCCAATAACCTTCCTTTTTTAATGGCTATGAAAAAACCACACATCTCCCCTCAAATGAAGAGAGAGAGTTACATCTCCCTCGATAAATTGGGGCCCACCCTAATTGTCATTGTTGTTTCCTCCCTCTCGCATCCCTCTACCATGGCCCCTGCGTAACACCTCTGGTGTTAAATTAACTAAAACCTGCCATGTCATCATATGCACTGCAAAGCATCCATGATTAGGTCAACCTTAATGTGCATTAACTAAAACAAGTTTATATTTCATAGGTTGATTGAGTTTCTGGAACGGCTTGTCACATGAAATGATAAAATTCTATTTTAGAATGTCATCGCAAATGCTTAGTTTATACTCTATGTACTTGAGGTGTAAACTGTGTTTACACTAGTGTCAAGCATAATGTATAAGTCTAAGTCCAACCCTAAAAATGATTTCCATATATGAAATTTAATTTGGATTCCAAAGCTTATTCCTAAGCTTGGCAATTCAAATTTAAAGTCAAATTGGAAATGCTATAAAAGGTCTTTCAAAAGTCAACTTGGTCAACCAAGGGTGTCATTAGGTCAATGATCTAAAAATGTCCTTGGATGATGTTTGTGATCACTGATAACTAAACAATTAAGTTAGAAACCAAATTGAGTTTAAATTCTATTTCAAAAACCCTTTATTTCCAACCCTAGTTTTATCCCCTTTTCTCTAATTCAAATTCTATAAGGAATTTAGAGATACTCTAAAAAGATAGTTTTTAGATCTTGATAAGAGCTACAAAGTTGGTATAGAAAGTTTTTCAAGTTTCCAAAGGGAATTGCAAATAAATTTGAAAATACAGTTTCGAGCAATTATCCCCTTTTGATTTTAAAACTATAATTCAAAAATTATGCATAATTTGAGAAAACTTTGTACATGAAAAATGTTTGGTTTGACAACCTCAACATTTCATAGTTTTGAAGATTTTCAAGTTTTAGTGAAAAATCAAAAGTAATTTTAAATGCTTGTTTCTAGGGTTTTATCCCCTTTTCAAATCTGAATTCAAATTTCAAAATCTAGACAGAATTTGAAGATGTCCATTAAATGAAAAGTGTAGCTCTTGAAAAGTTATGCAAATGATATTTTTGGAGATTTTCAAGTTCTTATATAAATTTGGGAGTAATTTGTATTTTAAACTGAGTGGCAATTCTATAAATAACTTGAACAGCACTTAACCCTATCGGCGCCCGCCATGGCCGGCTTCGCATCGCGCGCCGCCGTCCACCGCAGCGCCTTCCTGGCCAACCGAGCGCTCTCAGACACGAGAGACTTCGTCGTCGTCGTGTCAGCTGCTCCTTCATCATCTTCTTGCTATAAATAGCAGTCGGCTGACGCCGTTTCTCCTTCTTCCTCCCGCCGCCGTCTCCGACGATCTCCCTCCGCCGCTGAAATTCGCCGTCGACACTCCACCTCTGTCCAATTGCCCTCGCTCAAAGCTCCGCCACTTCATCACGGTTCTTTTGGGCCAGTTCAAGCTCGCTCTCATCGCCCGAGTCACCCACACTCCACCTTCTTCTTCACGGCCGGTCAGCCGAGCCGCCGCCGCCATCTCCGCCGTTTGCCGTCGCCGGAGGTGAAAATATTTTACCTTCGACCTTGTAATCATGCTCTCCATGTCATCCTGCGTCTGATGCGCACCTTGGTTTGGGAAGCGCATTGCTGGTGACCGCCGTGACGCCGTCGTGCCATCGGAGCGCCGCCGCCATCACCGCCGTCGACCGCCGCTCAACCCAGCCACTCTGGACCTCCATTAACGTGCGGGTCCGCACCGTGGTGAGCTCCTGCATCTATCTGTGCTATCAATTTCACTCATCCTGCACCATAGCCGCCGGTAG
The DNA here is from genome assembly GCA_023333625.1 of Bothriochloa decipiens. Lineage (NCBI taxonomy): Eukaryota > Viridiplantae > Streptophyta > Magnoliopsida > Poales > Poaceae > Bothriochloa > Bothriochloa decipiens. The sequence goes on from CM041640.1 coordinate 32,361,154, forward strand.
CCGTAGCTCGTCGCCGGCGCAGTGCTGCCGCTCCGCCGCGCGCGTTGCTGCTCTAGCTAGGAACCCGAAGCCGATGCCATCAAGTTACCAAATATGTCCATTTAGGTACCCTGCTTCGGCTCGGGTAGTCCCCATTGCCAGAAATTGCTCCGGTGAGCAACTCCGCCGCGCTCGAGCTCCGCCGTGCCGCCATCGCCGCCGGCGTGGGTGCCGCCGCCGCTCCCCAGTCCCGTTAGCCACCTTGATCGACGCGTCGTGTCAAGAGGAGCAAGTAGGAAGAAACCCCATCGCCAGAGACCTCATCGACGGCGAGGAATCGCCGGTCAACTCCGGCGGGGTCGGCTGTTGACCCGGAAACACTGTGCCGATTTTCTTTTTCTATTTTCAGAAAATGATTTAAATGCTATTTTCTTTGAAAATTCATAGTAAATCATATATAGCTCCAAAAATTCTAAAAATTTTTGTGAATGTTCCTCATGATGACATCTACCTAGGAACAATATGAAATGCCAAAATTGAGTACTTTTTGAATATGTTGAAATTAGCCCTTTTAATTAAAAAATGGACCTTCAATGATTTTTAATAATTAAAATAATTGGCTTTTAATCTGAAATTTGTTTTGCCATCTAATTAGGCTAAGAGCTTTCTAAAATAAAATTTAGGGCTTAATTTGACAACTTTAATTTTTATGCCTTTATTTAATGCTTTTAAATAATTAATTAACCCCTTTTAATTAACTTAATCATTATAGGAGTTGTTTGGCTTTGGGATTGATTGATAACCTTAGGTCATTAACCCTAATGGCCTTTGGCACTTTAATTAATTGTTTGCGCTTATCTTAATCATGTCATTAGGGCTTAATTAACGTTATTTTATGTGTTTAATTAATTACAAAAGTGGCGTAGTTAACCCTAATCAGTTATATAAGCGAAGTTTTGTTAGCTTGCAACTTTATCATGAAGAAAAGTTGTACTCGATCCCTTAATCTGATCATGCATCCATCAAGCATCATGTTTACTATTCCATCATGTAAAGCATATTAATTATCGAGTAGATTCCGTTAACGGAGATTTAACATATCACTCAGATCCGAACAACGAGCAGATTCAAGAATCGGGAGTTGATTCGGAGTTCGAGACCCTCTACCCCGAATATCAAGGCAAGCCCCGGATACATTTAAACCTTATTCTATTTATAAAAGTTTTACCGCTTCAGCTCTGATATGATGCATTAAGTGATAGGAGTTGAGAGAAAACCCACAAATTGCATTACCTGTCTGATTTCCTTAATCCTTGTTACCTACTTGAAAGATGAGTAGTAATGCTTAGCCCTGCTTATTTATTTAATTGTTCAAAGGAAAAGAATAAAAAAGATGAGATTGGTTTTCTTGTTGAAAACTTGAGGTTAGTAATAAATCGAGTCCGGACGGCGAACTTGCATTGGGAATGGAGTCCCTCTGTAGTGTTCTCGTCTGTTGATGCCCTAGGTCCCGTCCGTTGGTGAACTGGATGATATCGAGAATTTAGAAATCCACATGCATGAAGTGGTATACGGATGGTTGGAGCCGTGTATGCCATGGAGTGACCTAGCGTGGGGCCAGAGAATCCCATCTGTGTCATAGTGTGTTTTACTGTGGGGTTTAAGTTCCCATGTATCTCGGTACGCTGGGCCGCAGAGCTCACGTGTATCATGTGGTGGTATACGGCTGAGGTTGTTATCCCGGTATATCGGTGCACCTGGGGTGCTTCGGAGTTAAAGTCTCCGGTATGCTCAGTCACCTAGGTCCCAGCTGGGTATGAAAATGGATTCGAATCGCCGTTGCTTCTCGGAGAAGAAGACTCGATCGTTGTTCATCATCGTAGTAACAACCTAAACAAAAATTTAAGGATCAATAACGAAGTTGGTTGGTAATTGGAGGTAGTCCAAGCAACCTTTTCTTTTGTAAAGCTTTTCTGCAAAACTTCTTATCTCCTACAAACTTCACCTCGTCCCTCTAGCCTGCATTTCTTGAGTCTCTACCCTTTTCTTTCGTCGGGTCAGTCTTGTTGAGTACTGTTGTACTCAGGGTTTGTTGAAC
>CM041640.1:32370959-32406158 GCA_023333625.1 Bothriochloa decipiens
CAAGATTCCAACAAAGAAACCAATCTCATCTTTTTCATTCTTTTGCCTTTGAACAATTAAATAAATAAGCAGGGCTAAGCATTACTACTCATCTTTCAAGTAGGTAACAAGGATTAAGAAAATAAGACAGGTAATGCAATTTGTGGGTTTTCACTCAACTCCTATCACTTAATGCATCATATTAGAGCTGAAGCGGTAAAACTTTTATAAATAGAATAAGGTTTAAATGTATCCGGGGCTTGCCTTGATGTTCGGGGTAGATGGTCTCGAATTCTGGATCAACTCCCGATTCTTGAATCTGCTCGTCCTTCGGATCTGAGTGATACGTTAACTCTCCGTTAACGGAAACTATTCGATAATTAATATGCTTTACATGATGGAATAGTAAACATGATGCTCGATGGATGCATGATCAGATTAAGGGATCGAGTACAACTTTTCTTCACGATAAAGTTGTAAGCTAACAAAACTTTGCTTAAATAATTGATTAGGGTTAACTACGCCACTTTTGTAATTAATTAAACACATAAAATAACGTTAATTAAGCCCTAATGACATGATTAAGATAAGCACAAATAATTAATTAAAGTGGCCAAAGGTCATTAGGGTTAATGACCTAAGGTTATCAATCAATCCCAAGTCACACAATTCCTATAACGATTAAGTTAACTAAAGGGGTTAATTAATTATTTAAAAGCATTAAATAAAGGCATAAAAATTAAAGTTATCAAATTGAGCCCAAAATTTTATTTTAGAAAGCTCTTAGCCTAATTAGATGGCAAAACAAATTTCAGAATTAAAAGCCAATTATTTTAATTATTAAAAATCATTGAAGGTCTATTTTTTAATTAAAAGGGCTAATTTTAACATATGGAAAAAGTACTCAATTTTGGCATTTCATATTTTTCCTAGGTAGATGACATCATAAGGAACATTCACAAAAATTTTCAGAATTTTTGGAGCTATATATGATTTACTATGAATTTTCAAAGAAAATAGCATTTAAATCATTTTCTGAAAATGGAAAAAGGAAAATCGGCACAGTAACCCCGCGCTGACCGACGGCCGCGCGGCGGTTGACCGCCGATTCCTCGCCGTCGGTGAGGTCTCCGACGACATGGGTTGGTCCATCAGACTCAGCACAGCACGGGGAGTCCAACAAGCTAGCTAACGGCGCGCAGGAGCGGCGGCGGCACCCACCCCGGCAGCGATGGCGGCGCGGCGGAGGTCGGGCGCGGCGGAGTTGCTCACCGGAGTGATTTCCGGCGACGCCGACCACACGAACCTACGCAGGGCACCTAAATGGACAGATTTGATCACTTGATGGCATCGGCTCCGGGTTCCTAGCTAGGGCAGCAACGCGCGCGGCGGAGCGGCAGCACTGCGCCGGCGACGAGCTACGGCTACCGGCGGCTACGGTGCAGGATGAGTGAAATTGATGGCACGGATAGATGCAGAAGCTCACCACGGTGCGGATGCGCACGTTAATGGAGGTCCGGAGTGGCTGGGTTGAGCGGCGGTTGACGGCGGTGATGGCGGCGGCGGCGCTCCGATGGCACGACGGCGTCACGGCGGTCACCAGTAATGCGCTGCCCAAACCAAGGTGCGCATCAGACGCAGGATGACATGGAGAGTATGATTACAAGGTCGAAGGTAAAATATTTTCACCTCCGGCGACGGCAAACGGCGGAGATGGCGACGGCGGCTTGGCTGACCGGCCGCGGAGAAGAAGGTCGAGTGTGGGTGACTCGGGCGATGAGAGCGAGCTTGAACTGGCCCAAAAGAACCATGATGAAGTGGCGGAGCTTTGAGCGAGGCCAATTGGACAGAGGTGGAGTGTCGACGGCGAATTTCGGCGGCGGAGGGAGATCGTCGGCGACGGCGGCGGGAGGAAAAAAGGAGAAGAACGGCGTCGACCGGCGGCTATTTATAGCTTGGAGTTGATGAAGGAGCAGGCGACACGACGACGATGAAGTCTCTCGCGTCCGAGAGCGCTCGGTTGGCCGGGAAGGCGCGGCGGTGGACGGCGGCGCGCGATGTGAAGCCGGCCAGGGCGGGCGCCGATAGGGTTGGGTGCTGTTCAAGTTATTTACAGAATTGCCACTCGGTTTAAAATACAAATTACTCTCAAATTTATATAAGAACTTGAAAATCTCCAAAAATATCATTTGCATAACTTTTCAAGAGCCACACTTTTCCTTTAATGGACATCTTCAAATTCTGTTTAGATTTTGCAATTTGAATTCAGATTTGAAAAGGGGATAAAACCCTAGAAATAAGTATTTGAAATTACTTTTGATTTTTCAATAAAACTTGAAAATCTTCAAAACTATGAAATGTTGAGTTTGTCCAACCACACATTTTTCATGTACAAAGTTTTCTCAGATTATGCATAATTTTTGAATTATGGTTTTAAAATCAAAAGGGGATAATTGCTGGAAACTGTATTTTCAAATTAATTTGAAATTCCTGTTGTAAACTTGAAAAACTTTCTATACCAACTTTGTAGCTCTTGTCAAGATCTACAAACTACCTTTTTAGAGTATCTCCAAATTCCTTATATAATTTGAATTAGAGAAAAGGGGATAAAACTAGGGTTGGAAATAAAGGGTTTTTGAAATAGAGTTCAAACTCAATTTAGTTTCTAACTTAATTGGTTAGTTATTAGTGATCACAAACATCATCCAAGGACATTTTTAGGTCATTGACCCAATGACACCCTTGGTTGACCAAGTTGACTTTTGAAAAACCTTTTATAGCATTTCCAATTTGACTTTAAATTTGAATTGCCAGGATTAGAAATAATCCTTGGAATCCAAATTAAATTTCAAATATGGAAATTATTTTTAGGGTTGAACTTAGACTTATACACTATGCTTGATACTAGTGTAAACACAGTTTACATCTCAAGTACATAGAGTATAAACTAAGCATTTGCGATGACATTCTAAAATAGGATTTTATCATTTCATGTGACAAGCCATTCCAGAAACTCAATCAACCTATAAAATATAAACTTGTTTTAGTTAATGCACATTAAGGTTGACCTAATCATGGATGCTTTGCAGTGCATATGATGACATGGCAGGTTTTAGTTAATTTAACACCAGAGGTGTTACACACAATCACAATCACACAAGTGAGAGACCTCGGAAATGACACAATGATTTTTACCGAGTTACACTTGCTTTCCGGCAAGCTACGTCCTCATTGTGGCGATACACCCATTTGAAGATGTGCCCGCTAAATGGCGTCACTTAGCCAATCCCACAGACTCGGGTGCAACACTATCAACACAAGATGGGGATTCTCCAAGCCACGAGCAATTCACTAGAGTAGCCAATTGCGATCTCCCGTGGGGAAGGCTCAAGAACCCCTCGCAATCAACTGGTGTGGCCTTGAACAATCACCAACTCGAGCTCAACCACTGCCGCTGCTCCAAGCCGTCTATGATGATGGGAATCACCCAAGAGTAACAAGAAATCTGTAGCAATCACAAAGAACAAATGCCTCTAGATACAAACACTAAGCAAATGCACTTGAATCTCACTCTCTTTCTTTTGAATCAAGCAACAAAGCAAGGAGAGGAGTAGAGGGAGTCTCTTTAACTCAAAGAATGCTCTAGGATATTAGAATGGACAAGAGATCCCTCCCATGGCCGACCAAGAGGTTATTTACAAGCCCCCCTCCAAATCCAACCGTTACCTTTGAATTCAGCCGCACACGACACCTCCGGACACTCTGACGATAGGCGCTGCACACTCAGCTCCTCGTTCGCACTGTGCAAACATTGTTCAGCTTGAAACCGCCGTTGGACCTCTGGACGCGTCTGCAGGAAACCGCCGGACACTGGCTAACCACTGTTTAGCGTCCGGCGCGTTGAATCAGCGCTGCTCCGAAATTCGAGCTTTGGGACCTCCAGACGCGTACGGCGCTCCAGCCCAGCGTCCGGCGCTCGGGGCATGATGCAGTCCTCTCTGAGTTGTGTCCGGAGCTCTCCAGACATGTCCGTAGCCCCGCGTCTATTGCGTTGAAGTTTTTCTGGCCAGCTCAGCAATGACCGACAGGAACGCACGGACCAGTGTCCGGCGCTATGCTGCAGACATGTCCAGTGCCCCGATACTTCGCACGTTGAATGGCCAGCGTGCGTCGGATGCACGGCCAGCGTCCGAGGCCCAGTGCTCCAGCGTCCAGCGCTTGCATTTCAACTAAACTCAATCCAACCTCAACCACATTGCCGTGTGCTAAACACCAAGTGTGTACATCTCTAGTGCACGTGTGTTAGCATTTTTCAAACTATTTTCAAGGCATTTTGGTTAGTTCTCTAGATCCTAATGCATATGCTCAATGTTAGATCCTAGAGGCACTTGTGCATCGAGATAACCGTGACTTCTCCTCTCGATAGCACGGCTATCTATCCTAAATGTGATCACAGTCGTTAATTGTCTCAATCACCAAACCGGAAAGCCCTAACAAGCAAACCTTTGCCTTGATCTCCATGGGCTCTTCTCGAGTCCTTCGAAGCTCGATCATGTAACCAAGTCCATCTCCATGTCCATCACCATAATCATGTGGTCATTTCCATGCCACTTAGCTCGTTCATCATGTGTTGCTAATACATTCTACATACACTTTGTGAAATCATTAGCAACACGATGTGTCATTAATTAGCCAAAACCAAACAAGAGCTTTCAATGCCTCACGCGTTGCTGCGGGTATTCCGGACAATTTAAAAAAATAAACTATTCAAATTTATAGTTATACGAATAAAACTATCTTAAATAAACTTTGATGAACGGTTTGACATATTTTTATGGACAACTAAATGCATATTAGTGGATGAAGAGAAACTATAATTACAATTTATAGTGGATTGTTGAGTAGATTACTGATGTGGATAGCTTGCATGGAGAGAAATCTCTAGTGGGGTTTATCTATATAGTAGATAGATAGATTCTAGATAGTGATGTAAACTTTCATAGTGTGTTATTGAGTTCATAAGGATAATCTCTAAATAAAAAAACTCAAATGCGCAAAAGACTTGCGCATCTTTGCATTTAAGTAGAAAAATTTCTTACAACCGCGCTTTCGCGCTTTTTGGGAGAGAAGGTATTACATGAAGCGCTACTCCCGCACCGTACATCGTAAGCGGATTACTCACTAAATCGACAACCTAGTCTACGAGCACCGGCTTCGATCCATAGATCGGAGGTGGCGTTCAAACGCGTCCGCCGCGTCGCCCACGTCGTCTGCGTGGTCGCTGTGTCCGTGCAGCGTGGGGCAAGAGCTCCCGCATTGACGTGGCGTCACCGGGTTTGGGGTCGCCGAACATGGCCTCGAGCTCCTGTGTGGCCTCCTCCGTAGTCCTCCCTTGGAGCAGCGCCATCCTCTGCATGACGAGATACTCGCCTCGTTTGGCCACTGGTTGCTTGGACAATGACTTGCCACGATGCGCCTGCTCCGTCGCGGCATCATAGACAAGGAAGACTTAACAGACGGCGGCGACAAAAGCGGTGAGGCGGTCTTCCTGAACACCCGTTGCGTGAAACACTTCAAATGCCCGGTAAAGGAAAGCGAAGCAGAGCGGCCTCCGTTGTTGTCCTCCACGTCCTGGTCGGCGCTGGGTTGGCCAGGCGTCGCTACATTGGCCGCCAGTGTGCGGCAGATTTCGGCGTTCACAGCCATAGTCTCGTTGGTCACACACGGCGATGATGGTGGTGTGTCTTCTGAGAGCGGAGCGGCAGCCACCTCTGAAGGTCCGGCGGATGCCACCGTGGACACCACGTACAGCATGACAGGCTGCGCGGGCGGCAATGACTCCACGATGGCCAAGGAGGCAAGCCCCGACGACGCGGCGCCATCGGCCTCCGCCACCAATTGAACACCGGTGACGAGGATGGAGCAGCAATGGTCGCTGGAGGGGTCGAAGATGCGGGGTCCGGAGTCGCCATACCATGACCGGTCCGTGTATTGCCGAGCGGTGGTAGCGGGTCTTCAAGGATGATGGCCCAGGCGTCATCCATCGAGGTGGCCAACTGACCGGCAAGCTCCGCGTGCTGCAGGTTCTGAATTGGAGGCGCGGCAGCTGCTCCAACCAAGGGGCGAGCGATCCGCGGCCGCCAAACCATGGACGGTTGGCCGGCGGACCCTGCTCCCTTTTCCAACACCGATGACGGCGCTGGCGCGATCGGCGACCACGTCCACCCGTGGAACTCGTGGGATCGCAGACGTTGCGTACAACATTGGTGCAGTCACCACACTCCCGCTGTCCACGAGCGTCGTGCCCGGCGACGTTGACGACGCGCCTCGTCCTCCTGCACTCCCGTGCGAGGTGACCAAGTCCCCAGCAGAGGAGGGATCGCCAAGGCAGGGTACAGGTGGCGACAGGATGCCCCGCCGCGAGGTACTTGAAGCAGCGACCATGGGCGTAAGTCGGATAATCTCCAAATAACATAGTTGAATTCTAGAATTTCATTATTAGAATTCAAGTTTGCTAATTGACAAACTTCTTTGGTACAATTTTTGTGGCGAGCCGGAGAGAAGTGTGCGTATGCTTGTGAATTGTAACGGAAGTCGCAAATGATCCTAGATCTCTTGCCATTCTCTCCTGTCCCCTAGTTTTTTCTATTCCCTAATACATAAATACTACTACTTTTATTCCAGTGGAACATCTCCATGTTCTAATGGGGCCAGCAGTAGTTGAAGCTTTGATCAGGGTTCAGATGAATCATGCAATGCAAGAAACCAATTTGTCTGTAGCGCGTTGCGGACGAAGGGAACACCCAATCGTGTGATCCTGTGGCTGGGTACTTCCAGCACATGCACTACTCTGTATTCTGTAGCAGGGGCAACCAAGCTGCAACTGCAAGTAGCGACTCAGGAATGTTCATAACTCGGCAGTAAGGCCACATATGGAATAAAGCCAGGAGTGAAATACGATTCTAACCCGAAGATTAAGCAGCAGAGTTTCAGGAATTTGACAGTGACTGCGAAATGCATGTCACAAACAGTAGGATCAATGTTAGCAACAAAGTATGACGATTCTAACCCGAAGACATACAAAAACGTGATCCATACAATAGTTCTGCATTCAAACATAGAAGGGCGCAAGCCAAACATCAAAACTTAATGCTGGATTGGAAACTGCAGCGATGTTTAAGCAAAACCATTTGGGCTTAGAAAGGGACTGCCGGAAATTGAGTATTTACAATGCCAAATAGAAAAAAAAAACTCACGGCATGGATGAAAAAGGCCAGATAACATAAGCCGGTACATGAAAGAAGCTTGTTATCTGTACTTCCTGCTACAATTGATGAACGCAGAAACACACTCACATATCATCAACTGACAAGAAAGGGAAATAAACACCATATAAATTCTGTACAAGGCAACAGAGTACCAGTGGTCCTTCCCTATCGTCCGTTCTCAGGAGGTACAGTTGTCTTGCTCACTATGCCCTTGCTAAAATAGTCTGCAATGACAGAAAAGCCATCTTTCGAACCCCTCAATTGCCTGAAAAAGAGATCATGGTCCCTAGCATTTTGTTCTAGCTTCTGCTTTGCCTCCATAACAGATCTATATTCAGGTGCACATTCTGGGCAGTCTTTTTCATTGTCACCAAGGCAGCGAAGGTGGAACGAGTGCATGCACATGAAATGGACAGCGGGTAGATCAAGGGTGAAAGTGCACGCAGTACACTTGCTCAGTTGGAAAACCTTTGCGTTTGTCTTGAGATCTTCTATCTCCCTTTTCATCAACTCTGTCTCCCCCTGAAAAAAAAAAATGGTATTGTTTCACAGCGTGTTCCTTATCTCAATTGATGTAGACTCATTCATTTCAAATATCTACTCATAAATCATGCTACATCTAAGAAAATGACCAACAAGAAAAAGAAAAAGAAAAAGACATACTTGTGAGTGTGCTTGTTATAAGAATATCAATTTATAGACATGATCAATTTGCATTACCTGAGCATTAATTCTATTCAAGTGAAACTATAATGTTGATGTTAACTTCAAGAATTTCATTGCTACCATGGAAACAAAATGTAATCAGATATCCTTATTTCAATGCCATACTCCACAGTGAGAAAACTCCCCTGCCTATCTTGGGAGAGGGGACCACAAAACCCTCGACTTCCTAGTAGCCTAGCACCCTTGTTCAAGCCTAAGTGGGAAGCATATCAACTCAAAGCTCCACCAAACAAGCTATATTCTACAATATTTTGTCCATATTAACCTAACTGCTCTTGACATGAGAGTAATTAGCATATTAAGAAAAATGTCAATGTCCTAAAAAAGTATGAACAGTTAGCTAATCATACTATGATGCATGGTTAAATAAAAATGAAAAAACTAACAATATCTTAAATAACATTCACAATAGGGCATGGTATGCAAAAGATAACTGTCAAAACTCAGTGAACTAGGAGACATGTCCCAATACAAACCCTTTTCCTATCGAAGGAAAACCCAGTTAGTGCAGAAATATATTCGAATGCCTCCATACTAGGTTCATCCCATGTAAAGGGACCTGGTAGTAAACTAATAATAACTGCTGGATGCTGTGCTACCTCCAGCCTCAAAGAACTATATCTGAAGTAGTATAATCTCATAACAAGGTTCGTATATTTTGTTACAAAAACAGCTTAACACCAATTTCTTAAGTACTAATTTTAAACTGAGTCTGCTTTGTACAATCTGAAGTATTACTTTTCTCATCTTCTAGTTACGAACGAACCAAGCAAAATACTAATGCCTACTCCTAAATATTATATTATTAAAAAAAGACTAAGAATAGCAATGGGAAATGGATACTGCAATGACTTCACAAGTTACTAACCTGATACTTATCAATGGACTTTCTATCATCTTCGATTAGCTTTGATTCTTGCTCAAGCTTGCGAGCAATGTAATCTTTGACGACTGAGAGTGTCAAGCATGGGTTTTTTGATAGTGTCTGTAGCACAACGATGGGAGGCACAACATCCTCCTTCTCAATGTAGGTCAAGACCTCTTTAACTTCTTTAGAGCAATCTTCCCCGAGCTCCCCAAAATACTTCAATAGATCACCCCACAGAGAAGGATCCCCTCCTTGAGACGAGTCCCCCAACTTCTTGCAACATGCAATTAAACCTTGATGATCATGTGCTTGCTTGTAACAACTAATAACCTCTTTGTAAAGTTTTAGTTTCTCATATAGAAAGAGCAACCCATCTTTGAATGCATTAGTATTACAAAGAATGAGAGCAAGATCAACATCATACAAAGGATCTTCCATCTCAGATGTCCAAGCAGACCTGAGTAACGCAAGCCCTTTCCTTCTCCTATCAACAATATTCTTTGCTATTTTAGGATCTTTTCCATGATCAGCTTTTTCCTTTATTCCTGACCTATAGCCATTAGCAGTTTCTTTATCTTTTGTTTCTTTGATATAGTGATTCTCATATTCATTTTCTTGAGAGATAGACGGGAAGCTCAAATCATTTGAAATATAGAGCTCCAGAAGGGTGTTATGAATTTCTGTTTGAGCAGGTGAGTCTGTCACTGCTTTGATATAATTTTCCAGAAATTCCATCAGATACTGTGGGCTGTGCACAAATATATTCACAAAGTCCATTGGGGATGGTATCATAAGCAAATGCATACTGTTCGAACCTCTTCTCACGGTAGGATCTCCAACATCTGTGCAGAGCCTTAACAGTATTTCAACAGTTTCAGCAGGTCTATGTTCCACAAGAATTTTCCCATACTCTTTTACAGTAAGACCTGTTTGATTTGCCTCGAGGCCAGATATATATTGCAGTGCCTCATCATATCTACCAAGATCCTCTAGTAAAATCTTCAAGTACAACTCATGCCTCCCAGCCTTTTTTGCCACAAACATAGCATGTTCATGATATCCAGCTGCGCGGCATACTCTTATAGCAGTTTCCACATCAAACTTGATCTCACCAACCCCATCTTCATCTTTGATGAAATGGTTAAGTTTCTCCACATCTTTCAATTTGGTATAGCAGTTCAACAGAAGGGTGGTGTGGTCTTTGGATGCTAACCCTCGATCATGTAACTTCTCTAAATAATTTGTCAGGTTGTAGATGCGCTTTGCATCAAGGAACTTCTGTATAACATACGATGGTTCAAGATGACCAATAGTGTGGATATACTGGGACATAGCCTCATCATATTCCTGTTTTCCATACAGATGGTCGCCATACTTTCGCAGCACCTCAGCAGTTGAAGCAGGATCAGCCTGCTGACTTTGTACAAGATTGATTGCAACTGTATAAAGATTTTTCTTGAACAACATATCAAGCTTACTTTCCATGTCTTTCTCTCCAATGCACAGAATCTTTTTGTCTGCCATTATGAGAATAATATAACCCCACTCACATACGAAGTGAGAAACATCCCCCACAGGCATGCTATGTGCAATCAACCGATTCTTAAGATCATAAACATTAAGAGTGCTCTTCTGTGTCCTCTGATCTTCAATAATGCAGAGCAAATAGCCTCTAAACCAACCTACAAACTTCTTCTCACCATCAAATGCCCAGCAAGGGCCTCTACCATCGACTTCATAGAAATATACAGCTTCAGGTCTACCAATAATTAAGTCCTGCTCGGTGAACATCAGATATGTAAGGTTTGCAGTTCAACAAGATAATTCTGAATACAAAATGCTAAAAAAAGTTTAATCAGTTGCTCAAACTAAACCAGGTAGGGTTTTTCTAAAAAAAAATACGAATGCATTAACTTGCAAAAAAAAAAATTTGGCCAGCATCTGTAATCAATCATTCAGAAGGGCGGCCCTGGTGCAAGCGGTAGAGCTTTACCGCCTGTGACCAAGAGGTCCAGGGTTCAAACCCCAGCCTCTGCACATTTGTGCAGGGATGGCTGCTGGCTATTTTCCCTTCCCCAGACCCCGCAGTGCGGGAGCCTATGGCACTGGGTACGCCCTTTATCTGTAATCAATCATTCAATTGGGTAGATATCTGGTGGACTGAGAGTTCCTTCAGTAACAGGCTAGCAGCTTTGTTGAATAACTACAATGTATTACAAACCTGTTTGGTCAATGGGCATGCATTACCTCACAAGGGTAGGGTATGACAGGACATAGTTTTTGGTAAGAAAAATAAACCACTACAAGTATTGTATTTTGCATGTTGCAGTTGAGCTGATACTTATGCTACCAAACTAGCCACATAGTCCCTGTCAACAAAACTTAGTTTAAGTTGTGAACTGCATCCTAAAGCACATAGGCTACCAACAAAATCATGGCCCATATTGCAATTGGATTAAATAAAAGGAAAAAGATGAGTGCCCAAATCCATCCTTACCATACGATCACTCATTGCTACAGCATTGGTCTGACAACCAATCTGATCAAGTATTTGCCTCCTTGGTGGTTGAACATGCAAGCTGAACAAGGTTACAGAGCTAGGAGTTACAGAAAAGAGCTGGTGTGCTTGCCCTTCAACTCGGAAACCAAGACCAGTAATAGGCAAACTAGTGCTGCCATCTGAAGCAGCCTCGACTTGCAACTTGAAACGTGTAATACGCTCACGTGCAATGTCACCTTTGATGCAATAAATGAAACCATTGTCCAGTCCAATGGCAATCAACAGTATGGGTGGTGCTTCTTCTAGAACCATAAATGACGTAATCTGCAAAACACAGCAAAAAATGCCAATTACACTCATCATCTCAGATGCCAATTATTATAACAAGAGATAATAAGACATACACAACATGTGGATCAAAATGAAAAAAAAAAAAAGAAGAAGAGAATTTACCTTTGCTTGAGGAAATTGATCAGTGAAGACCCGTAAAATCTGAACACAGAAAGGAGCTGCTGTACTTGATCCTTCTTCTTGAACTTTATCGAGGTCAAAAACCTTCAGACAGATTGCCGATGACTGAGAAGATGACTGGTCATCGTCTCCAACCGTGACAAGAACATTTCTTTGCTGATCAAATAGACCGATATAAGTTGTTAATTAGGTTCATTATGTAGCTGTAGTTATCACAATAAAACTACACAACGTGAATAACACAGCAGTATGGGGCAATATGTAGATCTTAATTATGAAATGATAAATGGTACTGATACCCCAATTGAACCAAGTTTTTTCCCCAGATAGTAGTAGGGAGTTTGAAAGGACAGAATAAACAAAATAACTGATCTTAAGAGTTGGCAAAATCAACTGATCCAACAAGACTATTTCAGGAACAATTTCTGGCATTGCTTACTCAACCATAGTACAAGACTCGGTCGCCATCGAAGATTGGTAAAACTCTCATGGCTCTACTGATTTTCATCAATATAGTAAGAAGAAACAAGTAATTTTTTGTTTCTGATGCACCCAATCTAGTGAGTTACACATTACACATGATCCAGTGGTAGGAACCACTAACTAGTGTTCTAACCAGTAATTTGACGACAAGTTGCATAAATTCGCGAGGCGGCAGCGACCGCGGCTGCTCCAGATGCGCTAAAAGGGTTCTGGGCGGGCGTATACCTTGACCTGCTGGAGGAAGAGGACGGAGGCGGCGTAGGCCTGGAAGCCGTAGGAGAGGCGGAAGCCGCGGTCGAGGAGGCCCACGGTGCCGTCGTCGCAGCCCACCGCGACGCGGCCCCGGCCGCCCGAGCAGCAGGTGACGCGGCCCGTGATCTCGGCCGGGACGGCTGCGGCGGCTGACCCGCCGCCGCGGCCGGCGGACTTCTCCTCGAAGAACTCGAACTTGCGCCACTGGTACATGTCGGGCCGACGCACGCGATGCGGCGGATCGAGACCGGCGCGGCGAGCGGCTTAGGCGGGATCGAGCTCGGGCTCGGCGGCCGGCTGGGGTACAGGAGGGAGAGACGAGGCCGATGCGCCGGTTGGCTACGCGCGCCGCGTGTGATGCGATGCGATCGTGCCAGTGGCTCGGTCGGAGTAGAGAGAGGCGAAGATTGACGTTAGGGCCGGCCAACAGGGATAAAGATGGCCATCGGCCGTGCCAGCCCGGCCCGGCCCATCGGCACGTCGGGCCGTGCCGGCCAGACAGGGTGTCGTGCCTCGACGGGCCGTGCCTAACCCTCGGCCAGCCGTGCCGTGCCGCCCGTTGGGCACAGCTTTTTTCGCCGTGCCGTTCCAGCCCATGGCCCATCAGAGAGAGGGAAGGTTGGTGGAGGCGCTCGCCGTCATCGGCCGGCGGAAGCGTGGAGCGGAGCTGCCAGCTGGGGCACGCCGCGCGTGCTCCCGAGCGCGGGAGAGGAGCCCGCGCCCGGCGGTGACATTGCCGGCGAGCAGAGCACACCACCCGCGGCGCAGCTCGCATCCCTGGCCTCGCGACACGACAAAGTGGCCTCACGGCTCGCGCCTTCATCGATAAGGTTAGATGAAAAACTCGAATCTCGTTATCGCTCGGCTCATAACTGGCTCGGCTCGACTCAACTCGGCTCGTTACAATAACGAGCCGAGCCGAGCCAGGATTTTGGTTCGTCAGCTATAACGAGCCAACTCGAGCCAGCTCGCGAGCCGCTTGTGAGCCAAACGAGCCACGAGTCTAGACAAAAAAGCATCATGACTATACTAGTTCTTATTACTTAATGACTACTATTTTATAATTGATTAATGACAGGTCTAGACTCTATAAACTTAAGATTATCGTGACTTTTAATATATTATTTTTTAATGGATGTATGATGTAATACTATATTATATTATTATACTTGTATATATATTAGCATATATCGATTTTTCTTTAATTCAAGGCTTTGATGTGTTACTTTTGTATTATTATTATTCACCAGCTTTAGAAAAATACAAATGATATATTTTGTATAATTTTTTACACTTGGATCGCAAGCTTAATGAGCTTTTAACGAGTCAAGCCGAGTTGGCTTTCTAGCCTTTAGATAACGAGCCGAGCCGAGCTAGCTCGTTATCTTGACAAGCTAGAACGAGCTGAGCCGAGTCGAGCCGAGCTAGCTTGTTATCCAGCCTCATCGGCACCCAACGCGGCGGCCGACGAGCGCCACTACGTCTGCGTGAGGGAAAGCTAGGGCGGTGGGGGCGTAACGCCGGTGACGAAGTGACAGCCGGTGTTGCGGGGGAAGAGGAGGTGGTGCGCCGGCGCTTGAGAGGGAGGGGCGATGAGGTGTTGCGGCGCGGGGAGAAGGCGAGCAGTGGACTGGCGACTACGACGCTGAGAGGGAGAATGGGGAGTGGAAAATTAGGGCTTGGTGGAAGGGGTGGCCGAGTGAGATGGGCTTTAGCAGGCCAGGCCTTTTTTGGCATCGGGCCGCGGCCGTGCCGGCCATTTTACCGGGTCGTGCCCATGCCGTGCCACAGGCCAGGGTGGCGGCCCAAGCAGGGCCTGGTGCGTCGGGCCGGGCCAGCACGGGCACGGTGATCACCGTGCCGTGACACATGCCTATGGTAGAACCTTATAAAGCATATGGCCCACACTCATGATTATTGTCTAAACAGACTCCAAATAACCATGAATGTGTTCCATAAAACTTAAAAGGTGTGTTCCATAAAACTTAAAAGGTCTGTCGGGTAAATCTCGAATCATCCACAATTCTTCGAGCAGGATCAATCATTACAAAGAGACATTGCAGTATTACAACAGTTTTATACAAATAATATACATCGGAGTAAAAGAGCGGAAGGATTACAATAACATAAATTTACAAACCGTTTAATTTCAACTTACAAATCATGTTGAATTATTACAAACCATAGTAGCAGTGGAATAACAATATAACTTATTACATCAACCTTGATTATATGCTCTGCCCAAGAGCGAGATATCCTATTCGTCGTCACTTTCCTCAACGACTGTCATGTAGCAGGATGCGAAGCATTTCTGCCCATGAGGCTCACCTGCAACAAGGGTTCAACAAACCCTGAGTACAAAAGTACTCAACAAGATTGACCCGATAAAAAAGAGGGATGAAGACTCAGGAAATGCAGGCTAGAGGGACAAGGTAAGGCTTGCAGGAGATAAGAAATTTTACAAAAAAACTTGAAAGAAAGAAAAGTTGTCTTGCTCAAGATCAAAATTACCAACCAACTTTCTTCTTAAACCTTAATCATTATTCAAGTTGTTACTACGATGATGAACACCGATCGAGTCTTCTTTTCTGAGAAGCAACAGTGATTCGAATCCATTTTCATATACCCAGCTGGGACCTAGGTCACTGATATACAGGAGACTCTAACTCCTAAGCATATCAGATGAACCGATATACCGGGATAACAACCGCAGTCATATATCACTACATGATACACGTGAGCACTTCGACCCAGTGTACCGATATACATAGGAACTTAAACCCACAGTATAACACACTATGACATATGTGGGGACTCTAGCCCACTATAAGTCACTCCATGACATACGTGGGAACTCTAGCCCACCGTATGCCACTTCATGCATGTGGATTTTCTAATTTCTTGATAAACATGAGTTCACCATCGACACGGGACCTAGGGCATCAACAGACGAAAACACTACAGAGGGACTTCGTTCCCAATGCAAGTTACCCGTCCGGACTCGATTTATTAACTATCATCATGATTTCAACAGATAAAGCCAAACTCATCTTTTTCATTCTTTTACTTTTGAACACTTAATTAATTAAGCAGGGCTAAGCATTACTACGCATCTTCTAGAACAGGTAACAAGGAATATGAAAGTAAGACAGGTAATGGAGTTGGTGGGTTTTCACTCAACTCCTATTACTTAATACAACATATCATAACTGAAGCGATAAAACTTCTATAAAATAGAATAGGGTTTGAATGCATCCGGGGCTTGCCTTGATGGTCGGGGTAGACGGTCTCGAGTTCCGGATCAACTCCCAACTCCTGAGTCTGCTCTTCCTTGGATCTGGTGTGACAACGTTAAACTCTCCGTTAACGGAAACTATACGATATAATGATATGCTTCAACATGATGGAATGGTAAACATGATGCTCGATGGATACATGATCAGATTAATGGCTTGAGTATAACTTTTCTTCACGATAAAGTTACAAGCCAACCAAAATATACTTACTAAGTTTATTAGGGTTAACTACATTATTTAAGAAAGTTATTAAACACATGAAATAACGTTAATTAAGCCCTAATGACATGATCCAGGTAAGCGCAAACAATTAATTAAAGTGGCAAAGGTCATTAGGGTTAATGACCCAAGGTCATCAATCAATCCCAAAGTCAAACAATTCCTATAATGATTAAACTTAATTAAAGGGGTTAATTAGTTAATTAAAAACATTTAAATAAAGGCATAAAAATTAAATTTGTCTAATTGAACTCAAATTTTTATTTTGAAAATCTCTTGGTCTAATAGTTGGGAAAATAAATTTCACAATTAAAAGCTAATTATTTTATTTATTAAAAATCATTGAAGGTCCATTTTTTAATTAAAAGAGCTAATTTTAACTTATGCAAAAAGTATTCAAATTTGGTATTTCATATTTTTTCTAGGTAGATGACATCATAAAGAACACACACAAAAATTTTCAAAATTTTTGGAGCTATACATGAATTATTATGAATTTATAAAAAAACAACATTTAAATTATTTTCTAGAAAAAGAAAAAGAAAATTCTTTTTCTCTCCCCGCGTTGACCCGACGGCGACGGCGCTTGACCGACGGCTATCTCACCGGCGGCGAGGTCTCCGGCGTCGGGGCTTGGTCCTACAGGCTCATCTCGGCACGGCGAGCAACTTGGGCTGGCTAATGAAGTGGCGGGGCGACGGCGGCGCACTGGCCGGCGGCCACGGCGGCCCGGCGGCGCGGCGGCTCGACGGGAGAGCTCACCGGAGCTTCTCCGGTGGTGGCGAGCGCATGAGCATGTGCAGGACATCGATGCGAAGACGTTGGGCCAGAAAATGAAACTGTTTCTGGCCTCTAGCTCAAACGGCTACGCGCGCGGCGGCGCGGGCAGAACCATGCCGGCGGCGAGCCACGATGGCCGGACCTTACGGCGCAAGAGAGGTGAAATTGAGGGCATGGAGGGACATAGAATCTCACCATGGTTCTGGTGCACTTGAAGATGAAGGCTCGGAGTGGCCGAGTCGAGCTGCGGACGGCGGCGCTGATGGCGGCGGCGGCGCTTCGGCGACAAGAACGGCGTCACGGCGTGTCTTGTGTACCAGAGAGCGAACCACGGTGCGCATGAGGAGCAGGAGAAGATGGAGGACATGATAGGAGGTTTAAAGGAAATATGTTTTCCACCTTGGCGACGGTGGACGGCGAGAAAGTTCGCGGCGGCTCGAGTGCCGGTCGGGAGGAAGACGACGGCGCGCGGGCAACTCGGGCGGGGAGAGCGAGCACGGGCTAGCTCAAACTGAGCGCAAGGACGATGCAGAGCTTCTAGCAAGAGCAATTGAGCAACGGTGGAGCGACGGCGGAGAATTTTGCCGGTGGGGACGAGCTCAACGGCGGTGAGCAGAAGGAAGAAAGAAGACGACGGTGGCAGCCACGCCTATATATAGGGCAGGGGCGAGGGGTGGACGGGCGACACGGGACGGTGAAGCTTCGCGCGCGAAGCGAGCTGGCGACCACGGTACGCCGGTATGGGCGACGGTGGACGGCGGCGCGGCTTGAGAAGCCGGCCATGGTGGTAGACGATAGGTCTTGATATTGTTTAAGAAAATTACAGAAATACCACTCATTTCAAATTATAAATTACTTCAAAATTTATATAAGAACTTGAAAATCTCCAAAAATATAATTTGCATAACTTTTCAAGAGCTACACTTTTCATTTAACTGGCATCCTCAAATTCTGTCTGGATTTTGAAATATGAATTCAAATTCAAAAGGGGAATAAAACCCTAGAAACAAACATTTAAAATTACTTTTGATTTTTCAATAAAATTTGAAAATCTTCAAAACTATAAAATTTTTAAATTTTCAAACCAAACCTTTTTCATATACAAAGTTTTCCTAAATTATCCACAAGTTTTGAATTATGGTTTTAAAATCAAAAGGGGACAAATGTTGGAAAATTATATTTTTAAATTCATTTGAAATTCTTTTTGGAAACTTGAAAAACTTTGAATACCAACTTTGTATCTCTTGCCAAGATCTACAAACTATCTTTTTAGAGTATCTCCAAATTCGTTTTAGATTTTGAATTATAGAAAAGGGGATAAATCTAGATTTTGAAATAAAGGGTTTTTGAAACCGAATTCAAACTCGATTTGGTTTCTAATTTAATTGGTTGGTTATTAGTGATCACATACATTATCCAAGGATATTTTTAGGTAAATGACCTAATAGTACCCTTGGTTGACCAGGTTGACTTTTGAAAATCGCAATTTGAATTTAAATTTGAATTGCAAGACTTGGGAATAAGCTTTGAAATCCAAATTCAACTTCAAATATGAAAATCATTTTTAGTGTTGGACTTAGATTTATACACTATGCTTGACACTAGTGTAAACACGATTTACACCTCAAATACATAGAATACAAATTAAGCATTTGAGATGACATTCGAAAGTAGGGTTTTATTATTTTATGTGACAACACATTTCAGAAACATAATCAACCTATGAAATGTAAACTTGTTTTAGTTAATGCACATCAAGGTTGACCTAATCATGAATGCTTTGCAGTGCATATAATGACATGACAGGTTTTAGTTAATATAACACCAGAGGTGTTACAGTGCCCGTGCCGGCCAAAAAGCGGGGCCACGGGCCGTGTCGACAGCCCACGGGCTGCATGGCCAAGTATAAACAGGGAGTTCTTTTGCTTTTGCACTTGGTATGATGTCTGAGGGGCTATTGGGCCTCGCTCAACTGCTCAGTCCGCTAAGCACAACTCACGTCCCTTGCCGCTGGCCCGCTGCTCGTCTGCCGGACGGGTGCTCTTCCTTATTTTTTGGAATTTCTAATTTTAAATAAAAATGCATTTATATAAAATCCTGAGTGTCTAAATCCCGCGTTACACCGGCCATCTTCATGTCCTGCGGCTCCGAGACATGTTACCACGGCCCCTTAGGCTGTGGCACCAACCTAGGTTAAAGATGAGATTTAGTCGTTTATAGGGGGTATAAATGTGAATATTTTATAAAAGGGTTTACAAAATAAAAAATTTGGTCCTGCCTTTTCCTTTTCTTCTCCGCCACACATAGGAAAGGCATTTTGGAGAGAAAATGCATGCACTGACAGAGGAGGTATAGGAAGTTACTGTTGTTGGCTTTTGTAGTGACCTCTTCCTAAGGCCCTATTTTGTACGGTCGATTTAAGATTAAAAACCATGTAAAATATAAGCCCAAATGTTTTTTGAGTCGAATCCAACAAAGTTTGCTTGGATGGGGTTGTGGTATATTTGAAATCAACCTACACCGGTAACAAGCATAAAATATAATAATTTCTTAAACCCATACTAAAAATGACGAAAAAGTTGGGGTCTCCCCCGTCGCTTTGCTCTGTTGTTGGTGATGCCAATCTACATGTCTCGCCCTTGCCTCAATTCGCGTCGCTGGTACCTTTGTGACTTCATTTTGCACCGACAATCTATTTTATGCCCGAACCTTGAATCCAATTTGCGGCTTCGGCGATGAATTTGTGACAGCGGCCATTGAACTGCTTTTGACATCTGTCGAACTCTAACCCCACGATTTGATCTGTCGAGGCCTCGGTTGGCGAACGACAACGATACGAGGACAATTGCATCAATGCTCTAGGGTGGTCACAAGCTTATGGCCGTGTGACAGGGAGAATGCGCGGACAAGCAAGCTGCATGGCTAGGCCACGAGCTCGCCCAATCATGGTTCCTCTATTTCTTCAACAGTTTAATTATCTTGATTAGGGTTGTTTGGCTTCTATCCAAAAAAAATAAAGTGTGACAGAGAATTTTGGAGCCACACTTCGCCATGTCTAAAGGATTCTTGTTATTATACTTTTATACTTCATGACATGTGCGGAGTCCAAAATATTCTTGTCTAAATTTAATTGGCAACCAAACACCCACCAAATCGATCAAACTTGCCTAAGATCTGTAATAAAGTTTGGATAGCAACCAAACATGCCCTTAATACCTACATACTCGGTTTGTTAGCTTGTGATTTCTCTGGCAATCTGTGGGAGCTAGAATCGGCTCCGTGATCTATCGCTCTATTGAAATTCAAGTGGTATAAACAGCCATTTCCAGAAATTACTTGCACTCTACGTAATGGATGAAATAGTTTGGAAGCATCCTGGGCTAAGGAATAGAGACGAGGCCGGTGCGTCCGTACGCCCAACACAAAACTGCCAATATGATCTTTTATTTCCTGTGCCGAGATGCCCCAAAATACCAAATGGCCTACGCCACCGGATGCCGATTCTTTTATGCGTCTCGTCTGAATACAGTTGTAGTATCTGTTCATATACGTACATACACCAACACAACACACGCATACCCACACACACCCGTACGCATATAACAGTCTACAACTATACACAGACTCGAAAACCGCGTCTTTAGATATATGACTCCGTAGACGACGATCGCGTTGCATTTTCTCTGTGACACACGTGAGAGGCTGCATAGAAATTATTATTAAGGGGCAAGCCTCAGGTGTGAGGCTGGGAATCGAACTCCCAACCGGCTGCTCGCACACCAGCCAGCGAACCACTGCGCTACAAGCGCGTTCGCCACTTGACCACGTACTGTACGGAGGCAGGCGCGGCTGCGTGCGGGGGACTTCCGAGCAGCGCGCCGGCTGGCGGGCACACAAGCCTTAGCGGCGAAGGCTTTCCTTCCCTGTGCGTGTAGTGCGCAGCCAGCCAGCGGCAGTGTGGCACTGGCACTAAACGTTGGGCTTGCGCAGGCCAGCCAGCAACTGCTGGTTGGAAACCACTCCTACCTCCGCGTGCTACCTTTATTTTGTTGTTACTTCACTGGCTCAGGCCAGCCAGGAAAGTGAGTGATCCAATTCAGGTAAAAGATGGCTTCACTTCGTCTATGGTTATATTTTCAGTTCCCTGCTTCAGCCGAGCGCTGATGAAATCTGGCTAATTAGCAAAAATGCTCTGCGAGTGCGATTGCATTTCTCGTGCATGATTTTTTTTGTGCAGTGCATCATGCATGTAAAGTAGCAACGTGTGACAAAGCTATGCGATTGTATTTTGCTTCAAACTGAACATGTGACAATATAAATATTTTTTTCTTTTGAAATAAAGGAATGTATAATTATTTATATAAATATAATATAATGAACGCCTCCCCGTAATTGCCAAGAACAAACCAATCAAGCAAGAACGCAGAGAAAAGAAAACTTTGTTGAGCGCTTTTGCTTGCCAACTGTCGCGCAACAGCTGGGGTTTTTGGCTATAACGTGTAGCCCGTATCAGGACCATGCATGCATGATGCCATCCAAGGGCTCGGTTTATTTTCTGAGAACGCAAAGCACACACAGACACCACGACGACGGGGGCATCCATCAACTTTTTTACTCCGCTAGCTTTTGCGTGCCCACCGCCTTTAGCCACTTGCTACGGGCTTACGGCGGCTTTTGTTGCTTTCGCCAACCTCTTGTTACGCCCGGCATTATATTTTCCTCTGTTCTCGCGCCCCATTTGCTTAGCCGTGTCAATTAAACCGGTTGCTTTTGGTTCCGGTGTACTCCCTCCGTCTCGGGTTTAATTGGACGTTTGGAGTTTAAAATTTTTCTCGCAAATAACCGGTCACGTAGGCCTGAATCTCTGAGACAGCTGCAGCCAGCCGGTACCAACAGACAGAGTCCAGCACGATATTTGCTCTTTCAGAAAAAACCGAAGGGATTCTGGATTGCTCTCGTCCACTCATTCATCTATTCCCCACCGCAAGCCCACAGCGACCTCATCCCTTCCCCACCGCAAGCTTCCCATCATTCCTCACGCCAACAGCCTCATCGTTCCCCACACCAAAGCAAGATCGGTGTGCCTGCCTTCCCTTCCGAATCTCGTCCCCTGCATAAGCATGGCTGTGGACGGCAGGATGTGCCGCCGTAGCCGACGGATACGGGAAGGTAGCGCTCGTGCTGTGAAGCCCCGCGGCGGGATCCACTCGCGCCTGGAGTCGAGCTGCAGTAGCGGCAAGTTTGGTGACCGCGGGATTCCCAAGCACGCCAGCGCTAGTAGGACCGTCGGCCACATCATCAAGGCAGGCACGGTCGAATCAGAGGCTTACTGTCCAGTTGTTGCAGCTCATTTTGGTGATCAGGAGCTTCTAAGCTGAGGTAAAAATCATCCAGGACATGTGGGGCATCAAAGTTGAAACCTCCATCATGTTGATGGACATCCTGAACAGCAAGAACTAGAGCATAGAACTTTCAGTAAGGCTTGAAGAAGTTTTTTGTACACAATACAACTTGTATTACCTTCATGAGATTGTTCTTGTTGCTCCTCACAAGCAGGAAGATTGAGGTCTATGGCATTCGCACCACCATGTCTCTCTTTCTGGAGATAGTGGGACTAACCATTGGCTGGATGTACTTGTGCTTCTTTGATGTGATGAAATTGCTCTCCATCATCAGCAAGCTGTTGATTTAGATCTGGTAAGGGCTCCCGAATTTCTTCCTCTAGTACTTTGTTTAGATCTATGGCCATGGGTGAAGATGAAAGTTTCATGCAGGCTATGGAGGGATGTTCACTTTGTTCACCTGGTATTATATTTAGATCAATGATCATGGTTGAAGATGGAACTCTCATGCAGGCTACGGAGGGCTCTTCACTTGCTTTACTTGGTGTTGCATTTAGATCAATGGCCATGGATGAAGATGGAACTCTCCTGGAGGCTATAGAGGTTGGCACATTCTGGATGGGTTGCGTTGGGTTCATCAGGAGGATGGGATCATGTGAAAGACATTTTATAGTGGTGCAATGGCGCCAAGATTAGAAATTCAAAATTTGAATGTCAAGGCGCCATGTCCAAGTGCTAGAAGTTTCTGTAATAGCATAGAGTTGCTTATACGATGGACACGTGTTTTTTATTCATTGTCTTGGTTCTCGGTGGAATCCTTTGCCATGTTTCTTTTGTATGGCGGGTTTTTGTCCTTTTTACTATAAGTAAATCATTCTCTGTTCAGCTGCTGTGGCCAGCTGCTGTGGCCAGCTGTGGTACCTTTATAGGGGCAAAATGATAATTTTATAGTTACAGTAGAGAACCTCTCTCCAAACCCAAACGTCCAATTGAAGACAGAAACGGAGGGAGTAACCCTGAAGCTTCTGGTAGCGCACATGCATGCAACACAAAGCCCACTTTGCTGACCTCCTCCTCATGGCCCCTGCCCCTGCCCGGGCGACCTCGTCCTCGTGTATATATACCCATGGCGTCCCACTGGCCAAACTCCATGTCCAACCATCCAACAACACACACCGACTCGTGAATATATACATACACCGTCCACAAGAATCTCTCCTCCAGGGTCCAGCTGCAGTTAAGATGAAGAGCAAGGCGTCGACATTCTTCAAGTTGAAGCAAATGGTGTCGACGATCGTGGCGGCGGTCAAGTCCAAGTCCACGGCGGTGCGCGTCAAGACCAGCGCGCTCAAGACGCGGCTCCTCATCTTCGGCATCCTCCGCAACAAGAAGCTGCTCATGACGGCCATCAACCACAAGATCCACGCCATCATGGGGCAGCAGGAAGCAGACGGCGGTGGCCAGGAGCGGGACGCCGGCGGCGGCGGCGACTGTGACGAGCAAGACAGCGGAGGCGGCAGGAAGGCCATCGTGATCTACCAGCCCCCGAGCTACAGCTTCTCTTCGGAGCTCGGCGCCCACGCGGCGGAGCCCCTGGTGCAGGAGGACAGCGACGACTACCTGACCCACTCGCTGTTCGCCGAGGAGGAGGAGGACGAGGACGACGAGCTGGTGAACGCGCCGGGGTCGGTCATCGACGTCATGCGCGACGCCAGGGAGCGGGAGGCCGGCGAGGGCGCCGAGTTCAGCCTCGAGGACGAGATCGACAACGTCGCCGAAGTCTTCATCCGCCGCATGCGCCGCCAGCTCAAGCTGCAGAAGCTCGACTCGTTCAAGCGCCTGTGCGAGATGCTTGAGCGGAGCACCTGACGATCGATGATCGCATGGCATGCATCATCCATATCCCTGCTGCCAATCAATTAACTGCTCCTTATTTGCCGCTCTGATCTTCCAAGGGTAGCTCTAGGTGTATGAATAACTTGGAGTTGGAGATCGATCGAAAATTTACATGCATGTAAGTAGAAGGAATAAAGGTGGCATTTATTGGAGAGGAAGATGCTTTTCTTGATCCAGGGTTTAAGTAGAAGGGGATGACAGAAATTGTACTTTGACTATAATCATCATGTTCTTTTGTTCTTTGGGGATTCATTCATGAGCTTAACCTTCCAAAAACTCAATAAAGTGGTAAAAGAAACCGAGTATGTGGATTGGACACTAGATTTATTAAGACTCATCGTTTGATTGCGCGTGTCTTGTCACAGCTCACATATGGATTTCTTTCGAAAAGGTGAGCTAAATATCTACACTTTTTCGGCAAGACTCTTAATATTTATTTACATGGATCGGTGACTACACATGCATGACAAACAAAAGTGATCTGCTTGCCACCCTGCTTTTTTGGTCCAAAGCACACACATAGCTGTACGCCGGCCTGTACTACGATCGAAGCAGACACAGTACACACAACTCTTTGCACGCCCAACTCTCTAATTAAGCATCTTACATCACCGACACGTTTTCCGCCGCGTAAAACCTGAGAAATTTTAACCACATGGGCGAATCTTGCTGGAATGACACAGCGTTAGCTTCATTAAAAGATGATATGGCCGGTCAAGTTTCACGAACAACATATACTGTGATAATTTTATTGTGGTAGGTTCACCCTGACACAAGAGGCTAAAAATTTGTCTTTGCATCAAAGAATGATCGAGCAGGAAAAAGAATCCAAGAGGCACCGTTAGGAAAAATGTTCAAAACTGAAATTTAAGGAATATCGATAATTTCATTTCGTCAAGCCGAAATCAGAGAGTCATCAAGCCGAGAGTCTAGAGCCGTGCAGTTGAGGGGAGACAGGCGGATGTTAAATCTCCCAATTGGTGCCAAAAAGAGAGGCACACTACGCCACAAACTTTAACCATGGCGGCCACTTTAGGTTTTTCGCAGCGGGCAATGGCGTCCGCTGCGAATGAAAGATCGGTTAATCGTGGCCTCCACCGCAGCGGGCATCGGCGTCCGCTGCGGAAGTTCGGTTTACCACAGCGGACACGCTGCGGTTAACTGTGATTAACCGCAACGGACACCTTATGTTGTTCGCTGTGGTAAACAATTTCATAAAATAAAAAAAAGCCCTCCAAGCCCGGTAGCCCACCGAGCCCGGAGCCCACCGACAAGCCCATCCAGGGCGGCTGCCGCTACTGGGACCTCCTCCTCACCGGATCTGCAGCCAGGGACGAGGTCCTCCTCCACGAGGTCCTCCTCACTAGATCTACCACCAGCGCCGGTCCTCCACACCGGATCCGGCCCCATTGTGTGGCAGAACCTCTCAAATCACATGGCCCACACGCATGATTATTGTCTAAACAGACTCCAGATAACCATGACTGTGTTCCATACGATTTAAAAAGTCTGTCGGGTAAATCCCGAATCATCCACGATTCTTCGAGCAGGATCAATCATTGTAGAGAGACATTGCAGTATTACAACAGTTTAATATAAATAAAATACCACGGAGTAAAACAGCGGAAGACTTACAATAACATAAGTTTACAAAACTCTAAGTTTCAAATATTTACAATAATAGGTTTAACTTATACAAACCATAACAGTAGTGGAGTAGCAGTAGATTACAATATTACACAAAAGCTCTGCCCAAGAGCTGAACATCTTTATTCGTCGTCGCTTTCCTCGACGACTGTCATGCAGCAGGATGCATAACACTCCTGCCCATGAAGCTCACCTGCAACAGGGGTTCAACAAACCCTGAGTACAATAGTACTCAACAAGACTGACCCGACGAAAGAGAAGGGTAGAGACTCAAGAGATGCAGGCTAGAGGGACAAGGTAAGGCTTGTAAGAGATAAGAAATTTTGCAGAAAAGCTTTACAGAAAGAGAAGTTGCTGGGACTAACTCCCATTATCAACCAACTTTATTATTGAACCTTAATCATTGTTCAAGTTGTTACTACGATGATGAACACCGATCGAGTCTTCTTCTCCGAGAAGCAACGGCGATTCGAATCCATTTTCATACCCAGCTGGGACCTAGGTGACTGAGCACACCGGAGACTTTAACTCCGAAGCACCCCAGATACACCGATATACCGGGATAACAACCTCAGCCGTATATCACCACATGATACACGTGAGCTCTTCGGCCCAGCGTACCGAGATACGTGGGAACTTAAACCCCACAGTAAAACACACTATGACACAGATGGGATTCTCTGGCCCCACGCTAGGTCACTCCATGGCATACACGGCTCCAACCATCCGTATACCACTTCATGCATGTGGATTTCTAAATTCTCGATATCACCAGTTCACCAACGAACGGGACCTAGGGCATCAACAGACGAGAACACTACAGAGGGACTCCGTTCCCAGTGCAAGTTCGCCGTCCGGACTCGATTTATTACTATCATCAAGATTTCAACAAGAAACCAAACTCATCTTTTTCATTCTTTTGCCTTTGAACAATTAAATAAATAAGCAGGGCTAAGCATTACTACTTATCTTTCTGAGCAGGTAACAAGGAATAAGACAGGTAATGCAATTTGGGGGTTTTCACTCAACTCCTATTACTTAATGCAACATATCAGAGCTGAAGCGGTAGAACTTTTATAAATAGAATAGGGTTTAAATGCATCCGGGGCTTGCCTTGATGTTCGGGGTAGAAGTTCTCAAACTCTGGATCAGCTCCCGATTCTTGAATCTGCTCGTCCTTCGGATCTGGGCGATAACGTTAACTCTCCGTTAACGGAAACTACTTGATAATTAATATGCTTTACATGATGGAATAGTAAACATGATGCTCGATGGATGCATGATCAGATTAAGGGATCGAGTATAACCTTTCTTCACGATAAAGTTGCAAGCTAACAAAACTTCGCTTAAATAACTCATTAGGGTTAACTACGCCATTTAAGAGGTTAATTAAACACATAAAATAACGTTAATTAAGCCCTAATGACATGATTAAGATAAGTGCAAACAATTAATTAAAGTGCCAAAGGTCATTAGGGTTAATGACCTAAGGTCATCAATCGATCCCAAAGTCACACAACTCCTATAATGATTAAGTTAACTAAGAGGGGTTAATTAATTATTTAAAAGCACTAAATAAAGGCATAAAAATTAAAGTTATCAAATTAAGCCCAAAATTTTATTTTAGAAATCTCTTAGCCTAATTAGAGGGCAAAACAAATTTCAGAATTAAAAGCCAATTATTTTAATTATTAAAAATCATTGAAGGTCCATTTTTAATTAAAAGGGCTAATTTTAACATATGCAAAAAGTACTCAAATTTGGCATTTCATATTTTTTCTAGGTAGATAACATCATAAAGAACATTCACAAAAATTTTCAGAATTTTTGGAGCTATATATGAATTACTATGAATTTTCAAAGAAAATAGCATTTAAATCATTTTCTGAAAATAGAAAAAAGAAATTCGGCACAGTCGACCCCGCCGGAGTTGACCGGCGATTCCTCGCCGTCGGTGAGGTTTCCGGTGATGGGGTTTTCTCCTACTTGCTCATCTTGACACGGCGCATCCAACGGACAGGCTAACGCAACGGCGGAGCGAGGGCAGCATGCACGCCGGCGGCAATGGCGGCGCGGCGGAGCTCGGGCGCGGCGGCATCGCTCACCGGAGCGATTTTCGGCGACGGCGACCACATGAACTTACGCAGGGCACCTAAATGGACATATTTGGTAACTTGATGGCATCGGCTCCGGGTTCCTAGCCAGGGCAGCAACGCGCGCGGCGGAGCGGCACAGCCGTGCCGGCGGCGAGCCACGATGGCCGGCGGCTACGGTGCAAGATTGATGAAATTGATGGCACGGATAGATGCAGGGGCTCACCACGGCACTGATGCGCACGTTAATGGAGGTCCGGAGTGGTTGAGTCGAGCTGCGGTCGACGGCGGTGATGGCGGCGGCGGCGGTCCGATGGCACGACGGCGTCACGGCGGTCTCCAGTAATGCGCTGTCCAAGCCAAGGTGCACATCAGATGCAGGATGACACGGAGAACATGATTACGGGGTCGAAGGTAAAATATAATCACCTCCAGCGGTGACAAACGGCGGCGATGGCACGGCGGCGCGACTGACCGGCCGCGGAGAAGAAGGCTGCGTGCGGGTGGCTCAGGTGAGGAGAGCAGGCATGAACTGGCCCAAAAGGACTGTGAGGCAGTGGCGGAGCTTTGGGCGAGAGCAATTGGACAGAGGTGGAGCGTCGGCGGCGAATTCGAGCGGCGGAGCGAGGTCATCGGCGACGGCGGCGGGAGGAAGAAAGGAGAAGAACGGCGTCGGCCGACTGCTATTTATAGCAAGGAGCGGTGCTTTGAGTGAGTGACACGACGACGGTGAAGTTTCTCGCGTCCGAAAATGCTCTGATGGCCGGAAAGGCGCGGCAGTGGACGGCGGCGCGCGGTGAGAAGCCGGCCATGGCGGGCGCTGATAGGGTTAGGTACTGTTCGCAGAAATTACAGAAATGCCATTCAGTTTAAAATACAAATTACTCTAAAATTTGCATAAGAACTTGAAAATCTCCAAAAATATCATTTGCATAACTTTTCAAGAGCTACACTTTTCATTTAACTGGCATCCTCAAATTCTATCTAAATTTTGAAATTTGAATTCAGATTTGAAAAGGGGATAAAACCCTAGAAACAAACATTTAAAATTACTTTTGATTTTTCAACAAAACATGAAAATATTCAAAACTATGAAATGTTGAGTTTGTCAAACCAAACATTTTTCATATACAAAGTTTTCTCAGATTATGCATAATTTTTGAATTATGGTTTTAAAATCAAAAGAGGATAAAT
Source organism: Bothriochloa decipiens (assembly GCA_023333625.1). Classification (NCBI taxonomy): domain Eukaryota; kingdom Viridiplantae; phylum Streptophyta; class Magnoliopsida; order Poales; family Poaceae; genus Bothriochloa; species Bothriochloa decipiens. The sequence goes on from CM041640.1 coordinate 32,399,974, forward strand.
GCTGGAAACTGTATTTTCAAATTAATTTGAAATTCCTTTTAGAAACTTGAAAAAATTTATATACCAACTTTGTAGCTCTTGTCAAGATCTACAAACTGTCTTTTTAAAGTATCTCCAAATTCCTTATATATTTTGAATTAGAATAAAGGGGGTAAATCTAGGTTTGAAAAGAAAGGGTTTTTGAAATAGAATTTAAACTCAATTTGGTTTCTAACTTAATTGGTTGGTTATTAGTGATCACAAACATCATCCAAGGACATTTTTAGGTCATTGACCCAATGACACCCTTGGTTGACTAAGTTGACTTTTGAAAAACCTTTTATAGCATTTCCAATTTGATTTTAAATTTGAATTGCCAGGCTTAGGAATAAGCTTGGGAATCCAAATTCAATTTCAAATATGGAAATTATTTTTAGGGTTGGACTTAGACTTATACACTATGCTTGGCACTAGTGTAAACACAGTTTACACCTCAAGTACATAGAGTATAAACTAAGCATTTGCGATGACATTCGAAAATAGGGTTTTATTATTTCATGTGACAAACATTACAGAAACTCAATCAACCTATGAAATATAAACTTGTTTTTGGTTAATGCACATTAAGGTTGACTTAAACATGAATGCTTTGCAATGCATATGATGACATGGCATGTTTTAGTTAATATAACACTAGAGGTGTTACACATTGCCGGAGCAGGACCTGTAACAAGGACAGAAGGAGTGAGGGAGACGAAGAGGAAGAGGGAGATGGAGAGAGGAAGAGGGAGATGGAGAACTGCCTACCTTCGCCACCGGATCAGAGCCACCGTGCACCGGATCAGAGGCACCGTGCACCGCCGCCGTGGATCTGGCCCCAGTCACCACGCCATGGACTCCGCCGCCTAGATCGGCCCGTTGAAGGGGAAGAAGGCGCACCCTCCATGCTGGATCCGACGGAGGACACCCCGGACCTCGCCGCGAGCCGCCGACCGCGCGCGCGAACCAGCCTTCGCCGCCGCCCCATCGAGCTGGAAGGGAGAAGGAGGGAGGGGTTGCCGCGCACCGCTGCTCCGCCGAGCCGTCGTGCCGCACACCGAGGGGGGTGGCCCTTGGATTCAGAGCCGTGGCAGGCGGGGAAGCCGGATCGAGGGAGGGACGATGTCGCGCTCTGCCTCCTCTCGTGCCAGAGCCGCGCAGCAACGAAGCCGCGGGCCGCCTCCTCGCGCACCGCGTCGCGCCGAACCTGCCTCTCGTGCCGGCGCCACGCCCGCCTCTCCTGCCCGCCTCCCGCGTCGTTGTCGGAGAGAGAAAAGAGGAGATCGAGTGAGGGAGAGAGGAGGCGCTGTTGTGTGTGTGAGAGAGAGGGGATCGAGTGAGGGAGAGAGCCACTACTACACGTCTGCTGCGTGAGGGTGGATTGAAGGATTGAAACCTTAAGTGTCCGTATTTATATGAAGAGCAGATGTTGGGCCTGGTTTTGGGCTGTTGGGCCTCAAACTTTACTGTGGCGGGCCTCATAATATGCCCGCTGCGGTAAACCTATTTACCGCAGCGAGCTCCTTAAGACGAGACGTCCGCTGCGGTGAATCAATTTACCGCAGCGGATAAAAGTGCCCACCGCGGTGAATAAAAAATGCTCGCTGCGGTAAATCGTTACCTCAGCGGGCAAAAAAAGAGCCCGCCACGGAGGTGTTTATGCAACGTCACGGAAGTTCAATTACGTAGTAGTGGCAAGAATAAAGAGCCTCGACCAAACCAAGTTTCCGACCAAATCCATCAAGAAAATGAGCTATTTCACTAGCACACTACTGGCAAATGCTTCAATTATCGAGCAGAAGGAACCAAGTGCACGATTGCACTCTAGCCCGTTGTTGGCGCTGCAATGGGTGTGGCCATTGCGTTTAAATGCCTTCTTCTTCAACAGACAACAATTGTGAAGGTGGCTCATTCAGATCAAGGGCCTAGATGACTGAAGCAAAGAAGCTGGTGTACAACAACGGCATCTCATTTGTTGCATGTTCAGTCTTTGGAGATTCTACCCCTCTTTTTGCTCCTACCGTGAGCAACTTTTGGACTTTTTGCATTGGCCTTGTCGTACTGTTTTCTCCCCCAACATCTTTTGATCCAATGTATGATGAAGCTCTCGCTGCCTCCAGACGTGCAAGTACGAGAATGTACAAGGCAGGAGAAGCTCGATCCCAACATTGATAGAAGGTCAAGACTCGAGAGTATTGAGAGAACGGCTAGAGAAAGATTCCCTTCAGAGTTAGCTAGTGAGTTGTTTCCTCCCAATACCGTTTTCGTAGGGTTAACAATACTGATTTCAGAGCAATGAAGACCGGTTCTTTAGTATTGGTTGTCTATACCGATCAAACATAACTAAAGTTAAATAAAGGCTGCACGAGAAGAAAAAAATCAGAGAAGGAATTAAATTATAACATGTGAATATATTGAAATCGAAATTAAAGAAACTCATCATGGAGTCATGGATCAGAAAATTTAACGCAAGAACTCATGATCACGTATTAGCATCAGCGGATCCACCTCTTCCACTCGGCGTCTAACCTAGCCGCCGCCCCCGTGTCGCCCCCGCTCGGGCAACTCAAGCGGCTCCGGAGTGGGCTGCCGGCAAGGCCGTGCGGGCTACCGTGATGGTGGCGGCGGGGCCCTTTCGAGATGTGGCGATGAAGTGGCGGCGAGGGCGTCTCTTCACCGGCTCCAGCGATCCACGGGCGCATTGATGGCCCCGGAGACGGCGTCAACGGCGGGCCAAAGGCTTTAGTTCTTCGGCGACCAGACCGTGCGGCTGAGGAGCCTCGTGACGATGGGGTTGGCAGATTCGGTCCTTCGGCGGTCAGATCTGGTTTTCCTCTGTGTTGGATCTACACATCCGGTGCCATTCCGGCGGCTAGATCTGGTTGACACAGGAGGAGGAGGTGCGGACGAATGGAGCAGAGGTGGAGGAGACCCGGTGACCATGGCGTGAGGCCGAATCTGGGGTTTTGAGGCGTGGGTGGCTACGCGGGCGGTGGCCGTCCAGCGCTGCTCCTGACAATGGACGTATCTAGGCTTCGGGCAATGGATCCGGTACACCTGCCAGTTCTGGGGTGTCTGGCGCCGCCTCTGATTGAGGCCATATCTGCATGCTAGTGGTGCACTTCCCAAGAACTCCACTATTACGGATCTGGCGACGATCTTCCTCGATGGCCACTGGCATAACGACATGGAATTCGGTGAGACAGCCATTGCGTTTTGATGACAGTGACGCCCGTGGGTGCCACTTTCTTGTTGGAGGCGTCGTCACTTCGCTTCAACATAGGGCACCATAGAGATCTTTCGGTGTAAAAATCAAAGACCGGTCTTCCTGGTCATGCGATGATGACATCTTCGTATGTCATGATCTCGTTGAAGACCTCGCTTTTAGAAGATTCTTCGTTGGTTATTAGCGTTGATGCTAACATAGTTATCTTCTAAAATTCTTAGCACTGTTGCCATATATTTTGCGGTGTATTCTTGTCTCGTAACAAGTTAAAATGTCGTGGATGACTTCTAGAGCTACTAATTTATTTTTTCTTTTGTTTTTCTGGCTGTGGTCTTAACTTTGTAATAAGTGACCTGATTCTGTCTGTTGGTAGATGAAATCGGGTATAAAATATACTATCCTTCGTTAAAAAACGTATTAGTGTCAGCGACGTTTCCACGCTTCCGGAAACCGGCTCCTTCCGGGCGGTCACCTCAGCAGCTGCCTGTCCCGGCGTGAGCCAGAATGTGAAGCCGCCTGCCTCTAGCAGCGGCTGGGGCAGCTGCCCCACGCCCGTGAACTTCTTCACCTCCGCTAGTTCGGCGGCAATGTCAACGACCCGAACGCCGCCACACCCCGAAGGAAGCACTCGGCGTCCACGTCTGATTCCTGCGGCACGATGCCAGAGTCGGCGAACGCCGAGGGCGGCCATCTCGCCTTGGGAAGGTGCGACGTCGGGGCAGCCGGTTCCGGGTAAGCCTTGAAGAAGAGCTCGACGTAGCAGCTGCGTGATTGTTGGCATAATAGGATGAATGGCCGTTCCCTAACAAGCTGCCGGCGGACGGATGTTGTTCGCTGCCGCCGCCGATGAGGAGCGACGATGGATGCTTGAAGCAGATGAACCTGTTGGAAGCTGGTGGGGCCACAGATGAGTCCTTGCTCGACGGACCACCAGCTTCCGTGCTCTTTGCCGCCGTCGGCGTGCGCCTCTGACTGCGGTGTTAAAGTCCACTGAAAAGCACAAACGCTGTTAAATTCTGAAATAAATTCTAAAAGATGTGAACCTGTGCCAAGAGGACTCGGGTGGGTAGGTTCCACCGCAGGAACCCAACCATGTAATTTGATTAGTTCGTCATGAGCAGCCTCGACATTACCAAAGTATAAAAGAAAACGACATTACCAAAGTACCTGATCACCGTCCCTTGGAAAATATTAAAATAACGAGGTGGACATCTGATACAAAGAAAAGAAAAAAAGATCTGCACTGGACAACTCAATCGAGGTGCCGACTTGCGGTCTTCTAGGGATAGGGATGCATTATTAGTCAGTCCAACAATATCTTGATGGAGCACGTATGCAGCAGGACGAGAGATATTTTATGAGACAAGACTAAGGGGATAAGCATTAAGCAGCCGCGATGACACTGCAATGGCCCACATGCTCCAGCCCTGGCTCATCTCAATTCTCACCCCATCTAGATTCTTCTTGGCGCACCACCGGCTTAGGCTATTCCAAATCTAAAATTATTATACATAATTTCTATTTTTCGTGATATTAAAATATCGACACATGCATAAAGTATTAAATGTAGATGAAAATCAAAAATTAATTACACAGTTTGGTTATACTTTGTGAGATAAACATTTTAAGTCTAATTAGTCAAAGTTTAAATAATTTTTACTAAATACAAATAAAATACTACAGTACGTTAATTTAACACGGCACTAGAATACCAAATTCCCTCCAAACTAAGCACGGCCTTACTCAACGAGAACGTTGTTAGTGTCTCACACAGACCGACATAGAGTACAGAAATACAGTTACAGATACTGAGATACAGGTGTGTAGAGTTAATTTTTTTAACAAAAAATTGAGTTATTAGTTTTGTTTTTTTGTATGTAGCATCGAGACGGGGAAGAAAAGAAGTCCGAGCATTTGCAGTGGGTTACGTTAAAACTGCCTTTTGTAATGGCGTTCATTTTTAAAATACAGTAACCCTTGGAACGTTCTACTAGTTGCCACGTCGTCCCATGCTGTCGTCCGATCCCCAGGCCGTACGTATCGCAGTTGGTGCCGCAGCGGTTTTCTTCAGCAGTAGTAGGCGAAAACCAGCGGTACACTCTCATCCTCTCAGTGACATGTGGGCCAATCAACCGGCACTCGCTCGGCTTCGTCAGTTCGTCGCCCCTTCCGTTGACGCGGACAAGCACGAGACTCCACTGTGGCCCAAGCCCAAGCAAAGCAAGGCGGCGGCCGCGGCGGTATTAGAAGCACCAGCAGCTTGCTCCGGGTCGTCGTCGGCCGCGCGCTTCGCGATTGGCTTCTTCTCGTAGCTACAGAAAAAATCACAAGAGCCTAGCCTACTACTAGTACTAGGTGGGAGCAAAGCAGCACTTGCGACTTGCAAGCGCTAGCAAGAGTCTTGGAAGGGAGAAGAAAGAGGAGGAGAGGACACAAGTTTGGAGTTAGGGGAGATGGAGAGCCCGCGGAGCCCCGAGGCGGAGATCGGCCACCGCGTGGAGGACCTCTGGGAGGTGGCGGAGCCGCAGCTGTCGCCGTCGGAGAAGCTCAACTCCTGCTTCGAGGACATCCCCGTTGCGTCCTTCCCACGCACACACCCGTCACGATCCCAAGGTGACGATTTTCTTGTTTATCACCAATCACCTTTTGCCTCGCTCCCTTGCTTACTAACTGTACTGGTCAGTCCATCGCTAATTTGTATCCGGTACGGTCTTGATGCCGTGATGCATGTGCTTAACCGAAATAAACAAATAAATAATCGTCTTGATGCAGCGAAACACAAACCTCTGTATTCAGCGTCAGATCAAAGTTTGTGCGGTACTGCTGTTGGATTCAGTCGAACAGCTCTTTTCTTCCAGTGTCAATTGCATTTGTGTTTGTGTTGTACTTCTGTTGGTGTTGGCAGGAGCCCCGTGCTCATCTGTGGCTGTGGTGCTGATCT
>CM041640.1:32421683-32489492 GCA_023333625.1 Bothriochloa decipiens
TTTTTGGAAAAAAATAATTAAAAAAATATTTGCCGAGTGCCTAACGGTCCACACTCGGCAAAGCCGACGGCCACGGACGCCGTTCGGCCTGGGCTAGCTTTGCCGAGTGGCATACTTTGCCGAGCGCCGGGCACTCGGCAAATAGGCCCTTTGTCGAGTGCCCCGAGTTGCCGAGTGCCTGACACTCGGCAAAGAGGTCTTTGCCGAGTGTTCCATCTGGCTCTCGGCGAAGCCTCCCTTTGCCGAGTGCCCGATATTTGGCTCTCGGCAAAGGTTTTAACACTCGGCAAAGCGCCGGATTCCTATAGTGCAATAAGCTGACAAAGTGTCCTTGGTTTCGTGAACTTGACGAACTTGCATAATCAGGTCACAAACCGTACACATTCAACTCATAGCCAAATTGAGGAGATTAAATTTGCACTGTTGGTGCTCAAATTACCTGCTTCAAGCAAGATGTGGAATGCAAGAGACTCAGTCTCCATTTGTTCTCTTTGAAGCATGATAGGTCTGCATGGTTTGCTACCAAAATTTAGCTCACTAAAGGTTTAGCAAGTAGGACAAATTTTTTTTGTCAAACATTTGGTAAGCCAAATGTGTGATGCTGACAAGTTTTGGAAGCAAATCCTTTTTTTTTTTTTTTGCGCCAAACTCAGCTTGCCTTGATTTTGGCAACTAAATTGTGGCTCCAACCAGGCACATCGTACTGATAGGTATGACCAGAAGATAATTTCATTTGTTGATTTGCATTTACATGGAGAAACAAGTCAGAAACTTGCAATATGCTGACGATCAAAATTTGGATGTCCTTATTCGAGTTGGTACATGCTGCAGCTGATGATCATTATGTGGAAGAGAACAGCTAAAGCAAATAGCTGAAAAGAAAAGGCATGTTACATTTCTGATGATGGGTAGTAACTTGCTGATTTACATTCAATTCATCTTGCACTATATTCATAAGGAGCCTTTGGGCTATCCATCTTTTCTTTCTTCTTTCTTGAAACACTGAAAAGGCATGAGTGCCCTAACAGCATTAGCATTCGTAGTACCTCAGAGCTAGCATTTTAATACTCATAGAAAACACTGTATAAGGAAATATAACAACTGACAGAACAATGTGACCAACATGTATGGAAAGTATGCAAGGAAGAGGGGCGGAACTTGGGTTTTCAAGCATAAAGGATTCCATATAAAAAAACATAAAAGGATTGCTGCCAGGCAATGAAGTTTTTTCTTATTTAAACATTACTCATCAAATAGATACATATTTAGTCCAATCCTGCAGTCCACATTTCAAGGATTCCATAAGAGGCTGGTTTATTTCATCATTATTCCAAAGGAAGCTTACAGTCTCAAAATCCCCTTCCTATTTCAGGACTAAACATTCCGAGTCTTTTGCAATATGTGAGTCCAAAACTGAACACTTATAACATGTTCGATAATGTAAAATCAATATATCTTGGACATGGAGCCTCGGGCAACCAAGCAAGCAAATATAAGAATATACTGAGAAAAAAACATGTACATCATTGAGTATTACACATATATTGATTGCAAAACAAAGGGGTCCTATTTTGAATTACAATGCAATATGGTACCAGCACCAATTCAACACATTCACTAAAGCAGTTTGGCGATATGGTGTCCCTTGTACCAAAAGCATACCTGTAGCCAAATCCCATCATAAGAAGTTATCATCTTCTCCTGGAATGGTTGGCAGATCCTAGCGATCCTTCAAACAGATCAGACAGGTGATTCTCCAAATCCTCTGGAGTGTACTTTATGTATTTTCCAGAATTCCTTCCACTATCGACTAGACTGCCATATCTTCCAGTAAAAGCACGATAAGCTGGGATCACATTTTCAGATATAGAAATCTTGAGTTCTTCTCGGAGTTGAGGATCTGGCACCTTCCAAAGTGTTTGGCTCCTGTATATCTCCTCAAAGGCCAAGTTGAAATTCTTAAATTTTTCTTTGATCCTAGAGCTTGAATTCCCACTGCTGCCAAAACTTCCACTCCCACTGCTGCCATGTCCATCATCCTTCAAGTAAGACAAAACTTTGGTCCATGAAACCCTAAGGTAGCTCTTTGAATTTTGCCGAATCTTGCCACGGCGTCTCCGTATCCAGTGATCACCTAAAATCCTTCCAAGCTCAGAATCCTTAACCTTTTGTACAATGTAGAGTGTGTTATTCATGGAAAATATGCACTGCAGCGCTCCATCCTCATACAGTTTAGATTTTTCATCCAGATTAGCCTCCAAGTAAGATATAAGTTTGACTAACCGGCGTCCAAGTGGGGTCAAACTCTTGGGATATTCCTGATCCTCATCGGTGCCATTATGTAAAATATTATGATCTACGTCTGGAGCACCACTGTCATCCAAAAGTGTGTCAAGTGTGTCACTGTAAACGACCAGCAACCTAAGATAGTTCATGACATAGCGCGTCATTGGGTGGATCTCACCAGCCATCATCGGCCGCCGCGATGACTCCTGCTGTAGGACCTTCCCAAACTCAAGCAGGGTACCCTTGACTGCGTCACCAAGCCTTTCAAGAACCCCCTCCAAATCATTGACGACATCATCCCCATAACTCCCAAAGAACAGCTCCTTCAGTTCAGGGATCACCTCAGCAAGCGCCTCGTACATGTCAAGAATTCGGGAAAGCTTCTCCGGCGAGCGAGTGCACACAGAGACAGCATCCCCAAAGTTGCGGATCTGCATGATGCAACCCTTGGTGGACTCCACAAAGCACTCATCCCGGAGCTCGTCGGATGCAGCTAGCACCAGGTCACAGAGGCGCCGCTCACCCGTCAGCAGGGAGCGAACAACTGTCTTCACCCCATGCACCCACTTCTTCATCTTGTCATTCAGCTGCTTCCACTCTATGCGCTGCACCTCATCGATACTGAGCCGTTCCACACCGAGCACGGTGAGACAGTCATCAAGCAGGTCACGCCGGATGGCGCAGTACACCTGGGAGAGCTCGCTGCCATACCCTGCGTGCACCATCCGGTCAGCAATGGCACGTATCTCGTCGACGGCCTCCGGGCGCACGAGGTCGAACACCTGGTCCTCGAAGGGGTTGTTCCCCGCGATGCTGGCGCTGCGGGCGGTGTCCGGCCCGGCGCCCCCGTCCTGGCTGTGCGGGGTGGCGGGATCGAACTCAGAGGAGGTGTCGAGGTCGTCCATGGATCCGAGGGAGAGGCGGCGGAGCGAGCAGTAGAAGCCGCTGGCGTCGAGCGGCACCGAGTGGCGGAGCATGAGGTGACGGAGCTCGTCCTCGAGGCGCGACATGGCGAGCTGCACGGCGACCCCGGCGCGGGCGGAGACGGCGGGGGTGGAGAGGTGGTCGACGGCGACGTCGACGGCGGCGAGGTAGTGCGCGGCGTCGTCCTCGGGGGCCTCGAAGACGAGCGCCTCCAGGGTGGTGTCCCAGAGGTGGATGAGCTGCTCGGCGGCGTCGAAGTCCGCGAGCGAGGAGGAATAGGAGGGTTCCTGCTCACCACTGGGGTGCTCCGGGTCGTCTGGGTCGGAGGTGCCGGCGGGGGACGGGGACGGGGACGGGAAGAGGTCGGAGGTGATGGAGGAGAGGCGGTGGTCGAAGCCGGAGAGGATGCGGATCATGTCGTCGGCGGCGTTCTTGGACGTGGCGAGCGACTTGACGATGTGCTGCGCCGCCGCCAGGACCTTGTCGTCGCCGACGACGGCGGCGGGCACGGGGACCGGGAGCTCGCCGGCGCCCTCCCCCACCACCTCCCGCCTCTGCGGCGGGGGCGACGAAGGGGCCGACATCGCCGCCGGCGGCAGGAGAGCTAGGGTTTGGGTTTGGGAGTGCCGCCGCCGCTTGGGCCTGGTGCCGTGCCGGCGGCTGGTGACGAGTGGAAGGGCACGGTGAAAATGGATTGCTGCTAGGGTGGTGGTGGAGTAAATGAAGGAGAGAATAGCGGGGCGGGCGGATTGAAGACTGAGGAGAAGAGGAGATTCTTGGAAGCAGACGACGGCAGTCGCCAACAATGGCAACAAATGGGGCGAGAGCTGTGTTGCCGGCTGGCTGGCCTGCTGCTGAAGCTATTGCGATGGGAGACGGGAGATGGGAGATGGGAGATGCCCACAGCCCACCCCCAAATAGTCAATGGATCCTTCTTGCTCCCAACCCAAACAGCACATCATCTAGAACATTGACATTTTGGTAGTAAATCTTATCTTAACTGTGTTATTTATGCGCAAATTCGTGGAACGGGGGACTCACTCCATCAGAACCCACAAGGAAATCAAATTGTTTCTTCTGAAAGTTACTGTGAAATCGGGCGTCCGCATTGGTAATCTCCATCGCTTGTACTGAACTCACCCGATGACAACGCAAAAGCTCACGCACAAAATGCCCAGGTCTGGTTTATTTTGTCAAGTTAGGGTCGGTAAAGTTGTCATTTTATCATAAATACGTATCGTAGTATTTCGTTTGTATTTGATAAAAATTATTTAAATATTGATTAATTAGGCTTAAAATATTCGTCTCGTAAAGAATCAAACTGTGTAATTAGTTTTTATTTTATCTATATTTAGTACTACATGCATGTGTCGATATTGTAATGTGACAAAAAATCTTGTTTTTGCGTAACGAATTTGATGCTAATTTGGCAATCTAAGCATGACCCCAGCACGAAAGTTGAATCCAAGCTGACGGATGGATGGCCATAGTTTGTAGTTGTACTTTATTACGGGGTCGATGACGCGAGGCGAATCCTCTTTTCGATCCCGGTGAGGCTATTCCATTCGATCGAATCGAATTTGCCACGTCATGGGCTTGCCTGAGCCCCAAATGAGATCCTACCATCGCCTGATCGTCGTCAGCGTTACAGCCTTTTCTGCACCTGCTACTCTCAATAATCCGCGGGCACCAATCACAAGCCCATGATGATTAAGGATCGCTTACCCTGCCACTGCTAGGAAACGATGATTAAGACAAAAATAGTTGTGCTCGATCCACCGCAAAGAAGACGCCGAGAACGAGACATCTCGGCATCTCGTGACCTTGGACGGAGACAGCAGAGCTCAGGCCACACGTAGGGGAGGATTCGTATACAAGTTCAATCACTCCAGTCTTCTCAACGCTCTGGCATAGCACACGTTCACAGGCTCGCAGCACGTTCTAATCTGCGTGGCACTGTCAGGCTTCAGCGAGTGTTGTTTATCGGAGCAAGTTCCGGATCTCGCAGGCCAACAAAAGTACGGAGCCGATTCCGTTCGAGGGATAAACTAAGGTCCATGTGCACCTTCTCGCGCCAACATGTCCCTAGGGCAAATTTGACCATCTCCGCACTGGGTTCACTAGAGAAGAGGAGGTCTATAACTCCAGAGAGCAGGAAATTAGGAGCTTCTGTTGGCGTTCGGCCAGAGAAGCCGTGGAGCTATTTGTGAAGCCTATGGACAAGTTGTACCATATGTTTTAGTTTTGCTAGTCCTTTGATATCTAGCCTCCTCTTTTCAAGGTATAACTGAGTTGTCACTGAGTCAGTTGATCCTGTAAATTTTATCAAATTCTATAAAACTATTATTAACATTTGATTTAAGTCATGATTTAGTGCATGTGACTCCGAGGATTTTGGTCTCTAGCTTTGCCCCTACCATTGTCCATATCACGGCGAATTCAAGGATCAATGCTCCTCTGCTAAGACTAACCTTTCAAGGTTGTCTCACCATTTGAGAGCTTAGCCTCAAGCTGACTAGAACACAATAACTTTTCACGCCTTATATTCCGCTGGAGATACTCTTAACCTCTCCAAGCGCCACACAATCTTCGAGTGTGTTTGCCATGGCTTCACCGGCTTTGGCTTCACCTGACACCGCGCACTATTCACCTGATAAAACACTGTAGCGAAATTGTTCACAGAAGCCATTTTCATCTCTCGTCTCTCCCTTCTCTCATTGACACCGTACTTTGTAGCGTGAAGCCGCTGAAGCTGGAAATTTTTGGCTTCTTCTGGCTTACTACAGTGCTGCTAAAGTAACTATGCTAGGTGAAGTCAAAGCCGGAGAGAGCCATGCCAAATAGGCCCATCTCTATTGTGCTTCATGGAGTCCCACCAAAGTCGTCTAGGTAGCACCAATCTTAGAGAGGAGCAAGATAAATACATCTATATAATATCGGTCATAGGTGTTGATTGCCGGAACGGAATATGATCAGAAGAGTCGAAGATGTACCGGAAACCAAACAATTGAAAAGGATCAAATTTAGGCAAAATATGTGAATTTCAACCTAGGCTTATTTCTGCAACACCTCGGCCCAGAGATTAATAGGAAGCTCATACCAACAAGTTGCAACTTCTATTCCAGAAGCCCGTCTCCAGAGAACTCAAAGTTAAGCGTGTTTGGCTTGGAGCGATAGGTGATCGATGGGAAAGTTCTTCCTGTGTGCGCATGAGTGAGCACAAATACGCATAAAAGACTAGTGTTGATCTGTAAAGGCAGTCTATGTCCGAAAAGCGGTCGGATGTATGCGGGTCTGGCCTCGACGTTACAATTTTAACAGAGAGCATTGCAAGGCCCCACAAAAATCAATGAAATGTAGTTTTGGTAGTCAAAGGCTATCTTGAAGCTTTTTTGTTGGAAACTCTGGATCATGAAACTTGTAAATTGCGTGAAGCATAGGTTTACCTCAGGATAAAATCCCCAACCTTCTCTATTTCACGAGAGGGTCATAGTCGATCGAGAGATTCTTTTATAGAATCGATCAAGAATCAACTTATTATCCTTTTTCATCTTTTATTATACCTCGGGCTCTTCTAACTTCTTGTTGTCGGTGTTTCTAGACGGCCTCGCTAATAGTAGAACATGTCTGTTTTCTCCTCCCTAGTATGTCTTCTACGGCCAAACCACCTAATTAATACGCTCACAAATATACTTATCTTTTATATGGTATACAATAAGCACTCAGCTGAAAAAATACATCATATATTTTGATAGTAAATATTTTTTTGAAACCAGATAGTAAATATATTTGAAATACAGGTGTTGATGCTATTTCTAAAAGCTACGAATAGTTATTAAAGTTTAAATTAATCAATTCATCGAAACGTGGGAGTAACTGTCATTAGCCTAACAAATAACAATCGTCCAATTCCCCAATCCGGCCTACCCAGCTCGCTGTTTGCGTGCGGCTGGGACTGGGACACTGACACTCGGCGTGGGGTAGTAGGGCGGAGCCGCGGAGAAGAGGGCGCGATTCGCCGGTGGCCATCTGGCGGCAGGGTCAGGCCAGCGGGCGTCCTGGTCGTCTTCGCCTGGGCGGCAGGGGCAAGTTGCCCCGGGCTGCGGCCGCCGGCCAGTCGGCACGCCGGTAAACACGAGACACCGGTACGCGGAAGCGAGCCTGCAAGGAAGCCACACACGCAAAGGCCGGCAACGAACTGCACTCAAATCTAAAGAAAGGTACGCAATTGCCATTTACAGCTTTTTTAATGCAATAACTGATTAAAGTACTAGCAGTAGCTTCGGTAAAAAAAAAAGTAGTAAGACTACAGTAGCATAGTTATTCTGTTATTTCTGTATTTATGCAATTGCTATCAGTTTATTTATTCTGCACTCATTCTTGCAATTAAAATTTGCAACATGTCGAAATGAACGTTCAATCATTATTCAAGCAGTAGCAGACTAGCAATAATCCAATTCTGGAGAATGATGAGAACAGAAGGCAGCCCAATCTACCAATAGTAGAGTTTCGATACTCATATGTTGTTAGTTATCCAGTATTATCCAGTATTGTGTAAAGCAATTGATGCGTATTCATTTGAGATTAGAGATCAAGTGAATAGGACCTATGCTTTGAGACGCCCCACTCAACCAATTGGTTTTTGCATTTCCTCACAAATGGCAAAATGGGGAATGGAGATCCAACAATGTTGGTTTGACAAGTACCTGTGACTCCCCATGGGTGCAATTTAAATAGGTCTGCATTATTAAAAAATTTAAAAAATAGGCTTGGGTTTTCCTTGCTGACTTTGGTAAAAAATGTAGATTATGATGAATCAAAGATGTGGCATTTTACTTCTTGCACTGTATTACAAATTCTTCCTCTATGTTTTCGTGTAAAACGGCTCTAAACTAGGGTGATGGTTTTTGTATGGGATATGATGAACTTGTGTTGGTCTAGTCCCTTTATTGTTCAGCCCCCCTATGTATTCCTTTTTGGATCTGCTAGTTCGCTAGCACAAGAGTGTGCTGGTGTAGCCACACATCTGCAGAGGGTAGTGGACGGTGCACAGTGCAAAATGAGTTGATTTTCCTTCCGATTTGAGAGTAGCTTTCAACTGAGGATTCAATCGATTGTCCAGTTGGGGATATCTTTCAGTGTGATTACTGGCCTGCTGGCAATCATTAGATGAGAAAAGTTTGTAATTTGATTATCTGAAACTATCTGAAAGACGTCTAATTTGTGATGAATGGTTGTTTATTCATTGTTCATGACAAGCAGTGGCAGTCCACTGTGTGCAGGCAGCAGGGGCCCGCAGCCGCATGGTGAGCTCCTATGCCCCTTATGCCTCCTGCATTCCATCCATTCTCCTTGCATTGCCTCGTGTGTTCCTCTCTCGCAGCAACTCACCCGCTGCCTCATCAACTCCAAACTACTCCCTTTGTCTGCATTCACAGTCATCCCTAGCTACCTGAGCATCTGCCTCTTCCCCGCTCCTCATATGCCTTTCATTCTCAGTAAAACCCTCCCCTCAAGCCACGAGGTGAAAGTTTCTGTTTATAGTTCAAACCCAGCTCTAAGTTTTTGGTTCATAATGCAAACTTTATGTTCGCAGTCTACATAATTTCCAATAAAAAGGTCCAAACCTTTGTTTAGTACTCAAACTTGCAATTTAAAACTTGCAGTTTATGAATGAAAATGGAAGCCATCTTGATGTTGGATATGAAGGGAAAGATTTAGATGATAACTAGTGTTAATGAAGTGAGAAGCATGCATGCATTTGTGCTTTTATATATTTTCTGGTGGGCAACTGCACATTTGGAGTGCTCACTCACCAAATTGATAGTCGCATTTTCTCTTGCGTCAGCACTTGCTTGGGTCAGCTATAGTCTGCTACACTTGAATAGTAATTTATAGGATTGGTGGTTAGGATAAGGCATTCGGACTGATGATTTAATAGACTCTTCTTTTCGAACAAGACATGATGCAATTTGTTTCTGTGCACCTCTCATCATGTCATGTGATTGTTAAGTTGCACGCACCAAACGGTTCAACCCAAAAGCTTAAGCGATTGGGAAGAGGTGGGCAATGCACTTATACAAATTTCAACCCCCCCCCCCCCACACACGTGCAGGTAGAGAGAGGCGCAAACGTGAAAATAAAGGGGCGGAGGACTTAATCTAGCGGAGGACTTAATCTACCTCTACCAGGATTCGAACTCGACACCTCTGGCTTTGATACCATGTTAAGTTGCACGCACCAAACGGTTCAACCCAAAAGCTTAAGTGATTGTGAAGAGGTGGCCAATGCACTTATACACACTTCAACAGTGACGTCATAAGTTATTAATTCACCTGTTTGCTTAATTTCTTTTCTTTCAGGCTCTATCCCTTATTAATATCACAAGTTATGAATTCACCTGTTTGCTTAATTGTTTTTTTTCAGGCTCCATCCCATATTAATTGACCACTGTAATACAGATAAACCACATTAAATTTGGCTATGGCAGCTGAGGAAGATGTCAAACAGAGGCAGATTGTCGAAAATCGGGCGAGAAATATAAGCCACAATGTTCGGTGCACTGAATGCGGTAGCCAATCGATTGAAGATTCACAGGCTGATGTTGCTATTCTGCTTAGGAAGGTACTTGTTTGCAGAACTCATGGTAACCGGGTTAATTTTGTTCGTTCTCTAGCTGGATAAGTAAGATTTCCTGACATTGTTATGTGTTCCTTTCCGTTGTCTTATTTGCATGAGCGTCTGTTTCTTTAACATTGAATTGCTGAGTTAAACTTTGATGGTGGTCAAAGAACTGTTGTTAACTGGGCTGTTTTTAGGCATTCTGTAACTTAATTTAGCAGGCATGATATTGTCATATGTTTGCTTCTGATGTTTAAACGCATCACAAGGTGCAGGTAGGACCTGTTAGAAATTGGAATGATGCAGCTACAGAAGAGGAAATATGGGCTACTATAAAAGACATGCCTTTGGGTAAGGCCCCAGGTCCAGACGAGTTTACTGGACGGTTCTATAGAACATGTTGGAGTATTATCAAAGCAGACATTTTGAGGGCCCTGGATGCCATTTACCGGGGCCATGTGTTCAAGTTCAGGCTCCTTAACTCAGCCTTCATTACCTTGCTGCCAAAAAAGATGGATGCAGTTGAAGTAAAGGATTTTAGGCCAATAAGCCTGATTGATAGTTTCGCTAAATTGGTAACTAAAATTATGGCTAATAGACTGGCTCCTTTATTATCATCTTTGGTCTCTACGAACCAAAGTGCTTTTGTAAGAGGACGGAATTGTTAGGAATAATGAAGCTCAATCAATCTATTCCTGGGGCAACAGCCCAAACATGTACATGGGTTGGGCATATATGCATCAAGGCCCTTATACAAAGAGGAAAATACAAAGAGGAAAGTAATATACACCATATATCTAACACCCCTCTCAAACTCAGGGTGGATCACAAACACTGAGTTTGGAAAGAAAGAACCGGTGCTGTGCTCGTGTCTGCGCTTTGGTGAGGAAGTCAGCCACCTGAAGCTTAGAGGGAACATATTGAAGGGCAATGACATCATCCTGCACCTGAGCTCGAGTGTAATATGCATCAACTCCAATATGCTTTGTGAGCTCATGCTTCATAGGATCACGGGCAATGTTGATAGCACTGATACTGTCTGACAGAAGAGGAGTTGGTGCAAAAACTGAGACACCAAAATCCTCAAGTAATAAACGGAGCCAAGTAACTTCTGCCGTTGCAATGGCCATAGCTCGCAACTCAGCCTCGGCACTGGAACGAGATACGACAGACTGCTTCTTTGTCTTCCAAGCAATGAGAGAACCACCAAGAAAGATACAATAGGCAGAGAGAGTGACGTTCAAACTCGCTAGCCCAGGTAGCATCAGAGTAAGCTTGAAGTTGAAAAGAGCTAGAACGCGGAAAGAAAAGACGACGAGTGATGGTCCCACAAAGGTAGCACAGGACGCGAAGGAGATGGCTATAATGGATATTGGTGGGAGCAGAAACAAACTGACTAAGAATGTGCACAACATGGGAGATGTCAGGACGGGTCACAGCCAAATAAACAAGACTCCCAACAAGATGACGATATCGAGTGGGATCAGTGAGAGGTGTACCGTCAGTGGCACGAAGCTGAAGATTAAGCTCCATGGGAGTCTCAATAGTGCGATGGTCAGTGAGAGAAGAGCGAGCAAGAAGATCTTGGATGTATTTTTCTTGGGATAAATAAATACCATCAGAGGTGGAAGAGACCTCAATTCCAAAAAATTAACAAAGATGACCAAGATCAGACATAAAAAATTGCTCACTGAGACGTGCCTTGACAAAGGCAATATACTCAGTCATCACCAATGATAATCATATCATCAACATAAAGAAGGAGAAGAGTGCGACCACGAGGTGATGTGTGAATAAACAAGGCAGGATCATGATTGCTTGGGGAAAACCAGCAGCAGTTATCACAGAGGCAAAGCAGTGAAACCAGGCACGAGGGTCTTGTTTAAGACCATAAAAAGAGCGACGAAGACGACAAACCATGCCATCAGGAATGAAGTACCCAGGAGGTGGTCACATGTAGACCTCCTCACAGAGTTCACCATTAAGAAAGGCATTTTTGACATCAAGTTGAGAGATGGACCAAGCACGCACAGAGGCCACGGCAAGGAGAGTGCGAACAGCAGTCATGTGAGCCATAGGAGCAAATGTCTCATCATAATCATGACCATACTCTTGCTGAAAACCACGAGCAACAAGACGAGCCTTATAACGCTCGAGAGAGCCATCAGAGCGAGCCTTGATCTTATAAATCCACTTGCAAGTGATGGGCCTAGCATGAGAAGGAAGAGGGACAATGTCCCAAGTGCCAGTGCGCTCAAGTACAGCAAGTTCCTCAGCCATGGCAAGTTGCCATTCAGGATGACGGAGAGCATCATGGTATGTGTCTGGCTCAGAAATAACAGTGCCAGCAAAGCCATAGCGGTCAACAGGCTTCAATGAAGCACGATCACGAAGATTATAGTGTGCGGAGGGCTGAGTGGAAGTGCCCTTAGCTGTAGATGTCTCAATGGGAGATGAGACATCAGTGGGCGACTCAACAGGAGGTGAAAGATCCTGGAGTTGACAACCGTAGGTGTAGATCACAGGAGGTTTAGAGTCATAGATGGACCGAGTCGGTTCAGAAGACTCAGAGGGCAGCGGAGAAGAGGGTGGAGGAGGTAGAGATGGTGAAGATGGAGGAGGAGGAGGAGGTGGAGATGGTGGAGAGAGTGGTGGTGTTGGTGTGGAAAAATCTCAGTGGAAATGGGTGGATCTGGAAAAGTCATGAAGGACAAAGGCTCAACAACAGCTCGAGGAGAAACATCAGTGGAAGGCCGAGGATAGAAGGGACGAGACTCATCAAAAGTAACGTCCCGAGAAATCCGCATGCGACGAACGACCGGATCCCAACAACGATAGCCCTTGTGCTCAGCACTGTAGCCTAAGAAAACGCACTCAACAGATTGAGGAGTTAGTTTACTGTAGCCTAAAAAACGCACTCAACAGATTGAGGAGTTAGTTTAGTGCGTTCCCGAGGAGCAAGAAGAACATAGCGCAGACGTCCAAAAAGGCGAAGACTGGAGTAATCAGGTGGATGTCCAAGAAGGTGCTCATACGGGATGCCACCTTTAAGAGTAGATGAGGGCTGAATGTTGGTTAAGTGGCTGTGGAGATTGCTTCGGCCCAGAAATGAGGTGGGACAGAGGAGGCAATCATAAGAGCACGAGCATTTTCAAGGAGGTGACGATGTTTGCGTTCAGCAACACCATTCTGAGCATGCGCGCCAGGACAAGAAAATTGTGAAAGCGTTCCTTCCTCAGAAAGAAATTGACGAAGGGCACCCGAAAGATACTCCCCGGTAGAACCAACACGAAGAACACGAATAGGAGCATCAAAATGAGTATAAATCATCCGAGCAAAAGTCTTACATATAGATAGAACCTCATTACGATGTTTCATGAAGTACACCCATGTAAAACGAGAGAAATCATCGATAAATATGATATAATATTGATGACTCTCTTTTGAAACAAAAGGTGCAGGACCCTATACATCAGAATGAACAAGGTCAAAAGAACGTTGTGACCCATACTAGAGGAATATGGAAGCTGCTTGAGACATTTCCTAGAACACCACGACGAACAAGGGTAGATAACCGAGAGCCACAAAGATGTCCCAAGTGATGATGCCACTAAGCAAAAGAGGAGGGTGTCGACTGAAGTAGACCAGCTGAACGAAGACGAGTCTCTTCATTACGAACAACAGCAAGAGCCTCCATCAAGGACACACATAGCTCACGAGCAACTAACTGGGCACAGAGAGGCTCAAACTCAGCACACAGACGAGTCAGAAAGTCATAGGTGCGACGAAGCTCGAGGTGGCTCTGTTGCTTCTTGCAAGAGTCACAGGTGTCGGGTGATAACTGAGGGCTAAGAGTGTCAAGCTCACACCATATTGCAGATGTCGAAAGAACTCCTCAACTGAACTGTCACCCTGCTGTAACGGCTGCTCTTGACGTAAGGCAGCAATATAAGTGGACCGACCAGAGGGCTCATAGCGCTGGCGCAGGAAAGCCCACATCTGAGCAGCATGCTCAAGCCGAATAACCTCTCCAGCCAGATGCTTTTCCATACTAGCAATAATCACAGCCCCAGCACGAGCGTATTCATCCAACCAAGTGCGATAAGCCGAAAGTAAGACATATAAGAGGCCATATCATCATCATAAGCTTCATGCAGGTTCTTTTGTTTATCTTCAGATGCTTGTTGAGGAATTACAGGCTGCACAGGGCGATCAAGCAAGACTGGACAGGGTAGCTCACCACTGATAGATGAAGATCATGTATATGCCACTTCATGTGTGGAACCCAATCATGATAATTAGTGCCATCAAAAATTACTAGACAGCGCTGAATCTGAGTACCACCGGTAGACGGAGCAGCAGGAGATGTCATCTTCCTTCTTCTTCTCCTCCTCCTCTTCTCTCTCTTTTTTACTCAACCGAACAAAGCAGAGCACTCGCGACCAAACCTCGGGCACGCGACACAAGGCTGCGCGCAAGGGCCGCGAGCAGACGATGCAAGGCCGTGAGCCGGAGCCGCGGGGCCGCGGGCGCGTGACGCTAGGCCGGGGCGCGCGACGCGGACAGAGCCGCGGGGCCCGGGCGCGTGAGGCGAGGCCGCGGGCGGGGCCGCGGACGCGCGATGTGGAGGCGTGACGCCGGCGGGCCGCAGGCGCGCGATTCCGGGCGGGCCCGCAAGCGCACGACTCCGGACGGGGTCGCAGGGCCAGGAGACGCGAGGAAGGAGCCACGGCCGGCGACTGATGCGCACGAGGAGCTCGCGACGCACGGAAGCGGGACTGGAGAATCGCACGGAAGAGGCGATGGTGGAGCAGGGAAGAGCACAACGGAAGAGCGTGCGAGGTAAACCCTAACCCTAGAACCTTAGCTCTGTTACCATGTTAGGAATAATGAAGCTCAATCTATTCCTGAGGCAACAGCCCAAACATGTACATGGGTTGGGCATATATGCATCAAGGCCCTTATACAAAGAGGAAAATACAAAGAGAAAAGTAATATACACCCTATATCTAACAGGAATATCCAGGACAATTTCTTGTTAGTACAGCAAATTGTGAAATCTCTACACAGAAAGAAGGAAGCTCACATCTTGCTCAAGTTGGATATTTCGAAGGCTTTTGATTCTGTGTCCTGGTCATTTCTATTGGAAGTATTGCGACATGTGGGGTTTGGACAGCGGTGGTGTGACTTACTATGCCTGATCCTGTCAACTTCCTCCACGCAAGCATTGGTGAATGGTGAGCCGGGAGAGATTATTACACATCAGCGAGGTCTTAGACAGGGGGATCCCCTCTCTCCCATGTTATTCATACTGGTGATGGATGTCCTGAACTCAATGGTAAGGTATGCAACGATGAATGAGTTACTGCAGCCGCTATCCATTCAACAAGTCCGGCATCGAATCTCCTTCTATGCTGATGATGCGGTGATATTCTTAAGACCCTTCAGTTCAGATTTGATTGTTGTTAGACATCTTCTTGATCTGATTGGACATGCATCTGGTCTTAGAACCAATCTGTCCAAAAGTTCAGCCTCCCCTATCCATTGTACAGATGAAGAGCTGACACTCACTGCCAACATTCTCTCTTGCTCCATCAAGGATTTTCCCTGTACTGATCTTGGGCTTCCACTCACAATTGGTAAGCCAACCAAGGAGGTATTGTTGCCTTTACTAGATAAGGTGGCTGAATACCTCCCAGGATGGAAGGCATCTTTAATGAACAGAGCAGGACGGCTGGTAATGGTGCGCGCGGTCCTGACTGCAGCTCCTATTTACCTCTTGACAGCTATGGATATGCCAAAATGGTTTTTTAAAGCTATAGATAAAAAAAAGAAGAGGGTTCCTTTGGAAGCGACAAGAGCAAGCAAATGGGGGTCACTGTTTGGTAGCCTGGGAGAAAGTACAGCGGCCAATCGAATATGGAGGGTTGGGCATCCATACTTTAGAACTGCTGGGCTGCGCTCTAAGAATCCGATGACTTTGGGCACAGAAGACTGACCTCGACAGACCATGGGCAGGACTCCCAGTCTCAGTACCTCGTAAGGCTCAAGCCCTTTTTGAGGCCGCAGTGGATGCCATTGTTGGAAATGGGGAACAGATACTGTTTTGGACCGATAGGTGGCTGGATGGTCACACCATGGCTGAAATAGCCCCAAATTTGGTCAAAAGAGTGACAAAAAGAACAGCCAAGCGGCGAACGGTGGCTCAAGCAATCCAGAGCAGAAGTTTGGTTGGTGACATAAAAGGAGCTCGCACAATAGACATGCTGATTGAATACTTCCATATTTGGGATATTTTGGATGGCTTAGTCTTGCAGCCGGATGTGCAGGACCGTTACACTTGGAAGTTATCCCAGGACGGGACATACAGCAGCAAATCTGTGTATGGAGCATTCTTCATGGGAACCATCAAGTTTGGACCATGGCGAAAGATTTGGAAAACATGGGCGCCCCGCGGTGCAGATTCTTCATCTGGCTGGTATTCCACAATAAGGTCTGGACAGCAGATAGGTTGGCTAAAAGAGGCCTCCCCCATCCAGATGCTTGTCCCTTCTGTGATCAGGACGAGGAAACTATACATCACCTGCTTGTCGGATGTGTATTCACTCGCCAAGTGTGAGCCTTGTTATTCCAGAAGCTGAACCTACTGTTTTTTGCTCTGGACCCAAGTGTGAGACGATTTTCGGGATGGTGGAGGAAAAACTATTGCAGCAGCTCCAAAGGAAATGAGGAAGGGTCTGAACACTTTGATAATATTGGTCGCTTGGGAGACCTGGAAGCATCATAATGATTGTGTCTTCCAGAACGTAAGGCCAAATGTTCAGGAGGTTATCAGTGCTGTGTGTACGGAGGGTAGTCTTTGGTGCATGGCCGGGGCCTCCAAGCTCACACAGCTTTTATCCTGGTCGCTCCCCTCTGGAGTTTGAGTCCTGGAGGTCGTTGGTCGTCTTTTAGCTTGTGGCGCGTTGATGTTCTTTCTGGTATCCTTAGTGTGTGTATTGTGCATGTGTGTAGGTGTGTGTGTTCTGCTGCTCGGGTTGGGGTCTTCTAGACCCGTGTACTTGTTTTCTCTACCTTAATGAAATGACGCGCAGTTCTCCTGCGTGGTTCGAAAAAAAATGGAATATGTATTGGTGCAATCATTTGTTTTTTTAAAAAAATTCCTCATAAATTTACTGGCTTTCAGAAACACCTAGAAATCTGGAAATTTATAGAAAACAACAAACATCTCATCGCATTTTAGACAGTGGTGTCGAGTCTATCTCAAGCAATGTCTCAAAAAACTTTGAATTCCTGACATTTGAAGCCAACTCTGTCGACTCCTGTTTTGGTACATATTGGTAGATTTTTGAAATTCTGATTTCAACTAAAGTTTTGACATTAGTTAGTTGAAACCTGAAAGTTTCCGTGCTAGTGTTACCAGATGTTAAGCTCCTATATGTGCTTCTTTTTCTTCCTCTACTATATTTGTTTATAGTTTCTCCGATTCAGTTTATAAGGCATAGTCAGGCACAGTCTTCCAAATTATAATTTAACCATTCATCTATTATGTTATATTTTATGATTATAAAAATATGAAAATTTGGTAGTATATTTATTATAAATCTAACCTTATCAAGTTCGCATTGTAATAGTTAAAAATTGTTGGCCTAATTATTGGTCAAAAATTTGTATTTTTGAACTTGATTTGCATATGCACCTTATAAACTAGACCGGAGGAAGTGTACTTAAATGTATGGCAAGTTGGCGTCCATGAAAAAGCGACATTCAGTGGTAATCCTGATTTAACAGCAACACTTCTTTTCTGTGATAGTTTTTGTCCGACAGTAATGATATTACATTTTCAGCTCATTCGTGATGAAATAAAAGCCGGAAAGTGATAAAGAGATCTACAATAAACTAGAGGATGAGTATGGAGAGACAGTACTATATGCCCCTAAATTTGATCTTCAGACTGCTGGGATATGGCTTTCACCTGTAAGCCCTAATAAAAATCTACCATTTTGTATATGTTTTCCGTTTGTCTTATATAACTGTATGGCATGTGCTACTCCTCAAGAGCTAGTGACTCACTGGCTCGTCAAATCCCCTGAAATCTGTTTATCTGAATCTGAGAACAAGCATTTGGTGTTCTCATTGAGTCCATTGTGTACAGGTCATTGTGGGTGGTATAGCAGCTGGCATCTGGGCTTACCAAAAGCACAGGCAAAGGACAAATGTTCACATTATGGCTCTGAACCTAGTCCGAGGGGTACCACTGACTCTGAGGGAGAAGGAGACCACTGAATCCAAGGAAGTGGTGGTGGCCAGGCAAATGATGTAGAATTCACGGAGGCCGTCTTGTGGCGACCACGCTAGACCATTTCTAGCAGATAAAGCCATAAAGGGGGAGGGTGGGGATGAGAACCGTCTTGTGTTGTCGCCCTTGCTGCTGCTTTGTGCAGGATCTGATACCTGCTAATGAGTTTGACAAGGTCATCACTTATTCCATTACAACCCATAACATTAACTTCTCAAATTTTTATTATAAAATAGATGTATCTACAGTGTTTCTTCTACCTTTGTTTCTTGTTTCTATCTGTAGACAAATGTCACCCCTTTCCTCTTCTTTCATTGGCAAACTTTAGGGCCTGTTCCTGTTTAGATGTGGTGATTTTTTTTGTTCTTGTATTTATTCAGTGACATTGAACTGATTTTTATAAAATTCCTGCATGATTCCATGAAATCTCTGTTGGTTCCTGTGAAATTCCCGCATTCCAAACTGACCATTGTACCACATTTGATTGCATGGCCACCATCCTTGCAGTATCTGCACCAAGGCACTAGTATTCCTTTGCTCATTACCTCTAACCCCACTGATGCTTTACTTTGTCAAATCCTGTTTATTCTCTGGTATATTTGGAAAGCACGTAATGATAATAGGTTTCAGAGACAAACCTGGACATCTGTTCAGGTACATCAAACAGCTAATGCCCACATGCATACTCACTTGTCAGCTATCAGAGAACAGGATCAACAGCAAGCCGAGCACCTTCAACAGCCTGATCCAACAATGCTGCATGCAAGCACAGCCATCGGTGATGAAAACCAAGGTACACTGAACTCCCAGGCAGGTTTCGATCTACAACTACAGGATGAACAAGTTGCTCAACCATCAGGCCATCCAAGCCTCTACACTGATGCCATCACGGTTGGCAACCAGGGTGTCCAGTCAACATCAAGGATGATGGCCATGAACTCTTATCACACAGGTATCGTGTCTTATTCTGTACGTGCTCCAGGAATGCAACTCCAACACTCCGTTCAGCCTGAACAAAGGATGTCGACTGCCCAGATACCAGGACATCAGAACCACTACGTTGTGCCATCTCCATTGCCAACCAAGGTATTCAGACTTGTACTGCAGGGTTCAACGAACAACGGATGCTCAGCTCTCATGCAGGGTTAACCCACGAGGTTTTACCAGAACTGATCCCAGGGATCAGATGCTTCGTTGATACCTCAACTGCACCAGACACCCCAATGAATCAGCCTCAACAAGCTGGAATAGGTATTCTTTTTGTCAACATGCAGGTTCATCCGGCGAGCTCCATATACATCAACGCAACGGTGCAGAACTCCACCTCAGTGATCATGGCAGAAGCAGCGGCGCTAGCTCTTGCTGCCAAGATTGCTTGCTGCCTCCAATTCGGCAACGTTTCCATCCTATCTGACAATAGTCAGCTAGTTCAATTCCTTGCCCTCGAAGACCACAATCACCCACCAGATTGGAGGAAGAAAACCTTTACTCGGGAATTTGATAATTGCAGGGAAGCTTCTCCGATGAGCCTGTACAAGATTAGCAGGTCACATAATTCCATAGCCGATGCCCTTGCTAGGTAAGCATCATCTGTACAAGTAGAATCACATCACCCCTCTACAGGCTGCCGCACATATGGAGCTCATAGTTCACAGTGTCCATTGCTTATGGCACTTAATTCTATAATCCTACCCTCTGTAAGGTTACTAACAGCTTTGTGCTGTTAATCAATATATAAATGTTGTTTGTCAAAAAAAAACGTATATATAATGTTAGTTAAAGGCAAGCCCTATATCACTATATGTATATAACTACTCATCCCTATACATACATGCATACTTTGTTTATACAAGTACTTTGAGGAGATTAAATCAATAGAATTTGAGGGCACATTAAAGTTCCCAAATAAATTTGTGGTGGTAGCAAAAGTTCATAATAGGAACTATTATGCTTCCGACGGAAAAGTTTCGCCACATCTACGGCAGTTAAGGCTGTCACGATAATTTTTCATTCCTCTTTTTGAAGGGCAGTTGAAAACCTGATAAGCCAGTTTAAAAGTTAAAATATGTCAGTCATATGGTGCTCTTTTGCAGTGGAATATTCGAACTTAAATCACAGCTATAGTTTGACTGAATATACCAATCATAATCTACGAACAAATGAATGTGTTCGCCTGAGCTTATATATTAGCCACCATATAGTGTTTTTATGTCACAAAACATCAGCGAAACGAACAGTTATCACTAGTTTTTCGAATTTTATCTGTATGGATCAAAATTCATCATGTTACCTAACATATGCCTTGCTTTTCCCTCCCTATTCTAAATTATAAGATATTTTAGCTTTTATAGATATGTATTCTTTATGTATATTTAGATTCTATACCATGTCTAGTCTAAATATATAGTAAAAAAAGGAAAACTCAGGTGTAGCTTCCTTTCATGCAACAATTATTGAATATATTTTATGTTAATCAACAATGTTTGAATTCGAGAATAAAAAACCTATTAGAAAAAAATCATAAACCCAACAAATCTCATCTGTATTGGCACTGTGAGAAAATTAATAATTTATAATGATTTCTATAGTCGGACAAGAAAAAAAATTAATATGTTATGACACAAACAGAAAACAATTAACAATTCAGAAGAATAAGATGATGGACAAATTAAAAATTACAAACAAAGGAAAGTTGTGTCTAAATATTCTTATCTCAGTCATGTGAGCTTGCAAGTAGTTTTCTGTCGCCTAAAACTCTTGGAGATTTCAGGGGTCTAAAGAATAGGAGATGTGAAAAGTAACGTATCAAAAAAAGATCAAAACATTTTAATTTGGTACGGAGTAAGTACGTAGTTATTTAAAGTGTATAAACTTAGGTCGCGTTTGTTTGCTTCTTATACAGAACCATGACGCATTGACGCAGACAACGTCCCCAGACGTTGAATTGTGAGCGTCCGGGTTAGATCATGCTGCCTGGCCAACGAACACTTTAGTTAGGTACCGTCATCACCCACCCAAGCAGCACTGAGAGAAGATTCCTTGTCATCCTGGGGGTGCTAGTTTAAGCGCTAATCAAGCAACTTATGTTTCAATCAACGCTGCACGCTGCTGTCAATCAAGAAAGAGAGAAAGCAACGTCTGTGGCATTGTATCCAACGGGGCACATTGCACGCCAGCTCCCATTTGGCAGAGCTCACCGAGCTGATTCTCTGTTGAATCCAGTAAAAACTCTGCCAAAAAGTTTTTTCATAGAGAATTGATTCTTTGCTCATTATGTGAAGTGATTCTCTAAAATGATAAAGAGGCTCAAGCTGAAAAGAGTAGTTTCTCATATTCTTCATCATGATTGTAAGAGTTTATTTATAATAAAGAATTAAAGAGAGTTACTTTCAGCACAAAATTACTTTTCTTAGAGAATCAGCTTCTATATATATATATAAGATGAAAAGCTCTACCAGCAGATGAACAGCCTAAATCACATTAGGATTGCCCAAGCCAAGATCGTGTTTACACATCACCCAGGTAGAAGTACGGTAAACTAATACTAATACAGTAATTCTAAAAAAAGTACTAAAGGACCAAACGAAAAATCAGTTGAAACAGGAGAGCGGAGAGTCGATGAGTCCTGGATTGAATCTTGATGATGATTTCGTTTACAAAACACTCTATAGTGCAGACTTTTGTAGCAGCCTCTAAACAACAGAGAAAACAGGGTATATATGAGCATTAGCAGCTGGTGGAC
This sequence comes from Bothriochloa decipiens, assembly GCA_023333625.1. NCBI lineage: Eukaryota > Viridiplantae > Streptophyta > Magnoliopsida > Poales > Poaceae > Bothriochloa > Bothriochloa decipiens. The sequence goes on from CM041640.1 coordinate 32,443,556, forward strand.
CGCAACGTGGATCGGATCAAGACATCTGGACCGTCGCTTCGGGCCGGAAGCCTTCCTTGAGAAGTGCCGCCATCATCCAAAGCTTCACGGAGGCCTCGCCAATGGCCGCATCTCCTACTTGATGTTGGCTCACCTGCACGTAGGTACAATTGCAATGATAATCCACACAAATAATTAACCACTAGCTAATCGATTTCAATTATTAACCAAAGTCAAATACTAGCAAGAAATCCAATGGATCCGTCCATCCATACCTTGAGCGTGAGCGTTGACACGACGCGGTCGGGGCCCGACCGGCCGACGCTGGAGCTCTCCACCCGGAAGCACGCCAGCGACTCAGCGGCCGCGCACAGCGGCGCCGCCACGCCGTCCCGCCGCTCGCACTCAACCGTCACGAAGAACCTGCCCTCGCCGACCTGCGCCGCGCCAACGTGCATCAGCCGGGCGCCGTTGCCCGCCGCGGTCCCCGCATCGCGGCGCTCCTGCTGCTGGCGTCGGCCCGGCCCCGCGCGGCGGCCGTGCTGCGGCTGCTCCTGTCGGCTAGCAGGCGGCGACATCGGGCGGGCCTCCAGCACCGCCACCTCCTCCTTGAGCTTCCTGGCGTGCGCCTGCAGGTTCTTCACGTACACCACCGCGTCGGCGATGATGGACGCCTTGTCCATCTGCATGGCGCGCGCGTGGACATGAATCGAATGCATGCGTCGTGGAAATCATGTAAACCCTGCAAATCGATTGATCGGAGCCTAACCTTTGTGATGTTGGGGACGAGCGACCTAAGCTCGTAGAGCTTCTCCTTCATCCGGACCCTCCGTTTGCGCTCCGACACGATGGTCTTGGACCGGTCCCTTCTCTTCCGCGTCGCACGGGCCGACACGTCGTCGCCGTCGCCGTCGTCGCGGTGCAGGTGCGGCTCGGAGGCGAGCTCCCCTTCCCCGGAGCCGCCTTGCTCCCCAGAAGGAGGGCTCGCGTCGCCGTCCAAGGATATGCTCGGTGGCGGAGGACCGTCTGGGGAGCCGTCGTCGTTGGACTGCCACTGCTGGTAATCTCCCATGCTGCCGGTGCCATTGACATCGTCGCCATCGGCCTGCTGGCCACCGAACAGCTCCTCGCCGAGCTGCATGAGGTCCTCCACCCACCCGCCGTCGTCGGTGGCGTCGCCGACGTGTTCCACGAACAGCCCGCCGTTTGGGAAATGGGCGGGGTCTTGGCCGCTGTCGTCGACGGCAAAGAAGCCCGCCGGGCTGCTGGGCATGAAGTGCTCCAAGTGCAGCAGCTGGTGCTCCATGTCCATGTTGGTTCAAGACTTCAGGTAGTGGTGGTGGTGCTGATCTTGTTATTGGAAAGGGATTGGAAAATGCTGGTGACCTTGGATTGGAGGCCGAGGCCGCAAGTGGCGAGCTCGTAGTATATATAGCTCTGCTAGTCTGAAACGGGACTAGGACGATCGGATTCCATTTGTCATCACGATTAATAAACTGAATTGAAGGAGTGGAATGATAAGAAACTAGGTGCCGCTTACTAGTAGTTAAGAAAGAACTATGCCAACAAGTTATATTGTTCTAGTAACTTCTGCAACTGAAAGGTTGCCAGAAACAAGCCGTCAGCCTATTCATATCATTTACAGTATCCAGAATGAAATCCTTAGCGAATTACATATATTTATTAAGGATCAAAGGTGCTGAACGGTAATTATCCATTCCTTGGAGCTTCGACCAGTAAGATACTGGAAATAAAGCAGCTTCCCTAAGTAAAATAAATAAATAAATAGCTATCAAAAAATTCTATCATCTAGTTGTTTTCAAGCGCATCCCTTAAATAAAACCGTTATTTTTGGGTGCGTCACTTAGGTGAAACCGTGCCAACGTATGAACACTATGCTAGTTTCTTAAGCGGTCCATTTCTCGCACTTAGCAACTTTTGGGTAAGGGTTGCTTGAATATTTCACGAAGAGACATCCAGTCATATATTACTTTTGTAAAACGGTACTTAAAATTATAGTTTACTTTATTTTCTTTGTAAAGTCGAACTATTCTAATTTTGATCAAATCTATAGAAAAAGACATCAACGCCTATAATATCAAATTAGTTTTCTAAATTCTTCATGAAATATATTTTATACTAATATTTATTTCAAAATATTTTTCTAAAATATGGTTAGACGAGTTAGAGAAAAATTACTTAGTACAAAGCTAAAATTAACTACTGGAATGGAGGAGCACCCAAAGTGATTCACTAGACATCCTTGTACTTGATAATTAAACTGAAATCCATATATGCATCCTTGAAGACTCTTATATAAAAAGAAACCGCACTAGTAAATTATCTTCGTATGCAATGTGTCCACCTTAGCAGCCCACTTTTATTTATAACTAAAGTTTACTTGCACAAATAATTACGATATTCATGTCACCGAGACACATCATCCACTAACATACACTTAGGGCGTGTTTGGAAGGGTGGCCCGTGACAGCGCGGCCCAAGATCTAGGCTGCGGCTGGCCACAACCTGCACGTTTTGGGCCACCCCCACTTATTTGGGTCTTTGGCCCAAAGGACCCAGGCCCTTCTGAGGCCGTGTTTGGTGCATACTTTGGGAGCCAGACTACCAGCCCAACCGCCACCAACTGATAAGATGTGGCCGTGTTTGGTGACGGGCCTGGCTGGGCAACCGCCAGCAGCTCAAGGAACAAGGCCTCAACCACCAGCAACAATGGATCAATTTAAGCAGAAATTTTGCAGCATTTTTACACCCAAATCTTTGCCTCAGTTTCAATGTAAGCAATACCACATCATAGGCAAGTTTTTCATAGTTATGCCTCAAGTTTTGAATATGATGGAGTTATTCAAACATGTAGATTTCATTGATGGCTAGAGTGAAATACAAATGCAAACAAAACCAAACAAGAAGCAGCCACATGGATGCCATGGAACCCCTGGGAACATCATTCAGAGCCATCATCTCAAGCTAGTGCTTGGTGTTGCTGCTGAATGTCTGTTTCCCAAGAGCTTGATGACACTCATGAAAACAACAAAGAAACAAAGCAAACAACCAGCCATCTCATTCAATTATTTGCATCATAGGCCATTGTAATTCCTCATTATCCATAAAAAAACAACAACAAACAACATAGACCATCATGACAGAAACTTAAGCAAGTTTATAGTACCGACAAGTCTCCCAAGTGGCCAAGAGAAGCCACAATAGTTGTGTAATACAATACCAAGTTCTGCCCAACATTCCAGGGCTCAAAGGTTGTCCATGCAACAAAGTGGACCAAATAGTTAGCCACCCTCTCAGCAAAATAAAACCCCAAAAGGACAGCAAGTTAGCCAGACTACCTACACAGGTTTCTACAGTCCAGTGTGTCAACTGTAGTCAAAAGAGCAGAGAATGGACGAGGGAGGTGGAGGAACTATACATCTCAACAGTCAACTCCCTCAAAGGACAGCCACCCAGCAGCACTCAAGAACTACACAAAGGAGTTCTTGGTCAGGAAGGTCCTAAGCCAAAGTGCCCTATGTCTATCACTCATTCCAACAAAGCCCCTGCCTTAGGCCTTGTTGTCCAGCAGGTAGGTGTAGGCTAGGATCAGTGCCTCCTCAGTAAACCCAGGGGTCTCCATCATAGCTAGGTAAAGGTTAGCATCAACATAGGCTGGTCCAATCTCTCTAAGAGCATTGGCCACATTGTTCGCTGCATCAGACATGTTAGTGAGAAGGAGTTTCTCAGTGAATGTGCCCCTCTTCCTCTTCCCCCCCTACACTAGAGTTGGTCAAGATCTCTGTGGCCTGGCTGCTGCTGGGTGGCACAGGGGTGGTCTTCTCCTGACCGCCAATCTTGAAGGAGGCCCCCTCAACCTTGAAAGCAACAGTCTTAGTCTTAGGGCGTCCAAGAGACTCCCCAGACCCAAGTGCATGCTTGCTAGTGGCCAAGGCACCTCCAAAGATGGCCTCCATCTTAGTGTAGAACCTAATAGGGCAGTTCAGGAACTTGCATCCTTAGGGCGGGTCTGCACATAGTTCAAGTTTTGTAACAGTTAGTACTAAAAGGAAACAACTCTAGAAGCACAGAAGCATAGCTAGAAATCTGGAATAGATCATACCCCAATGTGCCCAGCATAGTGCTCTCCATCAAGCATGATGGCATTGATGTCAACATCCCAAAGAGCCCCTCTCAAATATTTCAGCTTTGAGATCCTAGACCACTTCTGCCTCCATTTCCTCAAATGGTTGTACACCTAAGTTGAGCTCACAATCTCACCAGTGAACTCCTTTAGGTGCCTGGCAACCTGGTTTACATCCTTGTCCTTGAAAACCTTCTCAGTCCTGGTACCATCACTTAGCAACTGTGCCATCCTACTCGGCACAAAACCAGATGAGGTGTTGCTCCACCTCATGGGCCCTACAGCTGGTGCAGCTGCTGGAGGGTCAGCATCAGCAGGAGTAGCTAGTGAAGCAACTGGAGCAGCATTGTGGTTATCAATAATGGCAGCTTCCTGAGCCTGAATGAGAGCCTCATCCCACACAACACTCAGGTACCCCTCATCAGAAGAAACCTCATGAACAGGACTAGGAGCCATCCTATTTTGTACACAACATACAACAGATAGGCATCCAATTATAGTAGACAAAAGATTGCAGAATAAAATATAGAAAAAGACATCCAAAATATGAAGATGAAATGAAACAATGGTCTCAGGTTGTCCAAATATTATTACAACACCATCACAAATCCAAGAGTTCCATGCCAGGGCTAAGAAACAAGACATCAACTTAAATTACAAAACATGCATCAGGTCCTAGGGGTTCCCCTACCCTCTCACATTGAATTGCAGATTGCATCCCTTCTGGCCGCCATGGCTTGGGAGTTGAGGTATTCTATAGGCTGGTGGTCAGGGTCAACTGGTGGCACCCAATCTTCACTAGGGAAGACTTCATCTACTCCATACCCTAGGATCCAATTGTGCAGAATGCAACAGGCCAACACAAGCTTCACTTGTGTTTTTATAGGGGTGGAAGGGCTTGTTGTCCAGGATACTGAACCTATTCTTGAGACCCCCAAATGACCTCTCAATTGTGACCCTAAGTGAGGAGTGCCTGAGGTTGAACAACTCTTTAGCATTGGGCAGGATTCTTGGGCCATACTCAGACAGATGGTACCTCACCCCTCTGTAGGGAGGGCAGAAGCCATTTCTGACACCATATATCCTGCATCTACAAGGTACATTTTACCTACATAGAAACAAATAGGCTCTAACCTTAAGTAACCCTCCCACCTAGCTAGGACATAAGTGAACTTCATGTCACAGCTGCAAGCAGCCAGAACATTCTGTGTGGGGCTAGTCCTCCTACCCCTGAAAGGTTGCTGCATCCTCCTAGGCACCCTTGCCAGCACATGAGCGCCATCAATGAAAACAACAACATCCTATAAAATTATGCAGCTAGAATAAGAACAATGGGAGCCAGGGCTACTTAAGGTTAAGTGTGTGAGGCATCATGTTAGTTTGGGTTACCTTAAAGTATGGGTACCATCTGTAGCTACCTAGGATCTTAGCATCAGTTTGTGTGGATGGAGGCCTGATCATTTCCTTTCTAAGCTCACCAACAACAGTCAAAACCTGAAGGAAGTGCCTATGGATAGTTTCACTTGACCCCCTGAAGCAGTGGTGGACAACCCTATACCTTTGGTTGTGGCCAACCACGTGAAGGAACATTGCAACCTGTTCCTCAATTGACACTCCAGCATTGTCAACAAGGAGAGCCCTGGTCCTAAATAGGTTGCACAGCCCAAAGAAAGGTGCCCTCCTCATCCTAATCATATTAATGCATTCTACATCTGAGGAATGGTAGATGGCCAAGAGGGTTCTCTGCCTATGTCATTCTGCATCACATCTAAGGCTATATAGGAGTGGGTTGGGCTCAGGGTCTTCATCACTGTCGGTCTTCTTTCTTTTTAGGGTAGATACAACAACAGAAACCATGGTAACCATCATGCCAGTACATGATTTTCAGCAGCAAGCCATCTACATGCATGTAAAATAAATTAACATCTACACTTCCATAGCCTTGGTAGGCATCAACAGGGACAAGTAGCTTATGAACACAACACAGCTGCTTCAATCAAGAAGCCTCCTAGTGCTAAAATGGACTACATCATCGACCACAAAAGAAACTCATACCAGCATCTCACAAATGCATAAAAGAAACTTGAAGACTGAAAAATAAACTCATAGCGCAATTCGATAGCCAAAGCATAGCATCCTTAACATGGTAGAAAGCATAAGAAACAGATAACCGTAAAGAAGGCAGAGGCAACAAGAGGGGGAATAGAGTCCCGCGTAAGTGGATATCACCTTGGGGTGCTCGGAGGAGGCACGGCGAAGCAGCGGTGAAGAAGAAGACGAGCCAAGGAAGAAGCACCAGGCAAGGAAGAAAAAGAAGCAGATCCACTCCGCTCCGCTCCGCTCCAAACCCTAGGTCACCACCGGCACCGAGGAAGAAGAAGTGCGCCGCCCGGAGTCCCGGCTTGGAAGGAGGTGCATCGCCATGACCGAGCAGATCCACGGCTGGGGAACGGAGACGAAGCCCGTCGTCAACCAGCTCACCATCGCCGCGCACCACCCCAAACCCTAGCCGGTTTCTCACGGGACTGCAAGAAGATGGAGGGAAGCGGGGAGAAGGAGAGGGCGGAGGGAGGGGAAGGAGCTTTATAGGCTATGGATTTCACGGCCGAGGAAGCGCGCGAAGAGGTTTCCGCGCTCCAGCGTGAGCCCGCCATAGCCACCCTCCGGCGGCCGAAATCGCCCCCAAATCGCCCCCTTTGCGCCGCAAGCAGCCGCGCTCGACTCGTACGCGAGATTCTGGCGTACGAGTGGAGCCCGACGGAAGGGGTCTTTTTGGCCCTGGCAAGCCACACCCCCCTCCCCCCGGGGCCACCCTTCCAAATAGCCCCTTAGTTGTCCACATCAGCATAGCACGTTATCCAGTAACATTAATCTTTAATAGTTAGTTTCTTCCTAAAAATATATTGGCTTGTCCTTAAGCTAAGTTGTACTCATCCACTAGAGTTGTTGTCTCCTTTAATTCATATACAAGCACACGGTTAAGTCAAGGCGTGACTTCGTTTCCCCACTTGTCACGTTTGACATCTACGATGTTTAGAACAACTGCAATTCCCTACCTAGTACTAGTACTAGTATTATAAATTTAGTCTCCTACATGAACAGAAAAAAGACTCAAAACGGCATGTCTCAACAAACTATCACAGTGAAGTATACCGACAGAATTGCCTCAAAAGGAATCATATGCCGTGACAAGGGATAAAATGGTCAAACAAATCCTAGATGAACGTCATTTACTCATAGTAGCTAGGTTTCTCTTTGTTTGACCACTCCCGTGACCTAGCAATTCCATGTGTATGTATGCCGGGATGACTCTAGCTAAAACCACAACACTGACGCTTGCACGAAGTTGCACCAATTTGGAGTTGGTATTAATCGTATTCAGGTCTATGGCCAGCTCATCTCATGGAGTTGCACTACCGCTATGTATCCAAAGAAGGCGGGTCAAGTGGCCCCTTTTCAAATGCAGGTGGGAAAAAACTAGTTTCTTTTCTCTTGACTTAACATACATATTATTTGGCGGTACCGCAACAAAGTCTTGGTATACATACTTCTTCTTGTTTGCAGGTTTTATGTAGACTATTCACTATAAGCTTATCCCATATGTGCAGAGGCATTACAACATTTGGTGAGATGCTCTAGCTTTTTAGGCTACGTGCTCTTGTAGAGGCCGGAAGTAGGTTCAAAATTATTGTGTCAATTTGATAACAGTTATTTTGAATTAATAAAGTCCTTTGTTTACAAAATATAGTGACGTTTTAAGTAATATGTTTTCTCTCTCTAAATGAACTGCATGACAAGGGCTTGGGAGATTCTGATAAGGCTGCATTCAGGGACTTTAAAACAGAAGCCTATCGACTAGATGGGTTTTGGGGTCTGTTTTCAAGTGAACCAAAAGTGACTTGTACCAAATAAGTGCCAAAATTGAACAAGTTGTGTATATAAGAACAAATATTGGAGAATCAATTTAGGTTGAGTAGTGCTTATTTCTATGCAATAGTTGCAGATTGACGTATTATCCGGCTAAAGGTCTGAACTTGGCTTCCTGGTAATCATGTTCGTTAGGGCGTTACCATCAGCACACTATATTATCCTTAAGATAAAGGTTATAGATTATACTAGGTCTAAGCAAAGGTCATGGATTATACTAGCAAATGATAATGCTGATCACTGTTCATCTAGTCGCTCTACTTAGTGCTCTAATACAAAAAGACGAGATTTCGGAAATGAAGTATTGCTAAGTCACACTGTTCAGTCAAGTGGCTCTGCATTTTTGAGACTTGAATAACTATTCAATCAAGATGCTAGAACGCTATCATTCATGCCGCATCAGCGGTTGTCGAGGATCTGGGAAAGGGGTATCCCAAATCCTCGATTAATTAGACTAATCCCCGAGGTCAGCAACGCAAACCCTCCAACGATGTCCCTCATCATCGCTCGAAAGCCCACAGGCTAAGGCATATTGGGCCGCCCCACGAACAGGCGTTGACAGCCCAAAGCCACAGCCTGCTCGACGAGTTACCACGCGGACCGAGACTGTACGCTCGAGGGTATAATCCGGGAACCCCTCGAGGACGGAACTTCGCTCGAGCGAACGAGCCCGCCCTCGAGGACGGAACTTCGCCCGTGCGAATAGACAGCCCTCGAGCACAGTATACCCCTCGACTACCTACCCCTCGTACGGATCTAGGTGCATTCAATGCATTTTACTTGCTCCCGCCTAACTGTATGGTCACAGTTACAGCAACAGTTGCGAATATGGCAGTCAAATCCTGCTTTTGCCGCCCATACCCCGGAATCCTGCGGATCGTACCTCACTGTTACGCCATACCAAGCACTGTGTCCCGTCCGGCACCTCCTCGAGGCTCAAAAGTCAACACATTCCCCGTATCTCCCGGGATTCGGTCTTATCCAAAGGGCCTCGACCCCCTCGACTCGACCCCCTCGACTCGACCTGAGGCCTCGACCGTCGCCCCTCGACACCGTCACGCATCCTCGAGCGGGACTTCGACAACTCCGGTCAACACTTCAACAACTCCCGACGCGACGGTTGCAGGACCTCCCATGCCGACGTACACCTTTACAGCAACACCGACATGGTCGGCATCGGCGTCATACGTCACCGACCACGTTAGCACTAAAAATATATACTCCTGTGCCTCTCCTTTGCCTATAAAAGGAGGCACCAGGGCTTGGGACAGGGGGGCCGAGATCCGTGAGCTTCATACGCTAAGGCTTTAGATCACAGAACTACACCGTGAGACAGTGTGAAGTAGAGAGCTAAGTGCCCGAGATGCTCAAGCTCTAGCTCACGCTTCTCACGCCCGCTTGTATTCACCCCTGTACTAGCGGTGCAAGATAACACGAACTATCTCCCCCCGCTGGACGTAGGGCCTTCTTTGCCCGAACCAGGATAAATCGCCGTGTCCTTCTTGCATCACCCACCGGATTAAGGGAGCACGCAATTACGAATTTACTCGTTGGTGTTGATCCCCGGGGTCGAAACACCGACAGTTGGCGCACCAGGTAGGGGTCCTGCGTGTTACCAATGATTTCCTGCCATTCTTTCCGGATGGGCAACTCTGTTTCACCACTTCCTCGTGCTACGGTGATATGGTTCGGGAGCCTGGAGTTCATGTCCCTCGGACAAGGCTATGGCATGACCCTGCTCTCGATCAGTAACCCAAGCGGAGGTCGCAGTGTGCCCCCACGCTTAGGAGGGACCACTTGTCGGTCTCGCCACCATGCTGCCGCAACCAAAAGGAGGCGCGATCGGCGCCGTCATCGCCATCAACCTGAGTCGAGATTGGTGCCCGCTGCATTCCCCTCGCTTCTGACTGGTGATGAGGAGCCCCTTGTTGGAGGATTATCTGACCTGAGTTCGGGAGCAGAGGACGGACCGGCAGGGCTCCACGACAACCTCAACTTCACCTTCGCAATGCACTCATTGAGGGAGCCCGGCAGAGCTCCCCTGATGCGTGCAACCCCCACTACATCGAGCCTACTTCCGCACGAGCTGTTCGAGCGTCATCGACGGTTCCCATTCGGCCTCAACAATGCCGCAAAGGTCTCGACCTTGACCCGCGCCAACATGAGCACGACAGGGGATCGCCCAGGTGCCCTCCTTCGAGCAATGACGGATGTGGGGACGGTCATGCCGGCCTCCGTGGACTTGGGCTTTGCAAGAGCACCCGGCCCCCAGAGGTACACCGTCGGCACAGTCCGACAGCAGCTGCAGGAGAAGGCGGGGGGGACAATTCCCTATCTTCTACTACGGTGACCCTGATTCTGGCTCTAACCATTGGGACCCTACCCGCGAGTGTCTCCACATCGGCGGTGGCGTTGCCTCCAGTGAGGACATTATCGATCCGATGACCGATGAGGCTGCCGCTGCGGCGGGAGGGGCTCCCCCCAGAGCAGAGGTTCGACAACGAGTCGCACCCCGAGAGGCGTGCCCCCGTCCTAATGAGCAGGACGCACAGCTGGCACAAATTCAGGAGTTGCAGGCTAAACTCGCTGATGACCAGGAACGACTGCGCCAGCTCGAGCGAACCCTTGAGCAGGAGCGACCACCACCCGGCGAAAGAGCCCGAGCCAGGGCCCGAGAGGTCAACCGGCAGATCAACGAGGGCGGGGCACCCTCGAGCAAGACAGAACGTTGTCGCGACGGCTATGCTTCTTCGCAATATGCCCGCACCATCCAACTCGCAAGCTCGATGGGTACAACACGAGATCGAGGGTCTCGTCCAAGTTACTGCTGTTCAGCAAGCCAAGAGCTCAGCCTCATGGCATCGAGAGGCAGCTTCTGAACCACAGGACGAGCCCTCTCGGCCTGAAAGGGAGGGCTTGATCGATCAAGAGGTGCCCCCTGAGCGAAGAAGACACCAGCCCGAGATCGTATCATCGACAACCGTGCCCCGTGTGACGCGTGCCTCGATATCATTGAGAGCCGCAAGCAGAAACACGGGGACGCCGAGGATCAAGGGTACAGCGCCCATCGTGGGGGATGTTACGACAGCGATGAAGACCGACGGGCCCTGGAGCCACCGGGTCCCCGAGTTTTCAGCAGGACGATCCGCAACGCCCAGTTGCCCGACAAGTTTTGACCCCCCACGAGCATCATCAAGTACAACGGCGAAACCAAACCTGAGCTCTGGCTAGCCGATTTTCGACTGGCTTGTCAGGCAGGCGGGGCACGTGACGATCACGTGATCATACGTCACCTTCCCCTGTTCCTATCCGACACCGCACGTAGGTGGCTCGAGAAGCTTCCCCCTGACCAGATTCACGACTGGGTCGACTGGTCCAGATCTTAGAGGGTATCTTCAAGGGCACCTACGTGTGTCATGGAAACTCCTAGGAACTGCGCAACTGCAAGCAGAAACCAGGGGAGTCTCTGCGTGACTTCGCTCGGCGTTTCTCCAAGCTCTGAATTGAACTCCCCACATCTCTAATCTCAACATAATTCTAGCATTTTTTGTGGGTACGACCTGCAAGGACCTAGTTCGCGAGTTGGGGCACAACCGCCCTAACACCGTTGACGAGCTCATGGATGTGGTCGCCAACTACGCGGCTGGCGAGGAGGCGGTCGGAGCCTTCTTCGACGACGAAAAAGACAAGGCATCGGCAATCGATGTCGGGGGCTCAAACAAAGGTTCGAAGAAGAACAACAACAAGAAGAAGAATGAGCAAGGCAAGTGTGAGGTTGCAGATGACGATCTTGTCGTAGCAGCCGAACGCAAAAAACCTCGAGGTCCCCCCGAAGGGGCCATCTTCGACAAGATGCTCGAGGAGCCCTACCCTTATCACAAGGACGGGGCTAAACACAAATTCAAGGACTGCTGCATGCTTCAAAAGCACTTCGAGCAACTGGACGTCAAGAAGGGTGACGACAAAAAAGACCAGGGCTACAATGAGGGAGACAACAGGGAAGACGAAAAATTCCCCAAAGTCTACGACTGCTACATGATCTATGGAGGCCCCTCGACCCAGCTCACGCCTCGACACATAAGAGAGAGCGTTGAGAAGTCTTCTCCGTCCGAGTCGCGACACCCCACTACCTCGACTGGTCCGATGCACCCATCACGTTCGACCGCGACGACCACCCGGATTGCGTCCCCAACCCCGGGGCCTATCCGCTCGTCGTCGACCCAATCATTGTCAGCACCCGCCTCTCGAAGGTCCTCATGGACGGCGGCAGTAGCCTGAACATCATCTACCTCGAGACCCTCAACATCGTGGGGGTCAAGAGGTGCCAACTCCAACCCAGCGCCGGGGGCTTCCATGGCGTCGTACCAGGGAAGAAGGTTCTTCCCATCGGCCGCATTGACCTTCCCTTCTGCTTTGGCACCCCGGCCAACTTCAGGAAAGAGACCCTCACCTTTGAGGTGGTCGGGTTTCACAGGACTTATCACGCCATCATTGGCCGACCAGGCTACATGCAATTCATGGCGGTCCCAAACTACACCTACCTCAAGCTCAAGATGCCAGGACCCAGAGGCGTCATCACCATCGGCTCCTCCTATGAGCACTTGTATGACTGCGATGTCGAATGCGTCGAGTACGGAGAGGCTGTCAAGCAAAGCGTGATGATGGCTTTGACCCTTGAGCACTTCACCGACGAGGTGCCCAAACCTAAGCATCACGCCGGCAGCTTCGAGCCAGCGCAAGACACCAGGAAAATCCCCCTCGACCCGAGCTGCTCCGATGAGAAGGTGCTGATGATCGGTGCCAACCTCAGGAGCAAATAGGAAGCAGTGCTCATCGACTTTCTCCACGCGAATAGTGATATGTTTGCGTGGAGTCCTTCGGATATGCCGGGCATACCGAGAGAAGTCGCCGAGCACGCCTTGGAGATCCGAGCTGGGTCCAGACCGGTGAAGCAACGCCTGCGCCGCTTTGACGAGGAGAAACGCAGGATCATCGGCGAGGAGGTACACAGGCTTTTGGCAGCTAGATTCATCAAGGAGGTTCATCACCTCAAATGGTTAGCTAATCCCATGTTAGTTAAGAAAAAGAATGGAAAAATGCGAATGTGTGTTGACCATACTAGTTTAAACAAAGCATGTCCCAAAGTTCCATTTCCTTTACCACGCATTGATCAAATTGTTGACTCTACCGCGGGATGTGAAACCCTCTCATTCCTTGATGCTTATTCCGGCTACCACCAAATCAAGATGAAAGAGTCTGACCAGCTCACGACTTCCTTCATCACACCTTTTGGCATGTACTGCTACATCACCATGCCCTTCAGCCTTCGAAACACCGGGGCGACGTATCAGCGATGCATGCTCCATGTCTTCGGCGAACACATAGGCGACGCGGTCGAGGCCTATGTCGATGACATCGTGGTGAAATCCAAGAAAGTCGACAACCTCATCCATAACCTCGAAATCACATTTGGATGCCTTCGAGCCAAGAATATAAAACTCAACCCTGAGAAATGTGTCTTTGGAGTGCCTCGGGGCATGATCCTCGGATACATCATCTCCCAGCACGGGATTGAGGCCAACCCCGAGAAGGTCGCAGCCATCACGTGAATGGGTCCGATTCAAGATCTCAAGGGCATACAGAAGGTCACGGGCTGCCTCGCGGCTCTCCGCTGTTTCATCTCACGATTGGGGGAGAAGGCCCTGCCCCTGTATCGCCTCTTGAAAAAATCCGAATGCTTCGTATGGACCATGGAGGCCGAGAAGGCCCTCGACAAACTGAAGAGCATGCTGACTTCCGCCCCGATCCTCGTCCCTTCTTGATCAGTGATGTCGACTGAACCACCCGAGCCCCTCCTCCTCTACGTCACCGCGACCACTCAGGTGGTAAGCACGGCCATAGTGGTCGAGAGGCAAGAGGAAGGGCATGCCTTGCCCGTCCAGCGGCCGATCTACTTCGTCAGTGAAGTGCTTTTAGAAACTAAGATCCGCTACCCGCAGGTGCAAAAGCTGCTCTACGCCATCGTCCTTACGCGTCGCAAGCTTCAGCATTACTTCCTCAGCCACCCGGTTACCGTGGTGTCTTCTTTCCCCTTGGGGGAGATCATCCAAAACTGGGAGGCTGCTAGAAGAATTGCTAAGTGGTCGGTCAAGCTTATGGGTGAGACCATCACCTAAGCACCACGGAAGGCCATCAAATCTCAGGCGCTGGTAGATTTCATTACTGAGTGGACCGACACCCAGTTGCCGCCAGTTCAAATCCAAGCCGAGCTGTGGATGATGTACTTCGACGGGTCGCTCATGAAGACAGGAGCAGGCGCAGGCTTGCTCTTCATCTCACCCCTCAGAGTCCACATGCGCTACATCATTTGCATCCACTTTGCCACATCCAATAACGTCGCTGAGTACGAGGCTCTTATCAACGGGTTGCGTATTGCCCTCGAACTCAGGGTCCGACACCTAAACGTTCGAGGTGACTCGCAAGTCATCATCAACCAAGTGATGAAGGCCTCGAGCTGCCACGACGCCAAGATGGAAGCCTACTGCAAAGAAGTGCGCAAACTGGAAGACAAGTTCCACAGCCTCGAGCTCAATCATATTGCTCGACGCTACAATGAAGCTGTGGACGAGCTCGCAAAGATCGCATCAACTCCAGGTACTGTCCCTCCGGACGTATTCTCAAGAGACCTCTTCGAGCCCTCTGTCGACTTGGGCTCGAGGGATGGCACCGCACCCTCGACACTCGAACCCCTTGCCTCGACCGAGGCCCCCTCGACCGGGGGCTGAGGTCATGGAGATCGAGGGGACACCTCCTCCGTCGAGCCCACCTCCAGATTGGCAAGTCCCTTTTCTCGACTGCCTCATTCGAGGGGAACTCTCGGAAGATCAGACCGAGGCTCGCTGGATCACGCGATGAGCCAAGTCCTACGTCATCTACGGTGTTGGCAAGGAACTCTACAAACGAAGCCCATTGGGTATCCTTCAGTGCTGCATCACTATCGAAGAAGGCAGGAGGCTCCTCGAGGACATACACTCGGGGGCTTGCGGCCACCACGCAACGCCGAGAACCCTCGTTGGCAACGCCTTCTAACAGGGTTTCTACTGGCCAACCGCCGTTTTTGACGCCATCAACATTGTCCGCTCGTGCAAGGGGTGTCAATTCTATGCCAAGCAGACGCACCTCCCAGCTCACGCCCTACAGATGATCCCCATCATGTGGCCATTCACGCTCTGGGGGCTCGACATCGTGGGGCCTCTCAAGAGGACAACCAAGGGATACACGCACCGTTGCTATCGACAAGTTTACCAAGTGGATCGAGGCTCGGCCTATCGGCAACATCCGCTCCGAGCGGGCGGTCGAGTTCTTCACCGACATCATCCATCGCTTCGGGGTCCCGAACATCATCATCACTAACAACGGCACATAGTTCACTGGCAAGAAGTTCTTGGATTTTTGTGATCGCCATCACATCCGTTTGAACTAGTCCGCGGTTGCTCATCCTCGAACTAACGGCCAGGTCGAGCGCGCCAATGGCATGATTTTGCAGGGCCTCAAGCCAAGAATCTTCAACCACCTTAACAAGCATGGAAAGAAATGGGCTGTGGAGCTGCCTTCGGTCCTGTGGAGCTTAAGGACAACACCTAGTCGAGCCACAGGGTTCACACCATTTTTCTTGGTCTATGGGTCCAAGGCCGTCCTCCCCACTAATCTCGAGTATGGTTCCCCTCGACTAAAGACCTATAATGAGCAAACCAACGAAGAAGCCCTCATAAACGCCGTCGACCAGCTCGAGGAGGCTCGAGACATGGTGCTGATTCATCCACGAGGTATCAGCAGAAACTTCGATGCTACCACGACAAACACGTGCGCTCGAGGGATTTCCAAGTTGGAGACCTCGTCCTACGTCGACGACATACCAACAAGGGGCATCACAAGCTGACTCCACCATGGGAAGGTCCATACACCGTAGCTGAGGTGCTGAAGCCTGGAACATACAAGTTGGCAAACAACAAGGGCGAAACCTTCACCAACGCATGGAACATCGAACAGCTACATCGTTTCTACCCCTAGGGCACCGATGCCCTTGTACATTCTCGCATGTTTCGTACATTTTTGCATGACAAATATAAGAAGTACTTTTGATTATAAGTTTGAACTCATTATTATACATGCAAGAGGTAGCCTCGACCCTGTCTCGCCAGAGTTGAGCCTCCCTCGGGGGCTAACAGGGGGAACCCCCTAAGTTCCTAAAAATATGAACAATTTTTTAAAAATCGAACATCTCCTTTTGCTTCGTAACTAAGTAGAAAACGCCTCAAACTCCCTCAAGGTCGATAAGGGCTGTCGAGCCGGGAGCTCTCCTACACCCCAGGGCTATGGTACCTGCACTCACTCCCTCCTCGAGGGATACGAGCATGCATCGAACACTTAGTCTAAAAGCAAAGGTCAGATGATCGAAGCTCGAGCGTCTCTTCTTTCCTTCGCTTCGACACGCTTCACGACTAAGAAGAAAACGCCTCGAATTCCCTAAGGGTCGAGGGCTGTTGAGCCGGGAGCTCTCCTACGCCTCTGGGATACGGTACCTCCACTCGCTCCCCCCTCAAGGGATACCAGCACGTGTCGAACACTTAGTCAAAAAAGCAAAATCTAGGCGAAAGAAAACAGAGAAGACTCGAACTTGAAATATCCAAATGCATTACGATAGATGCATATATGTTTTAAAGGCCCCTAAGGCCATACTGAATATAAGTTACAAAAACTAACTTATTTACACGGCACCTTCGCCCAGTTTTGCCCTACAGGCCTACTCTGCCATCTCCGCCGCTGCTCTCCTCGACGGTGTACCTTTCATCTTCGGGGGGAGGACTTCATCCTCGAACAGCTTCACCAGCGCTTCCCCCAGCCTCTCAGCATCCTGGATCAGCCCCCGGCACTGCTCCTCATTCTCGGCATCGGTCTTCGAGATGTCGGGGACGAAGCCTTAGGCAACGACGTCCATGTTGAAGACGAAGCCAAATGAAACCACCGCCAGCGCGCGCTTCACGCCGGTGTGGAGTGCCTCCCGCACACGATCCCAAAGGGTGGCGTCAAGGTGGTAGAGCCGGTCTATGAGCATGGCCCCCAGGACATCTTCTTCAGCCACCTCGATGGGCTTGACCTCCCCGAAGGTACAGAGCCTGTTGATGGCAACCCAAAACCTACCGAGAAGCGCCCCCTCCTCCACGAGGCCCTCCTGTAGCGCCTTGGCAGCGGCCTGAGTAGAGAGCTACTCGGACTCAAGGCCTGAAAGACAAAACAAGAGTTAAACAAGTCACACGGAAAGAAAAAGGTCAAAGCCCACCAAGGAACTCACTGGCACAGCGGGTCTGGAGGGCACTGCGGTCCTCCAGCATGGCGTCGTGCTCCTCCCGAGCCTCGTCTCACTCATGCTAGGCCTCCTTGAAAGCCCGAGTCAAGTCAATCTTATCGCACCGGAGGGTCTCGAGGGCGCCACCAGCCAAGATGATGGCTTGCTCCTTCTCGCGAAGGGTAGCCTTCATCGCCTCGAGCTTGGCGTCCAGGCTATCGGCTTGACCCTTTTGCTCCTTGACCGAGGTGGAGAGGATGTCGCGCACTGTGGAGACCTAAGCCAGACTGGCCTCAAGCAAGCAGATACGCTCCATGGAGCCTCGGGCCTCCTCCGTGAGCAGCTTGACATGCTCTTGAGCACGAGCACCATCGCTCTTGGCCTCCTTCGCTTCACCCTGGCCGCGTCGACCTCCTCCTTGACCCGCCGGAGCTCCTCCTTGACTCGGGCGGCTTCGCCTCGAGCTACCTCGGTGTCCTCCTTCACCTGGGCGGCCTCCTCCTTTGCCTGGGCGGCCTCCTCCTTGGCCCTGGCGGCCTCCTCCCTGGCCCGCTTCACTTCCTCCTCGACCTCGGCCACCCTGCTCTGCGCAGAACGGCCGGCCTCGAGTTGGCGAAGCACTTCCTCCCGGCTGTTATGCGTTTCATGGTGGAAGTATGACTTGGAGTGGGAACGCCTCCGCAAGTCCTGGAAACAGGAAATCGAGGGTTAAGGCAATCCATACGGGAAAAGCCAAAAACCATAGGTGATCCAAACGGGGACTTACCGTGAGACTTTGGTCGAGATCCCCGACGAGCTCGACACCCAGCTTGAGGAAGTGCTGCAGCCACACCCAGGACTGCTCCACGCCCTCCCAGCGCTCGACCTCCGCCGGGTCATCCATCTCGATCCTAGGAGCGCTGGAGTCGCCGAGCTCCTGGAGCAAGACACGCTCCTTGCCCCAATGAGAGAAGAGCGTCTTGACCTTGGTTCACGCCAAGGACTCGATCTCCTCCGCCATGTCACGTGGGGCGCCGTGGTGCTCCGCCAACTCGGCCGAGGTAGGGAACTTTGATGCGGCGCCGATGCGTCCCAGCCCGAGGTCGGACGTCTACCTCCTCCTCAACGGGCCAGGAGCCCCCAACGCGATGGCGGCTGCCATCTCCTCCGATCGCTTCGCCTGCGGACCAAAAATCGCTGGCTCCTCTGACGGCGCGGCTGATGGCTGCGGTGGCTAGCTCAACGCTGGCTCAGGCGCCTCCTGAGGCAACGGAGGGGATGAGGCCGTCGCTTCCTCCAACCCCACGTCCTATGGTGCCGGTAGGTCCACCATCGACACGTCTACCGACGGGCTCGGTGCTGAGGTCTCCTCCTCGAGCTGCGTTGAGGGTTTCAGCATCGCTTCTTGTAGCAGCTCATCGAGGGTGATCATGGACACCCACTGTCTTGGGAGTCCCGAGGTCTCCTCCCCCTCTGACGGCTTGGGCGGCTGCTGCGCCGATATGTCCGGCAGCGTCACATCCCCCAGTGGCGTCTGCTGCTCCTGATGGTGCTGGGGCCGTTCCCCGGTCACCTCCTCCTCCTGCCGCTCCTGTGGCTCCTTCTCCTCCTGCTGCGTCTGTGGCAGCTCCTACTTCCGCTGAGCCTCCAACTCGCGTAGCCCTGTCGGCCACGGCTTCCGCTCCCCTGTCGAAGGGGGAGGGGTGATGGCCTCCTCACCCTTGAGGTCAATGGGGGCTACCTCTGTTCCCGGCTCGTGGCCCGCGGGGGCTCCCGCCTCGGGCATGGAAGTAGAGACCTCGGGCTGGCCCAGGTTAGGGGCTCCCAATGCCATGGCTCCGCTGTCTGGCACCGGGCCGAGCTCGGGGACCACGGACGTCGACATGAGGGAGGCGCTCCCCCTCCTGCGTCTTCCTCGGCTCGGAGTCGCCGCCTGTCATGGCCCCCGAGTCGCTTGACCCTGCAGCAAGAGCAGAACCCGTCAGCCTACCATGAGCCATAGCCCCGAGGGCTAAGGATAGCCATCTCGCCTCCCACGGTGCCAAGGGCCTCGACGCCGCACCTATGACCGAGGCCCCCATCCTCGTGGACGCATCCACCCTGAGCCGCTTGGCCGGCGCAAGGGTCGCCTTCTCGATGCGGCGCTTTGGCCTGGACAGAAAGCAGGATAGTAGAGAACTTAATAAGGCCTAGAATGGGGAAGCAATGAGAAGCGACTTAAATTAACAACACTTACCCAAAGGAGATAGAGGCCTTTCGGGTCCCCCTCGAGCCGCCAGCAGACCTCGAGGCCCTACCCGAGGACGAGCTCTTCCCAGGGCTGGGCCTGCTAGGGGCTGTCGATGAGGTCATCGTACCTCCGAGCTCCGACGAGGCCTCCTGGGCACGACCCTGCTCCGCCCGTGCCGATGACCAGGACTGGGTCTCCCGGGTCGAAGTGGGCGGGGTCCCGCCACGAGCACAACATGATGAGGACGAACCCCCTGAGTCGAGGGGGTGGTCGACCTTTCCCCTCGCTGGTGCTCTGAGGCCGTAGTCGCCGCTGAGGGGCGCGCTGCTCCGACGCACCTTCCTGCACCGGAAGACGGTCAGTATGGGAGGGACCAGACAGAAGGGGCTCGAGACATCCTGCCACCCCTTCAACATCATCATTGTTGTCATCATCATCATCCTCGTCTCCCTCATCCTTGAAGGGAGACTCCTCCGGGAGCCCATCGTGCCTCTGCTACGCACGGCGCTTCTCGCGCTTTTCGCGCTCTCGGAGCTTCTTGTCCTTTTCCTTCCTCTCCTCATCCTTGCGCCTCTTTTCCTGCTGGGCGTCGAAGCGTCTCACCTGACGATCGAGAGCAGCCTCCCTTAACGGGGGCCTCGATCTCCGGTAGTCGATTCTCCCCTGCACGAAAACATTCGGTCGTGAGGACAAGAGTAAGGAAAAAAGGGACAAAACGTAAACACGAAAGGCAAGGGTCGAGGCACTCACCAGGTCGAGGCACCCCTCCTCCGACCGCATGGGGAGGCGGTTGACGTCCTCTACCCTGAACGAACCCGCAACCATCCCCTTCACCCGCGCAACGATCTTCACGGCGGATATCCCCTCGTTGGACATCCGGCACTTCTCGAGCACCTCGGGCGCCACCTCGGGGAGCATCTCGTCCAACCGCAGTGGGCGCTCCATCAGAGGCAGCACCCATCGACTGTGGAAGGCCAAGACCACCACACCCGCCATCAGGCTCGCCTCTCGAAGGGTCTTCATCATGGTGATGAGGGGACGAAGTCGATGTTGAAGATCCCCCGTCACACCGTGTGGCCAGTTGAATGGTCGCTCAGTGATGAGCCGCCCGGTATACGGCGGGAGGTAGCCTCCGTCATTGCGAAGGTAGAACCATTGCTCGTCCTCGATGGGGATGTACTCGCGTGGCACCTCTGACTTGCCTGTCTTCAACACGAAGTTGAGGCAGCCCGCTCTGACGATCCACCTCACGCCTGACCCCATGGGAGAGGTGAACCACTCCCCCTTGTAGAGATGGAGCCACAGCTCCCAATGGGGCGCCATCCCTAAGTAGCCCTCACAGACGGCCACGAAGATGGCGGCGTTGGAGATGGCATTGGGGGAGAAGTGTTGGAGCTCGACGCCATAAAAGTTTGTCAGCCCCCGCATGAACTCGCTCGGGGGCGCTCCAAGCCCGTGCCAGTGGTACTTGAGGAAGCTCACCACGTAGCCCTCCGGCGGGTTTGGCTTGCGGTGGCTCTTCGGCGGCGCGATCCACTCCGGCCGAGTCGAATCGGTGACGGGGCGGAGAAGTCCTTCCCTCACCAACTCGTTCAGCCTCTGTCACATCATGGTCGACGGGCGCCAGAGTTCGGCAGGCTAGAAGATGGGGGCCATGGCAGCAGTAGCGGCACAGATCTGTTCGATGGGTGTGGCGGTGGCGGCGATAGCGATGACACGGATCTCCTCGGCGGACGAGCAACCGGGAAGGTTCCCAATCGTGATTTCTTGCTCTAAGTTCCTACCCTCGCGCGCAGGAAAGCAGGACTTAGGAGCACTTGCGATGGTGAAGGCAAGGTGGCAAAGGTAGAGGCAAACAGTGCTTGCCCCCTTTGGTCTTATACCCAGGAAGAGCAACGGGTGGAATCCAGTGGAAGAAAAAGGTAACTCGCCACAGTTAATGCGTTTACTTAACCGTTCCCCCTCAATTCTCGGCCGGATACATGTGTCACGGCTCAGGCAATTAGCCGTTGCCCGGGCCCGCCATGATCTCCACCACCGCACCGTTTAACCTTCCTCCTCAAAAGACGCATCCGATGGTAAGAAAAACAAATGTTACTTATCGACGGATTCCTCCAGGAGAAGGTAAAGAGGCTCCGCCCCCACAAAAAGCCTCGAGGGAGCGAAGGCTGGCCCTCGACCAGGGTTCGACAGCCGCCCTCGAGCACCCGAGTCAGGGATGACCAAGGGGGAGCCAACACGAGGCCCTGCTCGAGAACGAACTCTCGAGACCCCTTTGGACATATCCAAGGAGAAATGCTATGAACTTTTATGGAATTCCCTCGAAGGGAGGCATCGAGCCGCCGTGACCTATCGAATGGAATCGGTATCCGTAGGTCCGTGCGTTTTGCTTTAATGAGACCGCCTCCGGGCCTCCTACCGACCTCTATTGAATGAGGAACGAGCTCTCACTTGGATTTTCCCGTTATCAGCTCACTAAGAACTTCGAGGCTCGCCCTATCGAGGGTAGTCCGATGCTTCTCGCCTCATGTTCGATCGAAAGGATTCGTGAGATGAACGCCGAGACCGGCAATGCCCCAGCTGCACGAGGCTCGGGGGCTTGACCGTGCCCAGCACCCCTCAACAAAAGAGGGTTGGAAATCCCCCGAAGAGGTAAATAGGCTCTGGCCCCATAACAAGCCTCGAGGGAGCGAAGGCTGGCCCTCGACCAGGGTTCGACAGCCGCCCTCGAGCACCCGAGTCAGGGATGACCAAGGGGGAGCCAACACGAGGCCCCGCTCGAGAACGAACTCTCGAGACCCCTTTGAACATATCCAAGGTGAAGTGCTATGGACTTTTATGGAATCCCCCCGAAGGGAGGCATCGAGCCGTCGAGACCTATCGAATGGAATCGGTATCCGTAGGTTTGTGCGTTTTGCTTTAATGAGACCGCCTCCGGGCCTCCTGCCGACCTCTATCGAACAAGGAACGGGCTCTCACTTGGATTTTCTCGTTACTAGCTCACTAAGAACTTCGAGGCTCGCCCTATCGAGGGTAGTCCGATGCTTCTTGCCTCACGTCCCATCGAAAGGACTCGTGAGAGGAACACCGAGGCCGGCAACGCCCCAGCCGCACGAGGCTCGGAGGCTCGACCGTGCCCGGCACCCCTCGATGAAAGAGGGTCAAAAATCCCTTGGGGGCTCGATGTTCTGACATACCCCTCGGTAAAGCGCCATGACTCCAGTTCAGGTCCATACCCGACTGGACGAGCACCCCTCGATCAAAGACAAATAAAGCCCTTGAAGGAGTCTCCTAGCTCCTCCGAGGCCTCGGGGGCTACCCCCGCGGGGGATGCTCACGCGTCCCCCACGGAAAGATCTGAACCACACCTCACTCCCGACTTCTGACCCCCTGCCTGAGTGTCACCACTCACGCAGAGGCTCGGGGGCTACTGTCGAGCATCTGGGAAAGGGGTATCCCAAACCCTCGATTAATCAGACTAATCCCCGAGGTCAGCAACACAAACCCTCCAACGACGTCCCTCACCATCACTCGAAAGCCCACAGGCTAAGGCATATTGGGCCGCCCCATGAACAGGCGTCGACAGCCCAAAGCCACAGCCTGCTCGACGGGCTACCACGCGGACCGAGACTGTACGCTCGAGGGTACAATCCGGGAACCCCTCGAGGACGGAACTTCGGTCGAGCGAACGAGCCCGCCCTCGAGGACGGAACTTCGCCCGTGCGAATAGGCAGCCCTCGAGCATAGTATACCCCTCGACTACCTACCCCCAGTACGGATCTAGGCGCATTCAATGCATTTTACCTGCTCCCACCTAACCGCATGGTCACAGTTACAGCAACAGTTGCGAGTATGGCAGTCAAATCCTGTTTTACCGCCCATACCCCCGGAATCCCGTGGATCGTACCTCACTGTTACGCCATACCAAGCATTGTGTCCCGTCCGGCACCTCCTCGAGGCTCGAAAGTCAACACATTCCCCGCATCTCCCGGGATTCGACCTTATCCGAAGGGCCTCGACCCCCTCGACTCGACCCCCTCGACTTGACCTGAGGCCTCGACCGTCGCCCCTCGACACCGTCACGCATCCTCGAGCAGGACTTCAACAACTCCGGTCAACACTTCAACAACTCCCGACGCGACGGTTGCAGGACCTCCCATGCCGACGTACACCTCTACAGCGACACCGACATGGTCGGCATCGGTGTCATACGTCACCGACCTCGTTAGCACTAAAAATATGTACTCCTATGCCTCTCTTTCGCCTATAAAAGGAGGCGCCAGGGCTTGGGACAGGGGGGCCGAGATCCGAAAGCTTCATACGCTAAGGCTTTAGATCACAGAACTACGCCGTGAGACAGTGTGAAGTAGAGAGCTAAGCGCCCGAGACGCTCAAGCTCTAGCTCACGCTTCTCACGTCCGCTTATATTCACCCCTGTACTAGCGCTTCGGTGCAAGATAACACGAACTATATCCCCCCGTGCTGGACGTAGGGCCTTTTTTGCCCGAACCAGGATAAATCGCCATATCCTTCTTGTATCACTCACCGGATTAAGGGAGCACGTAATTACAAATTTACTCGTTGGTGTTGACCCCTGGGGTCGAAACACCGACAGTGGTGATACATTATTTTTGTATATATAGGGCAGGTGATCACCGCACACTCGATTCTGATCATAAGCATGCACCTCCAGTTCAAAATATAAAGTATGCGCTGAAGTAGAACTTTCGATATTGGACATTGGATACGCACGCTTCATATCTTTTAACACTCAATTGAAACGTCTTTAGTTATTTAACTTATCTATGGCTACAAATTCTTTTGATTATCAAGGGATTTTTCTTATTTTCTCTCTTCTATTTCACTAATCTCTTCTCTTTTCCCAGGCTACCGGAAATTAATGAGCAAACTGCCCTTTGTCTAAAAGAACAGACCTGGACACTTGATCAGAATGGACCTGCTCCTCAGAACACAGGTTGCTGCTCACATCAAACAAAGGGCAACATGTTGCTCTCCCAAACTCAAAATTACTGTACACAAATTGTACTATTTCACTTACAGGTCATTTTGACATTTATAGATACACAAGTTTTATAATGTATCTAGACCTATCGTATATCTAAGTGGATTACAAAAGCGATGAATTTAGAAAAACCAAAGCGACCAATAATTTTAGATGTAGGGTGCATTGGAGCAAAGATGTCTTATCTTGGTCTAAATTACTGTACATAGATTTTGAACTAAACTATACACACAATGGAAGAAAAAAAGGGGAACTATGAACTGTACGCCCATAATATATGCAACTAAGAGGTAAACAAGGCACTCATTAGCAAAATTCAGCAACACTTTTTCTTCCATCTTGGTGGGCTTGTTTGCCTAGGAATATAGAACACTACCTTGAAGTGAACTTTTTCCTCATAGGTAGCCTTTTGTCACAGTATTCCTTGCCGCTTCGTCTCCAGTTTTGACTGAATATTACAGGAAAATGGAATGGTTTAGTTGATCAACAAATTTATTGAATTTAGTGAATAAATTTATCATCCTGTTACAGGTCTAGAACTTGTAGCAATCTGATTTGTCCCTCCAATTTCCGCCATTTTTAATTGTGGTTGCCTAATAGGAGAAAGGTTTAGCCTAAAAAGTAAATTGCCTTATAGAATATTCCCTTCTTGTAACAGACCTAGGACAGTGTTGATTTTACTGGTGCCTTCTATTTCTTCCACGGTTGATATTGTAATTGACTGAAAAATAGAGACAAATGGTTCAGTTTTATTTAAAAACTGCATATGTACATGAAAATATCTATGCCCCTAAATCAGTTTTGGCTCGTTTTGGCTTGTGTTTGCTGGAGTCTTTGGCTAATTCACAACGATTTCGTTTTCAACAATAGAGTGATAACAGATCCTAATATGGTGATACACCGATCCTTGATATTCATGCAGAAGTGGAGCATCCTCCTCAAGGACAAGGAAAAAGGGTGGGCCATAAAGACAATGGAAAGAATCTCGAGACATTTGGCATCAAGCGGCCAAGACTAGTGGCATAGGCTCATGGAGTTTCTTCTCTGTCAAAAGAGGTGGCCAGAAACCGTGGTGCTTAGTTTTCAAATGTACTGCAGGGTGCCTAACTTTCTTTTGTTGCGGATAGAATTCGTCTTTCGAGGTGTTTTTTTGTTCTGTAAAGAGGTTAAAGGCTAAACCGATGTAAAAGCTGGTATCCCCAGCCAAACACTTTGTTTTCTATAAAAAAGCGGGGCCAATGGTCTTTGGTCTAAAATCAATCTTGGTTTGCATTACTTAGTGAGGTCATAATGATGATTGATATGATTGGTGGGAATTATGGTTTTCATCTCCCTATGCCACTCCCAACAGCTGAATATGTGATTTTTAATATTCATTACATGTCTTATGATCTAGTGTGAAGCAGACCCCCTCACTTCGGCTCGTCCTTTCCGCCTTCTTTGACCTTAATTCAAGGAGCCCAACTGCCTACTCAATGCATTTAGTTGACGAACAACAATTAGGAGCATTACATGTCCTTTAAATTTCTCACTTAAACCTAAGAATTCAGTAAGATCACCTATGCGGAGGTCCTTAATGTCCTTCACCAGTTGTTCCAAACCTCTCCCACATTATTGGTGATATATATGATCCCACTTTATCACTTCTGAGAATTTGCTCATCATCCACTTTAACTTGCAACTAGCTTTCAACCATATGGTTTAACTTTTTTATTTGTTGCATAATCTTGTACTTTATTAAGTACTACTCATGTTATTCTGGTTGGAAAGTCCTAGCTGCATGGTAATTCTCATAAATGCAGACCTAGAAACCTCTTGCTAAAATTCTTCATTAGATTGAAAAAAAAAACATTCTCCATGCTATGCCCAAGGGTACAACCTCTTAACTGCATTCTCTAGGTCCTTGCAGGTATATGAACTTATAGCTAGGTGAGGTGGATTCCCAATTGCCCTATGTAGTTGCCACATAAACCAAGTCCAATTATCAATAATCTCACTATCAAAAAATCCAAATGCAACTGGAAACATCCAATTCTGCTCATCTAGTATTGTAGCTAAAGGTAGGCGGACATTCCATCTACCATTTAGAGTTGTGGAGTCTATACTCAGAAATGCCCTACAACTATTTAGGAAACCAGGTTTCAAACAACAAATGGATCTATGGAAACCTACACCATCTTCCTAATTTAAGACATCTATCCCTACAACACTTCTACCATTCTAAGCTCAACCCCTGCCTTGAATGAAAAAAATGCAAAACTTTCTTTCCATGTAACAAATATGTGTTCCGCTGCCTTCTGCCTGTCCAGATGCACATACCAAGATGCAGAGTAAATTGGTGCACCTGCATGCATGTTTGCTGTTTTTTAGATAAAGTTAACTTTTGGTAGATCATTTCCTTTTGGCTGGTTGCAAATCTCATGTTTTTGGCAAGCATTTTTTTCAAGGAAAGGAATTCTTGGAGCTGATCTTAATTAGTATTCGATGTCCACAACAGTTGAACACCTAACCCCCTAAAGTAAAACACAAGGCATAGAAACAGCAGCCCTGTACCTGGCTCCAACCCTGGGCATTTGGGACCATCCTATCAAATCCTTACACTTATCTTAAACCCACTACAAATACTCGAAAGAAACAAAGCTGAACACCGTACAGTTAACAATGATTAATGGTGATGCATGACGCGAGCATCAGTTTGTTTATAGAGGTTCTGGAACTATACATGGTGCACAATACACTAGCTGTGGAGCGGCAATTGCAGCCGAAGCTTCCTAATCCTACCGAGAAGGGAAAGGAACAGGGGAGAAAACAGTAACGACATGGTGCATGATCTAATCAGATGACAAAAATAATGGATTTGTTTCTCGGAAGGGCCTGCCTGGATGGCACCAGCACCAGTACTAGTACCAGTACCAGTACAATATTGAGAGCCACATATAAAACTGAACGCTGATATGAGACAAAACAAAACAAAGCAAGAAGAGAGTGAAGAAGGTAGGCTCAAATAAACAAACGCAAATAAGCATGGCATCACGAAACCCGAGCCAGTACGTCTTTATCTTCTTCTCAGCAGCTCCATTAATTAAACTTGAGATGCTTCATCAAAACAACAGGCCTTATTGCATAATAAATTGCACTGGGCAAGGGAGGGGGTGCATGAAGTGCTCTGACACAGCACAAGCGAGGCTCGTGGAGGGGCGCCCGGGGCACGGGCGCACCACGCACCGGCGCGTCTGCAGCGGTGGCTTCCAGGCGGCGAGCTGCGGCGGCAGGCGGTCGTGCTTAGGCTTGTTTAGTTCTTCAAATTCATCTTTAAATTTTACTATGTAGAATTTTTATTTTTCATCATATCAAAATACCGGTAAATACATAGAGTATTAAATATAGATTAAATAAAAAACTAATTACACAGTTTTGTTGTATTTTACGAGACGAATATTTTAAGCCTAATTAATCAATGTTTGAACAATTATTAGCAAATAAAAATAAAATTACTACAGTGCCGTATACTGTAGTAAACACCGAATCCGACACCTGAATTGGCGATCTAAACAAGGCCTTATTTGAAATGGACGGTCGGCGGATGAGCCGCTTGGCAGCCGCATCAAGAGCACGGATTTCTATTTTATTTCGAAATAGCAGAGTTTTTTTATGGCGACTTAAAAAACAGCAGATCAGACAGGCGTAGTTGGCACTAGTTCGCATATACTCCTTTAGACGTAGGAGTTCTTTTTTGGGAAAAACATAGACGAGCGATTATATTATCTGGTGATTGACTTCTACGTGCTTGCTTATGATTGAGATTGACAAAAAAACAAAGAAAATATTTGTTTGGGCAGGCAGAGCTTGATTATCGCAACTATCAATACAGTCATCAGATTAGTCTCTATGTAGCATTGTCGTGCGTTGCGATGAATTTACCAAATATATATATGGATTTGTTTCAATCCACTCATAAAAGTTCTAGCCAAAAATTCAAAGCCTAAAGTTAGCAAGCTAGAAGTTCTTCCGGCCAAACCTTAGCCAAATTCAGCTAAGCTTTAGCTGCCTTTAGCTGAGTTAAAATAGTCAAATTCAACTAAAATTTAGCCACTCTTTTAGCTAAGTTGTTTGGATTTCTAGCTGCTAAATTTACCTGCTAAAGTTTAGCTAGTGACGGATAACCGAGGTAATGATGAATTTTTGCTGCAAGGGCCGGCTACACCTTAATCTGAGAGGATAGTTGGTGGGGTCAAACTAAATTCAGCTAACATGTTTTTCATAAAAAAAAACTCAGCCAACATTTCTGAAGTCTACGAGCAGTAAACTGTTCTTCCGGACGAAATTATTTACAGTGGACAAGCCTAGTAACTGCTAAGAACGAACGCAGAACTGCAAAACTAACAATATGCTAGAATTATGTTACTTGATCTCGTAAAAATCTTCACTAGTAAGTAGTAAAACCATATAAACCCTAATTACACAATTAATCGAAACTAACTCGAACTTACATGGGAGATGCCACAAGGACCTCTGACCGCATGGTGCAGCTGCGTTGTTTATTGATGTTGAGGGCAATCAGCGTCCCTGTGGCGGTTCCCATGGCTCATGGTTTTCGACCTCTCGATCGGTTACACTAACTCGCATTCTTTAGGTAACGAGAAAACACCCTGTGTAGCATAGGTTGGCACGGTAATCGTTGGAAAGAGTCAAAATGTCGCTGTTAAGAGGTGAGTTAGTTACACGTGGTGGGTTCAAGACTCTTTTATACTGCTTAAAGAAATATTTCAGGAGACTCGTTCTTAATTAAAAGAGACAGACTCGTGTTTGATAGAAATTCACGTTCTTCTAGAAAACGTTTTAGATCCACATTTTCTCTAGAAATGTTTCTTTACTAAATCAGAATCACTTCGCGAAACCATTTGACTGGCTCTGTTGGGGCCAGGTGATGAGATCTAAATCTTTCTAGTCGACATGATTTTTAATTTAAATCATTTTTTTAGAATTATATTCATTAATAAAGTTAGTATATTTTGATGATCAAATTTTCAAACGACCACAGTGTGCGACTAACACTTTCCTTGTGACCAACACGACGTGCGTGCTGACATAATAATATTGTGGAGGGATAGAGATTGTTTGTCTAAAACTTCCGTCTTACTTCTTAGTCCACGGCCTACAGGCCAGTTCGCTTCTACTTACAGTGATCAGCATAACTGCTTAAGGGCATGTCGCACTACAAAACCAACTTGTACAGCACCCAAAGGTTCATTCCTGCCAATGCTTAGACTCGTGTAGTCGTTAGATCATCAGATGAGAAACTATTATCGTTTCCTAGTGCGTTGCTTCACGTCAAACAGATAGTCATTATCGAGGTCATCAATGTCATCTTCAATTTCATCAAGAATAGATTGGTTAATCTTCTTTCTAGACACCCTCCAGTGCTTCTTGAGTTCAAGACGAGGCTCTGCTTGCTTCACCCCCATGACACCTGTTTTGTACCTGAATCAAGATGGATGCACTTTATTAAGAACATATGACTCCTGAGATTTAGCATCCATAAGGGTAGAAGGTCAAAGTATAAGACACTATTCTCAAGAAAACGATGATAAACTTTATTTCTTTAGTCTAATACCATTCGTATATGTAGTGTTACTGAATTGTTACTATGACTCTGCATTATTATATACAGCACTAAAGAACAAGACATTTTCTGGAATGTATGTGGAATAGGTAAAAAAAAAAAATGACTACGTGGCCAAACTTTTATCAGGATCTCTTCTACAACTGGTTAACAAGAGTATGGTGCTGGAAAAATAACACCCTTCCATAAAATTCATCCATGGATGAACAGTATAGCTCATTTTTTTTAGCGCCTCTCATCTGGGTACAACTGTATCTGTTCATACACACGCACGCCCACTCAACACAAGCACACACTCACACCACCCCGTGTACCAACAAAACTACAACTACACTCAGATTTGAAGATCGCGTCTGTAACACTCTGGTGTTAAGCATGCATAATCAATTGCATTCTTAAGCATAAGCATCATTATGCATAGCATTGATGAAACGAGTGATTGTCATTTCATGTATCATGCTTGATTATTCAAATTTTGCTTGTCTTTCACATGAAGTGCATATGTGGTATGAGTGTTTGGTGTTGGATGACCTTTAAGGTAACCTAGACATGTTTAGGACACCGAATTAACCTAGGTTTATGTTCATGGTTTTGGTTAATTAAGCTTTGTTGTCATGGTTGACCAAGGTGGACCATAAGAGTAGTTTTGTTTGACTGATTTGGAAATGATAGCTAGAGTGCTTGCATGTGTGTGCACCCTAAATGAAGTTTGTAGAGAATTTTATAAGGAACAAAAGTTGTTTTTACCACTTTTCATGAAAATGCCTGGAAGGTGTTCAAAAATGTTGAAAAAGGGCAAAATTGGAGGCTGGTTTTCTATTTTGGGATATTTTAAAAGGTATTTTATTTGGATTTTTGTAATTCAAAATCTAGGCAGAATCTGGTAAAACTTCTTTAAGATTAAATGTTCTACTCCTCAAAAGCTACATTTCATCTATTTTGAGTTTTTGCTAATTCGGCTTAGTTTAAGAGTTATTAAGCAGCAAAGTTTGTTCTGAATTCATGAAAACAGCTTTTCGGTGACGGTTGGTTCCTGGCCGTCAGGGAAATCCCCGACCAGGAAAACGCCGTGGCCGCCCGCGGCAGCATGCGTCGGCCGCGTGGCGCTCGGGGTCTGCCGAGGCCGGGCTGTTTTGGCCGCGTGGGGCGCCGTCCGAACGCGGTCACTCCTCCACCCGCCCGAGCCCTCGCTCTCTCTCCCTCGGCCCCTCTCATTTTCTTCTCTGCTCGCCGCCGCGTCGCCCGAGCTCACCTCGCCGCCGCCCAGAAATTCATCGCCGTCGGCCGTGCATTCTCTCGATTGACCCCGCAATCGAACGCGCCCGAGCCCGCTCCACCTTCCTCCACCCTCGCCTCGGCCCATCCCGTCAAGGTTCGCTCGAATCGCTTCATTTTCTCCCCGGCCGCCATTGCCGCACCTCGGCCTCACCGTGGTCCCGCCGCTCTGGCCATCCTCCCTCGCCATTAGGGTGCAAATCAGACGCGTCGTGGTAGATAGCTGCTAGGACGATGGTCAATGGCCTCGATGAGGGTTTCGTGGGGTCGAATTCCGTCGGGCCGCCGCTCGGAGTGCCGCCGCTCCGCCGCGCTCGAGCTCCGACCACCTCCAGCCGCTCCCTCCCAGCTTGAGTACCCTCGATGGATGCGCTCTGCTCTCCTCTCTCTTCTCCGCCGGTCGGTGACGCCGGAGCGCCGCCGGGACGGCCGGCCGAACCTCACCGCCGACGAGGACCTTCGGGTTAGAATTGAGGAAACCCTAAGGTTCTCGGTGTAAATCTGCCAGACACAGTGATTTACTTAATAGGGCTTGGTTAGTTTCTGGAAACGTCAGGGTCCCCGTTGTAAAGTGGTTTTTCTTTTTTCTTTTTTAGAATAGATTTCAGATTTCAGTTTAAACTTTGAAAATTCATAACTTGCTCATTTTTCATCCAAATGAGTTGGTTCAACTTGCAGTATTTTTCTTATGAGATGATCTATGCATGAAAAATATGAAATGTGGAATTTGTGAAACTTTTCTGTATAGCTTTATTTATCTCTATTAATTGTATTTATCTTAGAAAATGCATAACTAATTCTCTGTTGCTCAGAAAAATATGAGACCAAGTTTTTTAGTCTTCTTATGTCATGCTCTATCTGTGAAAAATATTGTTAGGCTATGTCATATGTAAATTTTTCTATGTCTAGTTATGGTGCCTATTTGCATGTGATGATAAATAATTCATAATAAATAATGTATAAGGAATTTGTGCATGAAACTTTTTAGAGAGTGTTTTTATGTCAATCTAGAGCTAATTATGTTCTGAGATCTGTTGTTTGATATACTTTTATGTACAAAGTATTTTATGCCCCTGGAATTATGCTGCCTTGTCATTTTTGTGCAGGATAAAGTACTTACTGTTTTGACTTGAAATTTTTATGGTAGTCTTTATTTGGTATGATTAAGCTTCTGTAATTTTTACAGAATTTTCTGAGTAGTCTAAAGCCATGTTGTAGTTATACCCTGATTTCTTTTATTTATAAATAATGCTTTAGAGTTATCATTTCATGTGTGTAAAAATGTTTTTTATGCTATTCATGATATGTATGATCTTCTATTGGTTGTGGTTCAGTAGAGTGTAGTGTGCAAAACTATGGTTGTTTATAATTCCTTATAGTGTGCGAGTAAATTTTAATGCGAGGCCTATTGGAGATTTATCGGTAGAAGAGAATGCAGATGACATGTGCTTATCATACATGTTTTCAATATATCATATTATTCATCTTAGCTGAGCATTCATTCACCATCACCATCAGCATTGTATTTATATGTATGCACGGTATTCATACGCACTATACATCATACAGGATCGTCAGAGCTCGCGACGGTAGTTCCCGGAGCACCAGGAGAGGAAAGTCAACAGGAAGCCTTGGTTCGGGAAGCAGCAGCAGAAGAGGATCCCGAAGCTGATCTTCCGGAGTGTCCCGACCACCAGCTAAGTGCTTTTCTGAAAGGCAAGCCCCGGAGCATTCTCCCTGTGGTTTGTAAAATATTTAACTTGAGTCCTTTACTTGTTTGTTGCATTAAGTTATAGGCGTTGTTTTATACCGTTGCTGCATTACTTATATTCCTTGCCACTGTTCATACTTCAACCCTGTTAGGTTCAGGTACGATTATATGCTTAGCCCTGCTTAACTAGATCGGTAGAAGTCGGGTGATTTCCTGTCATCCGCGAGTTATAGGTGGTAACTCGGATGGTTGAATACATTGTTATCTTGGATAACCATGTGGAGATAATAAATCGAGACCGGGCGGGATTGGAGTTGAGAATGAACTGGAGGTTCAATGTGGTTTATCCCGTCTGTGTCGAACTAGGACCCCGTCCGTTGTACGTCCTCAAGTCATATTGAATTTATGCCTCACATTTAGCTGGAAGGATAAGTCGTTCCGACCGCGAAGCCTAATTTTGATTTGGGCCGGGAGTCGACCTGCTGTACGCATCGCATTGGTGAAGATGGAGGACCACGGGTTACGTGGTTGTAAGGCCTGAATATAGCATGGTGCGCCCTGCTGGCAGCCGGACGGTGCCCGGATGTGATGGTACCTGTTGATCTCGTGTTTTTCCTGAATTGGATGTCGGTGACC
Source organism: Bothriochloa decipiens (assembly GCA_023333625.1). NCBI lineage: Eukaryota > Viridiplantae > Streptophyta > Magnoliopsida > Poales > Poaceae > Bothriochloa > Bothriochloa decipiens. The sequence goes on from CM041640.1 coordinate 32,477,429, forward strand.
TGTAGCTCACCGTGGCTGGTGAGTGTGGTTTGTGTGAGGAGTACCCGCCAGCTGGTTAGTAATCGATTATAATCGCCATCGTTCCTGGACAGTGAACACTTGACTTGAGCAGCGGTATCGTAGTAAGAACTTGAACAAGAGGTGAGATGGTTGAGCTGATGAGATGGAAAGATACTCAACCGGAAATGGTTACTTTCTGTTGAATAATTATTACCATGCTTGTTTAGTACAGGTGCTAATGTAGCATGATAAGGATAATCAGATTAAAATACATTGTTAGAAGGTTCTTATTAATTGTTTCTTAATGCAAGCTTTTCCGCAATTTTAAATGAGTCAGCTATCCTATTTATACAGCCTTGCATACTCCTTGGAGTCTTTTATTTTAGTGTATGACGGGTAAGTCTAGCTGAGTACATCCTCGTACTCAGGGTTTTATTTCCCATGTTTTTACAGATGGTGAGATGCTTTATGGTTATTGTCAGAACTGTTTCTATCCCGCTTTGGGAGATAACTAGACCTTGGGCATGGTCACTCTTCTCGACTTGATGCTTTTGCTGGATGTGAACCAAGGACCTGGCACTGTATTTCAAATGTGTGTGTGGTATTTGAACTAAGTCGCTTTCGCTTTTATTTAAAACTGAACTGGTTTGTAATAACTCTATTTCGTACTCCGATGATGTTTTAAACTATGTTCGAACTATGTATTTGTGAATGGAATCGCTAAACTATTACGATCTTGGTCGTGCCGAAAAAGTTTAAAATCCTTCGAGATTTCACGGACTACCGGGTTTATTAGGTCTCAATCATATGATTTGCTAAATTAATGACGAATTATGTGCTTATGCTCTAATAAATTGGTCGGTTCTGTTACAGCGTCCTTCTTGAGATCACCGAAATCCACTGATTTCCGCTGATTTTGTAGGCAACGGGCACGTCACTCTACCACTGTGGCTCCACGCGAGAGAGGTTGGAAATTATTTGGGAAATATGTTCCCGGTGGGAAAATCGCGCGTCCGAACGTACTCGAACCCGTGACTTGTGGCCTCCGCACCGGGAGCGCCAACCAACCGAGCTACGCTCGGTTCCCCAACAGTATAGCTCATTTGAATAGTCACCATTGTGACAGGCATCGCATGCGCAGAATCATCATTATATGGTAAACACATTACAATTACCAAACAGTAGCTCACCTAAGAACTTTGGCAGATTTCATAAACCAACATTCTAGTTTTCCTGGGTTCGTTTTATCAATCATGGGAGGAACAAATTAATACTTACTAATGCTAGGTTTTATTCACTTGATTTGTTGTGCCAAAGCTGGTTATTGGCTTACGATAATTAAGTGCACTAGTACTGTTATACTAGTTTGTTAAGCAAAAGAAAGTTACATCAGTTACAAAGTTACCAGGACATTTGCTTATGCAAGTAAAATTTCTAGGAAACTAAATTTCAACATTTACAAAGTTAACTATGTGACTGCAACTAACTATGTGACCGCAACTACAGGAGAGAATATTATTATACCATCTAGGCTCTACCATACAAGATAATGCTCATAAGCTATGCCTTCGTAGCAAACCTGACATCACCTTCTCTTTTTGTTCCAAATGTCCGTAGCTGGATTTCTTCTCTAATTTTGATCTCATCAAGCATCTGGAGATAGTATGGATACCTTTCCCACTCCCCTTTCACAACAAATCCATGCTCACCCAGGTGAACACAATCATTAAATAAGCATTTTGTGGGCTCGTTCTCTTTCAGCGCTTTTCTGATCTGGAGTACCAAATAATACTACTAGTAAGAAAATGAGATAACAAACTGAAATACAGCCTTAACAGTGCCACATAGTGAGCAGGCAGACACTACAAGTAAATTTAATAAACGAATTTAATAAGCAGGACACAATTAAAAAAAAGTCAAAACGAACCTCAGGAAATGTTTCTGCAAGACTCTTTTTTGTCACTTTCATCAAACTGGGCTGGTTAAATCCAGGAGTATCTGCAAGGAAGCCTCCGCCAGCTATAGGAAGCAATGAGACATGCCGTGTTGTGTGCTTTCCTTTACCACTTTTCTTGGACACAGTTCCAACACGTTGTTCCCCAAACCATTTACTATTCTGATGAATGATAAGCACAAGAACAATATATCAGTATCCACATGAAGACAGATTCTAGCTTTTACTACCTCTAAAGTTGTGAAGCTTTGCAAAAATGAAGTAAAAGATATCAAACAAGCAAAGGCGCCCTGAGAAAGCGAAAAACATGTAACAGACCACACTGCACTTCTTTGGCGGGTCTTGTCCAAGAGTAAAACTCCAGCAGGGCCTCTACTAGAGCCCTCAAATTCGAGAGGCCCCTGAAATCACTCATCTAGCATTCACTGAGGGGCTCTGGGCACAGCCCTCAAATCTCAATTGCGTTCATTTGTGGCCGCGATATGGCGCAAGTTAATTGTTTTGTTCGACTTTATGTTTAATGATTATGTTATTTGATTTGCAAACATGTTATGGATCATGTTGTGATCAACTATAATTAAATTCGGACTAAATTTGTATTTGAATTTAAATTTAAAAATTAATATTTTTATTTGTAATTTTAGTGTTGTGTTTTTATAGTTAGAGTTTAAATAAATTATTATATAGTATGATGTTCTCAAGTACATATACATATTGTGTGTGATAAGATAGAGGGAATTAAGAAGTATGGGCTCTATTTTTAGGACTATTGCTGGAGTTCACTCCAGAAAACACAGCTCTCAGAAGTAGGGACAACCCTCAAATAAAACGTAGAGACCCTGTTTTGAGGGCTATTGCTGGAGTTGCTCTAACCAGAAGTAGAGTACCAATCAATTACCAAGTTAAAAATACTCGGTGCCAAATCAGATGAACTAATTCATGCACTATTAATATTAAGCTAATAAGACATTTACCACGTACTAAACTATTAAGTTATGTGATGAAAGAGGGCATTTTTTTATAGAAATGCTAACAAAACAAAACAAAGAAATTCTCATTGAATTATAAATGAAAAGTAAAGATTCAGAAATGATAAAAAATTAATCAGGAGAATGGAATAAATGATGAAATGACTATCACCTGTTCAACCAGTTTATGTATTAGATCTTCTTCTGATATGTCCTGGTTACACCTCAGTGCATTGATCAGGCTGGACTTTCCAACGCCGCTTGGACCAACAACTACAGTTGTTTGTCCTTCCAACATCTCTTCAAGAGCAGTAAATCCTGATTGCTTGTCAACACTTAGAAACAGTGGATCATAGCCCAAACTCTTCAACCTATCTCTCCAGTATGCTATTGTCTGCAGTGCTAAAAAGCAAAGAATATCACTCGACCATATCTTACATTCAAACTTGAACACCGAAGAGTGCATACTACAAATGCAAAAACTACATATCTTACATTCAAACTTGAAGAACAGCAGAAGTGAGCAATTGCAAACAGACATGCTATGAATACAGATTAGAATATTGATATCGGGAAGACAGGCAAGAAGAACAAAAACATAAATTTATGAGTAGGGCGGCCCTTGTTTTGTTTTACCAGCCCTAGGTGAGCCCCAAATACAGGACACCATCACGGTGATGGGGTTTTAGAATGAAAGACATACCTTCAGATATGTATTATGTACCAAGTCTCAGACAGTGGACACTTAAGTAAACGGGTGGTGTGCTTGCATTTTGAAGTTTTTACCCATGACAGCATCAAAGTTAATGCATAGTTTCAGCATTTAGCACGACTGCATACAATCCAGGTGACCTTCTGTGCATCTAAAGGAGCATGTCCGCAAACATATTTAAAGTGTATAGGTGGAGCAACTGGATGAGTTATATGGAGCCCAATATTAGCACCATTAGTGCCATTATTGACTATTTGATTGACAAAGCCACAAAGGTGCCAATAATAGCACCTTCGAGTAGGAATTAATCTTCGTTAATAAACATTTTTCCTTAAGATGTAAAAAAAGGATTGCTTAATTCTGGATGTTGATACTGATAGTAATATTGGAGTGATTAACAGGTAAATCCTGATGGTAAACCATTTTTCCCGAGCAACTAAAACAACTATGGCCGTGATCGGCTGGTAGAATTGGGCTGATTTCAGCTGAAGCTGGTGGCAGCCTTGCCATTCGGCTGGCATATATACACCAGCAGCCAGCGCCATGTTACACGTATGAGTGTTTGAATGTGGCTGAATCCCAGCCGCTGACCAGCCGAAATCAGGCCAGCCCCAACCAGCCAAATTATTGGGATTGAAATCAGGCCACGTTACCTTAAATGCCCCAATTATTGGGATTGAAATTGGTTTGGCATCCTTTTTGTTTCTATACAAACTCATTTTCTCCCGGTTCCCACTTCACTGAGCAGCTCACAGCAAATTGTGGAATGAATTAGAGAAACCCTTATCAACAAACCACACTTCTTATCTCAACTACAATGCACTGCAATCCAGCCAATCTGATTTACAGCTCATACGGAGATGAATAGCAATCGAGCAACCAATTGGAGTGGGCGGTGTTCAAATTACCTGTTCGTCGACGAGCTCGACCTTGTTGAATACGAGCACAAACGGGATCCCCGTGGACTCGGCCTCGACGAGGAACCGGGTGAGCGTGGCCGGCTCGGGCTTAGGCTGGTCGAGCGAGAAGAGCACGACGAGGCGGTCGACGTTGGCGACGGGCGGGTCGACCACCTCGGACCACCGCTCGAAGACATCCTCGATCATCCCGCGGCAGTCGGTCCAGTCGACCGCCCCGATGAGGACGCGGTCTCCGACGAGCACACGGCGGCGGATCTTCTTGAGCAGCGCGCGGACGACGCAGAGCAGGTCGGAGCCGCGGTGGTGGTCCAGCCCCGGGGCCGCGGCGTCCACGATGACGCGCATGAAGTTGGCCTGCGAGGCTGCGACGAGAGCCGTGGCCTGCGTGGGGAGCAGCTCCTCGGGAGGTGGGGGCGGGAGGGACGCCGCCAGGGGGAGGAGGCGCGGGTGGGGCGAGGAGTGATGGTGGCGGAGCGGGAGGGGAAGCAGGATGGGGCAGTGGTGGAGAGGGAGTGGCAGTGGAATGCGGAGGCGGAGGGGGAGGTGGAGGCCGGGCAGCGCAACGGCGGTGGTGGGGAGGAGCGGCATTTCGCCACGGCGGTGGAGGGCGGCCTGAAGCGCAGTGGATAGACTGGTGTCCCCGTGGAACTACGTCTACGCGTTGTGCACACGGCTATCCACCGTGAGGGGTGGATTGTGGCCGGGATAGAACTGGAAGCTCCGTGCGTCCGCGCAGACTCGTGGCCTCACCTCCTGTGCCGCCGCCTTCGCCGTCGCCGGAGCTGCAGCCGCCTCCACCGCCCACGGCGCAGGACCGCGCTGCACACTGCTGGGCTGCTGGCTCGATTCGTGCGAGGAAGAAGACTCCAGGCGTCTGCAGAAGCCAAGAGATGGTGCGGAAGGATAAAGGAAATTGCTTTGTTTTATTTTAATCACGTGGGTCCCACACGGGTGAATCCCAAACTCAAGTAAAAACCGAACATGGGTAAAGGACGCATCAGGTGGATACTCAAATTTTGCTCAAAAGGATTCTAAGAATAATTGCGTTTTACCTTTTTTAGTTACATATATTTTTTTAAAAAAATGGATGACTTTCTAAAAATATCGTAGAATTTTAAAACTATTTTTTTAAAGGAGATTTACTCGGCTTCTAAGAAAGCCAATAACAGAGTTTTACATACTGGGGTTAAACCAGTTTGCCAGACAGCGCAGCATCACCTAAAGCGAGGGCCTCCTACCCTTGGAGAGCTAACAGCGCTGGCAAAGATCAAGAGACAAAGTGTTTAAGATCCAAGTACAGAAATGACTACTGAAAAGTATTACAAGGACACAATGTCTGAATCTGGGCCATTGTATTGCATCTTGCTCTTCATCCAGTCAGATAACTTCTGGGCCAGTTCCTTCATCTTGATCTTGTCTTTCGGCTTCTGGAGCTCCGCCCACATCTGCATAAACGTAATGGCCACATGGATCACTTGATCCGGTGAGCAAGGGAATTTTCGTTCAATTGCCATCTGATTCCTATTTTTCCAAATAGCCCAAATGATACATGCAAAGATAGCAAAGCAGATTTTTTTGATACCCCAAATTTTCTCGGCAATCATTGCCCCTTCATATCATCCACACAAACAGGGAAACATGATAACTCAAAAGCGTCCCTAACGCAGCACCACACATACTGGGCAAAAGCACAATGAAACAAACAAAGGTTAACGCTTTCTATCTCAAAGCACAAACAACAGCTAGGGCTTCCCTGCCAACCCTTCTTGGTGAGGAAGTTTGCCGTTTGCAACTTGTTATTGAACACTTGCCATAAAAATACCTTTATTTTCTGTGGGATCTTGCATTTCCAGATCAGATCATTGAGTTTATCTTTCAAACCCCCCCCCCCCCCCCCCCCCCCCGCGGCGAGTTAGGCAATTATACAGAGATTTAGTCGTAAATGTACCAGATTTCTCCAATACCCATCTTACACAGTTCTCGTTATCCCTATCCCTATCTAATGTTATCTCTCGAAGAGAGTCCTGCAGGTCCTCCCATTCTGTTAAGCTTGCTCCATGCAAACTCCTTCTCAGGGAAATGTTCGAAGACTCACCATCCCAATAATCAGCAACTTTAGCAGTCGGTTTAGAAACACAGTAAAAAATCTTCCTATATTGTAGTTTCAACGGGACCTCTCCCAGCCAGGCGTCGTGCCAAAAACTCACACTATTTCCTTTATAAACATGGTATTCAGCCCCCCATTTGTAAAGATGCTTCACTTTGTGAAGCCCTTTCCAGAATTGAGAGGTGCCTTGGTATGGTGAATTCAGAAACTCTTTTCCTTTCATATATTTGGCATCAAGCAGTTTGAACCACAATTCTTTGGGTTTTGTATCCAACTTCCAAAGCCATTTAGTGATTAAGCAATCATTCATCAAAGATGTGTTTTATAATACCTAATCCACCATGAACTTTTGGTTTGGTGATAGAAAGCCATTTTGCCAAATGATATTTGAAATTGTCCCCAGCCCATTGCCAGAAAAAAATTAGATGTAATGGTATCCATTTTCTTATGTGTTTCTTTATGCAGTATATAAAATCCCATCACATACATTGGAAGATTAGTGAGACAGGAATTAGTCAGGATAAGCTTACCCACAGAAGACATGAGCTTGCCCTTCCATATGGGTCTAGCCTCTTCATCATCCTCATTGATAAGCCCTGAAAAGCAGCCACACCCAACTCCTTGTCAGACCAGGTATACCTAGATATTTCATTGGTAAATCAGCCAACCTAATATAAGGTTCTAAATGGCTAAAGAGGGGGTGAATAGACTATTAAAAATTTCTTGCAAAGCACTAAACACATATGTTAGTAAATAAGATGGCTAAGCTATTCTTAGCACTAGCTCAACTAAGCTATGCAAGGGACCTACACAATTCTAGCAAGAGGCTATGATCACTTAAACACATCAACAAGATTAAGTTGTTAGCTTACTCCTAGTGAACAAGATAACTACAACTAATTACCACTAGAGATCTAAATTAGCAACTAGCACTACACAAGATATATCTATGAATGTATATGCAAGAGAGGGGATTGGATTGTTATACCGCCGATATAGAGGAGATGAACCAATCAATTACAATCACAATCACAAGGATGAAACCTCAAAAATCAAGATGACACAAAGATTTTTTACCGAGGTTCACTTGCTTCCCGGCAAGCTAGTCCTCGTTGTGGCGATACACCCACTTGGAGATGTGCTCGCTAAATGGCGTCGGCTTAGCCAATCTCACAGCCTCGGGAGCGGCACTATCAACACAAGATGGGGATCCTCCAAGCCACAATTCTAATAGAGTAGCCAATTAATGAACTCCCATGGGGAAGGCTCAAGAACCCCTCACAAATCACTCGGTGTGGCCTCAAACAATTACCAACTCGAGCTCAACCACCGCCGCTGCACCCAGCCGTCTAGGGTGACAGGAATCACCAAGAGCAACAAGAAATCCGCAGTGATCACGAAGAAAAAGTGCCTCTCGATGCAAATACTAAGCAAATGCATTGAATCTCACTCTCTCTTTTGAATCAAGAAACAATGCAAAGAGAGGAGTGGAGGGAGTCTCTTCAGCATCAAATGATGCACTAAGGTGTTAGAATGGGTAAGAGAGAGCTCCCATGGCCGGCCAAGGGATATTTATAAGCCCTCACCTCGAAACTAGCCGTTATGCCTCGGTTTGCCCCCGCACATGCACTATGGACGCGTCCATAGTTCCACTTCGCACGCGTCCGCACTGTGTATTCCAAGCACGGGTAGTTCACTTGTTGCTCCAGACGCGTCCACAGCAGGTCTCCGGATGCGGAAAGTTCACTGTTGATCGTCCACAGCATGCAATCTTGGTTCAAACAAAATCTGACCGTTGGGACCTCCAGACGCATCCACAGTCGGCATTGACCCAATCGGCATCCTTTAAAGCTTCTTGTATCTTGGTTGGCTCCATGAATGACACAAATGAGTAGTTCTCAAAAATAGTTGCTAATCTTGATCTAGTTTGAACTCCTCTTGAAATGTCACCAATGATATGATCTAGAGGGTGATCTCTTGCAATGTTGTTTGGTTGAAGCACTTGAAGTTGATTGTTTGAACTAGCTTGTCCTTGATCTTGATCTTGACCTTGTGTGCCACTAGTACTTGCTTGATTTGTATCAATTTGAACCTCTTGACTAGTCATTTGCACCTCATCTTCATCATCAACTTGTCTTGGCTGAATGTCCCCAATGTCCATGTGTCTCATTGCATTGGTCAATTGATCTCCACCCACATCATCTTGATTTTGGACTTCACTTTGAGATCCTTGGGTTTCATCAAACTCAATATCATGAACTTCCTCCAAGATGCTATTTGCCAAGTTCCACACTCTATATACCTTACTGTTGGTGGAATACCCAAGTAGGAACCCTTCATCACACTTCTTGTCAAACTTTCCAAGTCTAGTGCCTTTCCTTAGAATGTAACATTTGCATCCAAACACTCTAAAGTATGAGATGTTGGGCTTTATTCCATTCAATAGCTCATATATGGTGTCTTCTCATGCTTCCCATGGCAATATAGTCGGTTGCTAGAGTAGCAAGCCGTATTGATAGCATCACACCAAAACCTTTGGCTAACATTGTACTCACAAAGCATTGTTCTTGCCATGTCAATCAAGGTTCTATTCTTCCTTTCAACTACACCATTGGATTGGGGAGTGTAGGTTGGTGAGAATTGATGTCCAATTCTAAGCTCATCACACAACTCTTCGATTCTTGTGTTATTAAACTCACTCTCATTATCACTTCTAATCTTCTTGATGGTGGTCTCAAACTCATTTTGAACTCTCTTGACAAATGATCAAAGACTTCACTCTTGTCATAGAGAAAGAACACCCAAGTGTATCTAGTGTAGTCATCAACAATAACCAAACCATACTTGCTGCCACCAATGCTTGACATGCACTACATGGTCTATCCTTCTCAAAGGTAACATCATTCAAGCCTCTAACCAAGTCATGCCTCGCTAGCTTGTTTAATTGCTTCATTCCAACATGACCAAGCCTCTTATGCCATAACCAACCCTTGCTAGATTTGCTAAGCAAACAAGATGTGAGTTGAGAATCACTAGCATTGAAATCCACCAAGTACAAGCTACCATGCCAAAATTCCTTGAATATCAAACTTGAATCCTCTTCATTTATGACTTCAACATCATTCTTGCCAAAGATGCACTTATAACCAAGATCATACAATTGTGACACCGACATAAGATTGAAATCCAAGCTCTCAACTAGCAACATATTGGATATACTCTTGTCATTGGATATAGCAATTTTACCAAGCCTCTTAACCTTGCCTTTCTTGTTGTTGCCGAAAGTGATAGAATCAAATCCACCATTGTCACTTGTATCAATTGACTTGAACATACAAGAATCCTCGGTCATGTGTTGTGTGCACCCACTATCAAGCACCCAATGCCTCCCTCCAGCTTTGTAATTGACCTACAAGATAAGATCAATCTCTTTTAGGTACCCAAACTTGCTTCGGTCCTACAAGGTTAGTGACCAAACTCTTTGGCACCTAAATGGCTTTCTTCTTTGAGCCCATCCATGGTGTACCAATGAATCTAGCCTTTATACCATTAGCTTTCTTGACAAGCACATAGCATAAATCAAGCATAATTGAGGATACATTAGGTTTATTTTTCATGCATCTTTGCTCATTATGACCAACTTGCTTGCAACTCTTGCAATAGCTACCATTGTTCTTCACAAAACTAGTCTTGTGAGGAGCAAAAGTGGCCTTGCCTTTCTTGGGGGTATAGCCCAATCTCTCTTTATAGAGAGAAGCCCTTTGGCTACCCAAGCACATAAGCAAGCGGTCCTCACCACCATAAGCCTTGGCCAAGGTGTGATTGAGCTTTCTTACCTCCTCCTTGAGTGTATCATTCTCAACCATTAGTGTGGAATCACAATTGAAACCATCACTACTAGATAAGTTAGAAGTGGAAGTGCTACAAGAGGGGTTAGTTGGAGCAACAATAGGCTTATCGAAAGATTCATCAAGAATATCACATGATATGCCTATGTTGCAAGTTTTAGCTTTTTTAACTTGAGGAGGCATGCTATCAAGCTTGTCACTAAGAGAGGAATGAGCCTTTTCAAGCTTAGAGTGAGCCTTTTGAACCTTCTTATGGTCTTCCATTAGAATCTCATAATATGTCGCAAGCTCATCAAGTTTGTCCTTTAGGTGTTGCTTATCCTTAAGAGCATCCTTGCATTCCTTCCTAGTTTTTTATATTTATTTTTAAAATCCTCAAGCATGACATATAGTTTCTTTTTAGTTGGACCATCATCATCATCACTATCACTATCACTATCATTATCACTATCATGATCACTCTCATCATTGATTGTAACTTAGTGGCCTTAGCCATGAAGCATGACGAAGGAGTGTTAAATAGAGATATCTTCTCTTGGATTGCAATGCTAGCATGCCCCTTCTTCTTGCTTCTCTTATGATCCTCATCTTCACTTGAGGATGCATCACTCTCCCATGTTGCAACATGAGACTCATTCTTCTTCTTTTGATAAGCCTCCTTCTTCTTCTTTTGCTTCTTGGCTTCTTTCTCTACGGCATCTTCATCACCACTATCATAGGGACACTTCCCAACCAAGGTGCTCCGTGCTATGGCATCTAAAGCACTTTGTGATGTGCTCACTCTTCTTAGATGAAGATGAAGATGAAGATGATGACTTCTTGCTTCCCTTTCGGTGAGTCTTTTTCTTCAAGAGCTTCCCAACCTTGACAAATAGAGCACTCAACTCATCAACATCTCCATCATCCTTGTTGCTAGATCTAGCTTCATCTTCACTTGATGATTCTTGCTTTTCTTGTTCTTGCTCTTGCTCTTGGAGGATAAAGCCTTGAATGCCATGCTCTTCTTGTTGTCATCATCCATCTTATCACTTTCCTTCTTCTTCTTCTTCACCAACTCTTCCTTCTCATGATCTTCTCTAAACTCATCATCGGCCATGACTTCTTGAAGAACTTGATTTGGAGTTGTCTTCTCCTTCATAGTTGTCTTCACCATGATGGTCTTTAACATATCAAATCTCTTAGGAAGACATCTCATAAACTTTGTTGAGAATTGACTATTCTTGACTTCTTCACCAAGTGCTTTGAGCTCATTCATAATCACTTGTAGCCTATGAAACATCTTCGGCACACTCTCATCTTTCTTCATTGTGAAGCTAGAAAACTTCTCTTGAAGCATGCAAGCTCTTGTCGTCTTCACACTCTCGGTGCCCTCATATGCTTCCTCAAGCTTTTCCCAAATGTCATGAGCCATCTCCAAGTTCTTGATAAGCTCAAAAGCCTTGTCATCAAGTGCCTCATGAAAGGAGCAAACCGCAATATCATTGCATTGAACCTTCCTTGCTTCAACGGGTGTGGGTGCATCTGCATTGGCAACCTCAAACTTTGCCTCGGTCAC
>CM041640.1:32489502-32579108 GCA_023333625.1 Bothriochloa decipiens
AAATGGCTAGAGGGGGTGAATAGCCTATTGAAAATTTCTTAGAAAGCACTAAGCACACCGGTTAGTAAATAAGATGGTGGAGCTATTCTTAGCACTAGCTCAACTAAGCTATACAAGCCACCTACATAATTTTAGCAAGAAGCTATGATCACATAAACACACCAACAAGATTAAGTTGCTAGCTTACTCCTAGTGAACAAGATAACTATAACTAATTACCACTAGAGAGCTAAACTAGCAACTAGCACTACACAAGATATATCTATGAATGTAAGTGCAAGAGAGGGCATTGGATTGTTATACCACCGATGTAGAGGAGATGAACCAATCAATAACAATCACAATCACAAGGATGAAACCTCGGAAATCAAGAAGACACAAAGATTTTTTATCGAGGTTCACTTGCTTCCCGGCAAGCTAGTCCTCGTTGTGACGATACACCCACTTAGATGTGCCCGCTAAATGGCGTCGACTTAGCCAATCCCACAGCCTCGGGAGTGGCACTATCAACACAAGATGGGGATCCTCCAAGCCATGATTCCACTAGAGTAGCTAATTCACGAACTCCCATGACACACCTAAAGTTAGATAACCTATTCCTAATAGTCATAGAAATGCAATATTCAAGAATATGTACCTCCTCCATTTCCAGACCATCTTGATTGATCCCCATCAGAAGACCCCGTGATCTCTCCTTAGCAGGTGCCCACTTCTAGGAGAAATCCTTACTTCCTGCCATTTCTAAAAGCTCTTTGTCAGTGAAGGTGTCTTTAATAGTCTCTTGTAGGCCAACCACTTGTAAATTATGCTCCTCAATAAATTTTCTAACTTGTTTTTTCCTACTACCTTTCCCCAGACCCCTAACATTCTAGAATAGGAACCTCATTTGGTAGATTTTTTTGGGTCTCTCCCTCTTTTTTGGGGTTCTTTTGAGTTCACCTTATCATTTGTATGAGACAGCCCCCTTGCTGTATTATCTATGGTGCTCAAATTGTATTCTGATAAGGCCCACTCTCCTTGAGGGGCATTCTTTTTATTCATAGAAGGCAAATACTCCTTGTAATTTGCCTCTGCTAGACTAGCTCTCACCTTTTCCTCTTCTCTAAACACATTTAATTGAGTGTCTATCTCAGTGATATCTAGGTCTAGGTTAGAAACTACATCCAGAATATAGCTATCACTAAGCTTGTTTAAGACATGGAATTGATTGGTGTTAGAATTACCTTCAGATAAGAGATTCTTAGCCATGGTATGTTGAGTAGCTCTTTCCAGGATGGTTCTCCCATCATCTTGAATTCTGTTGCTAGCCCTTGTAGCCTCAACAATTTTAACTGACCTCTTTCTCTTGATCTTTTTCTTGACAGAACTTAAACAGTTTTGAGAAGCTTCATCATTAGAGGACACCTCTAGGATGACAACAACATCTCCTTCATTATCATTCATATCCATAATATCTTTCTCTTGAGTGATTGACCGCAATTCTTCCTGGTATTCCAATATCGAGTCAGTTATGCACCTGTATTCATTATGTTCAGGCTCCCTGCCCTCTCCATAGTCTCCCATGTTCTGCTATAAATTCTCCAACTCCTCAACACTACTTCCTTCTGTAGAAAATTCCTGAGAGAGCTCATTCATCATAGTTTCAGATGGTAGAGATAGTTTGGGCCACTTAATCCATGAAGTAAGGGACATCCCTGCCCTGTGCTAAGATTTTACAAGTAGGAATTGTACTCATCATAGGGGGTTTTCCCCTCTTCTCACATTTGTTCTTCACCCCATGGTCTTCAACATTTGAGGGCTCTCTAGCCTGGGTCAAAGCATTGTTCTGAATCAACCTTGAGGTTGGGTCCCAAATTACCAGTCCTTTATCAAGATTGGAGTTTACATTTAGAAATCCAAGCTCTGAATGGAAAGCCGCCACTGGCATTACATCTTGTTCTTCCTCAAGTCCATCCTTCTCCATAGCTTCTTGACTGCCATCTTGGTTGGAGTCTTGCTCTCTGTCAATATTCCCATCCTCTCAAATTTACCAAGTTTATTCTTATCTTTGGAGCCCTCAACATCATAGTGATCCTTTTTATCATGCTTGTCATTTTTTCTGACCAGGAGGTGGGTCCAAGCTTCTCCTAGCACTATCTTCAGCTATGAATCTTACTTCATGCCTATCTTGCTAAAGAAGATTTCAATTACACATCTGATTGAGGAGGTATCTCTGCAATTCACCTTCACTCTCACTAGTTCCTCTCTGAGAAGATTGGCTTCATCAACCACCACTGGTTGGCCAAATAATGTGGCTAGCTCTTTGACCATAGATTCATCTCTAGAAAAAGGTGGGATATTGCTTATCTTGACACAGCATGATTGCAGCATGGAAGAAGTAGCAGGGTCCACATTTGACTTGATGATTTTCACCCACAGATTGTAAATTGATAAGTCCAAACCAGCCAGCCTTGAATATGTATCCAGAGTGGCTTTGTTTGGAAAAGTAACTAGGTATTCATTCTCAAACATTTTCCTAGGTTGGAAATACCACTTATCATCAACAGCCAACCTCAGCTCCTCATTAAGCTTGTCTTCATTGGCCACTCCTTGAAGAATAATAACAACACCAGCTGACTGTATCAACTGGACCTTAGTTTCTGGAATCTCGATAGCATAAAAGCCTTTGGTAGGGATCCCAAAAATAGAGAGTTAAAGTTTCCTTTTATGGATCTGCACTCAGCCACCATATGGCATGTGTCCTTACACTTATATCAAACATGATCTTCATTGCACTCTGACTGGTGATGGCCGTTCTTCAAGCATTTGAAGCATTTGATATCCAAAGGTTTTCCCTCACGGAGATAGTTTCTCTCTAGCTGGATCTTTTGGCCTCCAAATCCCCTGAGTACCCAGACCCCTTATATCAAATCCTCCCTTAGTTGCCTGAATCCATGATTGTAGTCTCTTCCACCCTGATAATTACTCTCAGAATTTCTAACTCCCTGAGCACGATGAACACCAGTACCATCAAAGCCCCAAGTGCCTCCTCTAGCTGAGAAATTTCCCCCATATTCATCATATTCCCATAGTTTCCTTTGGTAGAGCGATTAACTAACTAGATCTGGCGGTTGAAGCTCTCTCCTCTAGGTCCTCCCTGGTGCTGGCGGTTGAGCTCTCCACCAAGACCCCACTGGAGCTTCTGCCTAAGATCTTGTTCCCTTTGGAAATCCTCGCTCATGGGGATATCTTCCTCTCTCCAGTCCTCTGACCGGCGCTTCAACGGTCGCTGCCCTAGATTTCTAGCCATGTCAACCTTGATTGCTTTCGCAAAGGATTTTGATAGCGGTGGTGGCAAACCAAGTCTTCTCACCCTTTGGGCTCTAAAACCATGTTTCTAGATGTCTTCCTTAGAAGCTGGGTATCCCAACCCTTGGACAACACTTGCCCTAGATATCCAAATGCACTCCGGCCCAATGGGCCTTCACGAGTGATTACAGATACTTTCATGAGACAGGTCTACCCCCGGCCCATTAATTTGGTCATCCCCAACCTCTAGACATTGAGGCCCCTACCCTGCTCTGATTTGCAGGCCACCCTTGGTCTAAATTTTCTCCATTCTCCCCGTTATCTCCTCTAATTGCTTGCTTGATTTATCCAGTTCCTCCAACTCCTTTTCAAATAACTAAGAATCAAAAACAAACAATTGCTTACTAATCTCACTCGCATCTTGGCTTTCTGCCTGTCAGAGCTAATCTTCTCCCATGTAAAAACTAGTTTATTCAGATTCATCATTTTGTGTTTCCCATCCATGGGAGCAGAAGAATTTTTGCAATGCTTGGGCCCTGAATCCAATACACGAGAGCTCCCCATGGGCAAGCTTGGTCGTCCCAATCCTTTCTCTGACTCCACACATGATCACCCAAACAGGGGAATGGATCATCCCTGATAGCCAATTTCCCCCACCCTGATCTTGCAGCATCAATTTAGGAATGATCAAGCCCTTCCTTCACCAAGCCTCGTTTATGGCGACGAGCAATAGGATTCGCATCATGGACAACCTTGTCGCACCCTTTGCATAGTGAAACATCACCAAGAGCGCAAAAAACATCATCGACTCCCTTCAAATCGAACAGGAACTGCCCTCTCCCTCCATGGTTGCGGGCTATGAGCATAGAGCAGGGAGGGAAGGGGGAAAAGCGGAGAACTCACGGATCAATCGAAGTGGCGTAGTCGCATGAGTCGTCTCTCCTACTTTTTCTGGCCCCCGCGGGCGGGCCTCGTCGCAGATCAGCCGGAGGAGTCACCGGAGTCGCCCCTTTAGAACTATTTTTGACTTTTTAAACTATCAATACAATCCATTGACATCACGCTATTGAAAATGGCATTAATCACCATTCGAACCAGATAGAGGTGTGGGATATTTGATTTGTTACTTCAAGATGAAAAAGTATGTGGAATTCATTTGTTGATGAAGGTCAAATAGGCTTTGTCCATTGACATTAGAAAAAATGTATTCTAAATCCATGGAGTGTCGTTGTAGTCTGATTTTCTTCATCAAACTCCAAAACCAAATATCTTATCCCTAAGCTCTCAAAACCATCTAATGTACCTCTCTGCCCCTAGTTTGAAATATTTTTTAAGGCGTCTTTGTCCTTTTACTAAAGAAACCTAGTTAATACTTACCAATGTTTATACACCATAGAAAAATCTCTAAGTTTCTAAAAAAATCCAAAAAAGGATATGAAAAATCCAAATAAAATATTTTGATATCATGAAAATGTCTTTAGTCATTTTAAAACATACATTAGTTGTCTTTAGTTGTTTTGAAAGATACATTTAGCTCTAGGAAAATGTAAAATATATAAAAAATTCTAGAAAATTCCAAAATATTCTAATTGATATCAGAATATGTATTGAAAACTTTTTACAACAAAAATATGTCACACAACTAGCAAGAACGCATAATGCATCGATTCTCAACAAATGTTTATACATTGATTGGAATGGTTTTGGAGTCTATATTTTTATGAATACTTTTTCATTTCCCTAGAGCTATTTTTTTAAATCTAAATATGCTTTCATGAGCTCGAAGTATTTTGCTTACATTTTTCTAGCCCAATCTATCTCTTGATCTCTTTCAAAATTTTAAAACTTTAATACATTGTCTGTGGTTTAAAATTTTATCAAATATGTACCCTTTTAACTAAAATGGGACAAAAACGTCCCCAAAATGACAATAATAATTTAGAATGGCTATAATTTAGAAGTAGTATATTTTTTTTTGAGAATCTGATTTAAAAGTAGTATATGACCTTTTTTTAGGAAGATGAACTTTTTCTTAGGTACTCATACTCCATTTTGGCCCGGCCCATATCAGGCCTGATCTATATGCTTCGACGAAACCCTAGCACCTCTCTATAGTTTCTCGTGGCACTTTCACGAGCTTCCCCTCACGCACGCCGCTGCAGCCGCCACCGTCGCTACCGCCCCCATCTCGCTTCCTCTCCCATCGCCAAGATGGTACGCCTCTTCTCCTCTTCCTCCCATTCTTCCCGTGACCAAGGATCTGCTTATGGTGGAAGTCTAGTTCTGGGCGTTTGTTATTATGTGTCGCGCGAGGTCCTAGTGTTTGACTTGGTAGTCCAGCAGCTACGGCTCGATATGGATTCAGAGCTCCATAGTCTAGTTATCAGGATAGGAGAGTGCCAGCAAATCATGCTTTGGATCAGTCATCGTGTTTCTATCGAAATTGAAGGTCTTCTTTTGTGTAAAACAAATTGAAGGTCTTAGGGTACCCGAATAGGCCTCTGTGAAACAGTGAGGTGGTGTAATTTAGCGTTGTATACAACGCCTTTTGTGTAGTTTTAGGTTTGGAGCAGTTGCTACCTCAGGTTTGCCGTGGTTATTTGCCTAAAACCTGTTTCTACTCTACATTTGAGTTCTAGATAGGCTTAGCCCTTAAAATGCTATTGGTGATCATACGTTAAATGGAAACATGTTGAAGTCACCGGTGTACTGCACTCCCACCATTTCAAATTGTAAGATGTTTGGGCTTTTCTAGAGACATAGCTTGTACTATGTATGTAGACATAATGTATATCTAGGTGCATAGCAAAATCTATCTATCTGGAAAATCTTACAATTTTGAATGGAGCAAGTATATTTTATTAGCTGAGTCCTAATTTCAATTACTTGTCACTTTTGATTTTGCATGGTCTCAAAGATTTGGTTTTTGACCATTTGCTACAACTTTTTATCTGTAAGAAATTTGCTATATTGTAAATACTTATATATTATTATAATAATTCTGGATGTATCAATGTAGCATCACCAACCTAGATGCTTAGGATACAACAACAACAACATAGCCTTTTATCACAAGCAAGTTGGGGTAGGCTAGAGATGAAACCCAAAAGAGGCATGAAAACAAAGAACACATAAATGGTACAAGAAAAAGATTACGGTTTAGGCATGTTAATTGCTAATCTCCAAGCGCTCCTATCCATAGCTAAATCTTTAGGGATATTCCACTCCTTAAGGTCTCTCTTAACCGACTCGTCCCAAGTCAGTTTAGGTCAACCTCTACCTCTCTTTACATTATCGACCCACTTTAGAACCCCACTACGCACCGGTGCCTCAGGAGGCCTCCGTTGGACATGGCCAAACCATCTCAACCGGTGTTGAATCAATTTTTCCTCAATTGGTGCCACCCCAACCCTATCCCCAATATCATCGTTCTGGACTCTATCCCTCCTTGTGTGCCCACAACACCATCGCAACATACGCATCTCTGCTACACTCAATTGCTAGATATGTCGCCTTTTTATAGGCCAACATTCAGCACCGTATAACATCGCCGGATGAATCACTGTCCTATAAAACTTACCTTTTAACTTCTAAGGTACCCTTCTGTCACAGAGGACGCCTGAAGCTTGACGCCATTTCAACCAACCGGCTGAAATTCTATGCTTGACATCTTCATCAATGCCACCATCCTTTTGTAGCATCGATCCTAAATACCGAAAAGTATCCTTCTTGGCCACCACTTGCCCATCGAGGCTAATGTCTCCCTCCTCATTTCTAGTCGCGCTGAAATCGCACCTCATGTACTCGGTCTTGGTCCTACTAAGTCTAAACCCTTTCGACTCTAATGTGTGCCTCCATAGTTCTAACTTCCTATTAACCCCTGCCCTAGTCTCATCCACTAGCACCACATCATCAGCAAAGAGCATACACCAAGGGATATCACCTTGTATGTCCCTTGTGACCTCATCCATCACCAAAGCAAATAAATAAGGGCTCAATGCCGACCCTTAATGTAGTCCTATTTTAATTAGAAAGTCACTGGTGTCTCCATCACATATTCGGACACACGTCATCACATCCCTGTACATATCCTTGATGAGGGTGATGTACTTAGTTGGGACTTTGTGCTTTTCCAAGGCCCACCACATGACATTTCTCGGTACTTTGTCATATGCCTTCTCGAGGTCAATAAATACCATGTGCAAGTCCTTCTTCTGCTCCCTATACCTCTCCATCAATTGTCGTAATAAGAAAATTGCCTCCATGGTTGACCTACCAGGCATAAACCTAAATTGATTTTGGGTCACACTTGTCACTCTTCTTAGGCGATGCTCGATAACCCTCTCCTAGAGCTTCATCGTATGGCTCATCAACTTAATCCCACGGTAATTAGTACAACTTTAAACATCTCCCTTGTTCTTGAAGATCGGTACTAATATACTTCTCCTCCATTCTTCAGGCATCTTGTTTGACCAGAAAATGAGGTTAAAAAGCTTAGTTAACCATACTATCGCTCTGGCACCTAGGCATCTCCACATCTCAATGGGGATACCGTCAGGGCCCATCGCTTTACCTCCCTTCATCCTCTTCAAAGCCTCCCCGATCTCTGCCTCCAGAAATCTCATCACGAAACGTCTATTGGTATCATCAAATGAGTCATCCAACTCCAAGGTAGGACCCTCATTCTCCCCATTAAACAACTTGTCAAAGTACTCTCTCCACCTGTCCTTGATCTCCTCATCCCTCACCAAAAGTTGATCCGTCCCATCCTTGATGCATTTTGATTTGGTTGATGTCCTTCGTCTTCCTCTCGCGGATCCTAGCCATCCTATAAATGTCCTTCTCCTCTTCCTTTGTGCCTAGTCGCTGATAAAGGTCATCATACGCTTGACCTTTTGCTACACTCACCGCTCGTTTTGCAGCCCTCTTCGCTATTTTATAGCCCTCAATGTTGGCTGCACTCTTGTCATGATGGAGGCGCTTGAACCACTCCTTCTTCTCCCTAATAGCCCTTTGCACCTCATCATTCCACCACCAGGTGTCTTTCGCTTCCCGTTTGCCTCCCCTACTCACTCCAAATACATCCGAAGCCACCTTCCGAACACATGTTGCCATCTTTAGCCACATGTCATCTGCATCTTCTCCTTCTTCCCACGGCCCCTCATCTAGCATCCTCTCCTTAAATGTTTGTGCTGCTTCTCCCCTAAGCTTCCACCATTTTGGTCTCGCAATCTTCGCCCGATTGTCCCGATGGACACGTACCCGAAAGCAAAAATCCGCCACCACAAGCTTGTGTTGAGGGACAACACACTCCCCAGGTAACACCTTATAATCTAAGCAAGCACGTCTATCCCCCCTCCTTGCAAGGATAAAGTCGATCTGACTCAGGTGTTGTCCGCTACGAAAGGTCACTAGATGGGATTCCCTCTTCTTAAAGACGGTGTTCGCTATCAACAAATCATAGGCCAACGCGAAGTTCAAAACATCCTCCCCCTCTTGATTTCTACTACCATACCTGAAACCCTCATGCACCCGCTCGAAACCTACATTAGTCACACCCACATGGCCGTTGAGGTCTCCTCCTATGAAGAGTTTCTCGCTGATAGGCACAGTACTAACCTAGATGCTTAGGATATCTTATCTTATTTCGTACTCCATCCCAAATTATAAGTCATTCCAACTAGGATAAGGCAATAACATTTATGATGCCAACCAAGTGTCATTAGATTCTTTATTAATTATATTTTCATAGTTACCTATTTGATTTCACAAATTTTAATAGTTTTCTTTATAATCTTGGTCAAAGTTAAGATGTTTTGACTCTCCAAAATCCTTGGAATGACTTATAATTTAGAATGGAGGGAGTAGATTATAATTATAATGTTTGATTGAACACAATGGTTACAAGTATATGTGAATGGGCATAGTATTTATTAGTCTTTTAAGGTGTGCTGTATGTTTGGTTTTCATTGTTAATGCATGTTCAAGTTCAAGCATATTGGAAATACATTGTTGGTTTAGTATAAAGACAAACTAATTGTTTCACCGAACTGGATGAAAAATAAAACATTTTTCATAAATCCAAGCTGCTCACCTGACACCTTTGCTGTGTAACTGAAGCCCCTGTGCTGCACCAGGCAACATGAAACATGAAACATGAAAGTATATCCAGTGCTAAGTTTAGCCTTTGAATACCTCGTGTATAAATCAGTGGGTTATAATACTTTTTTTTTGCTTGTGTTGATTTTAGTTGTTATTCCTTGATTCAGACGTATATGGTGTAATTTTTATCTTGCTGCTATGCTATTGGAGAGTCAATAGCGACTAGCTGAACTGCATGTTTCTTAATGGTCTACTTATCTAATTTTTAAGAAATATTTAGTTTTGCTCTTCTGCATGTTTCTTAATGGTTTACTTATCTAATTTTTAAGAAATATTTAGTTTTGCTCTTGTGTTAACCTACCTGAGTGGTTCAATCTTTTATATTGAATTATTGATGCTAACATTAGTCTTGAAGTTACCGTTTTACAGTTAGCAGTAATATTGCATTAACAATATCAGTGAGCAGCTGTGTAATTTATTGTATTTTTATGATGCTTATGCAGACGAAGCGAACCACGAAGGCCGGAATTGTTGGAAAATATGGTACATGCTTAAAAAATATGACACTTCCCAATTTGTGCATCTGGAGTACGAAGTTAACCTTGCAAATTACAATGTTATAGGAACCAGGTATGCTGCTAGCTTGCGTAAGCAAATCAAGAAGATGGAGGTATCTCAGCACTCAAAGTACTTCTGTGAGTTCTGTGGGAAGGTAGGTCATCTGTGTTTTCTGTTTTTTGATCTGTTATACTGCAAGCTGTCTTTTTGTACTTGTTGTCACCAGTACTAGAATGTTATGAACCATAGGCCGCAGACTGATTTTAAGCATAAAAGCAATGGGTCTTAAATATATTTGTTAGTTTATATTCTAATATTTAAAGGGCGGCCCTGGTGCAAGCGGTAGAGCTTTACCGCCAGTGACAAAAGGTTCAGGGTTCAAGCCCCAGCCTCTGCACATTTGTGCGAAAAAGGTTGCTGACTATTTTCCCTTCCTCAGACCCCGCAGTGCGGGAGCCTACGGCACTGGGTACGCCCTTATATTCTAATATTTGAATGGTTTATAAGATATTTAGGCAAGATGAGCAATTTGTTTCTAAGATAGATGTGAAGAAGTGCTAGTTGCCCTAGTGTCCCACATTGTCTGTGTTGTCTTTCCAGTTTGCTGTGAAGAGGAAAGCAGTTGGAATTTGGGGATGCAAGGAGTGTGGCAAGGTCAAGGCTGGTGGTGCTTACACCATGAAGTAATTCTTTGCTGGCTCGCTTCTTGTGTTCCAAAACCATAATTTGTCAAGCATGATTATAATTCTGTTGTGTATTTGCAGCACTGCTAGCGCGGTCACTGTCAGGAGCACGATCCGTCGCTTGAGGGAGCAGACTGAAGCATGATAAAGCTCTTGTTAGGCATATTGGGGTTCTCTTGTTGATTCACACTATATTGGCTGTTTGGCCAAGACAATGCTCCAGCATTTTTTGTTTATGCTCTAGGATCTCTAAAAGTTGGGTGCTAAGATTTGTACTTGGTTACCGATCTGAATTTCACAAGTGATATCTACCCTCTAGGGTCTCTAATCCTGTTCCTGTCTTAATGGTGTCATTGGTTTGCAATTCCTTTTTCATTGAAAATTGGAAATTTGAAAATTTTATTTACGATGCTGCGCGTTTCATAATTAAAGAGATCTTGACTGGTTTAGTGGTTGAGACTGGTCATCTACGCATCTTTGTGCTAGGCAGCGTCACACATCACAATGCACAAGTGCCATCGCACAAATTCAGCCGTCTATTTATGTTCTCATCGACTCAAATGTCCTGTTTAGGCTACGCAGCTCTTCCACAGTTCTACTGCGCCCGGTGTGTGATTCTGATTATTAAACTTCAGAAGTTCAGTGATGTGTTACCGTGGGATGATTTTTCAAGTTCAGCTCACGACACGTAAGCACCGGTTAGCTGAATTAAGCCAGGTCTATGTTATGGATAGGCCACTAAGGCCAGTAACTATTGTTGTTGCCATTTTGATCTAAATGGGAGAGCTTTGCATGGGGTGACATAGAGTTCTACTTCCTCCATCCCAAATTGTAAAACATTCTAAAAATTTTGGAGAGTCAAAGTATTTAAAGTTTAACTGAAGTTATAGAATAAAATAAGATAAAAACATTTAGAATTATATTTTATAGCATATCTATTTAATGTCACAAATCTTTATACTTTTATCTATAGTTTTGGCCATTGAAATGTTTTGACTCTCCAGAGTTTTTGAAATGACTTACATTTTAAAATGGAGTACACATCAAAGTTAGTTAAAATTACTATTTTATTTTAGTTAGAAACTATTATTTTAATAATAGCACATGCCAAATCATTATTTTATAAAGGAGCCTTTTTTTGTCACACCAAAAGCTATGGCAAACCAAATGAATGCAATAATGCTACATGCATTAGTGACTCAATGGATATACTGGTGTCATGAAAGTAATGGAACTTGAATCGTACCATTTTCTTTGGCGTGACAGAGACAAATCACGCTATTTATCCGAAATTGTTAGGAACCAATCAAGTTCAAGTACTTGCATCCCATGGATCACTACGATTGAAGAAACAAAAGACTGATGAAATGGATTAGTGAGGCATAAACTCAAAGGAGTCCGTCGACCGACCCAACGCTGTAGGAAGGCCCAAATATTTTTCGGCCAGTGCTTCAGTTGCAATCTGTAAGATTGATCTCACTTCTTGCTTGCATGGTTCATCACAATTGCCACTGAAGAATACAGCCGACTTGTCTCTATTCACCGTTTGGCCTGTACCATGGCTGTAGATTCCGAGTATTTCATGCAATCACTCGACGCCTCTATCTGAAGCTTCAGAGAAAATGATGCAGTCATCTGCAAAAAGGAGGTGCGAGATCCATGGTGCATGGATTCCAACCCACACCCCTCTAGCCAAGTACACAGGCCCCCATGATCATAGGAGACAAGACAGTCGCTCCGCACACAATAGGAAAAGATAGGGGGAGATGGGATCCCCGTGTCTGAGTCCTCTCGACGGCGTGAACGGATTTGATAACTTTCCATTCACCAGCACAGTGAAAGAAACTGAGGTGACACATCCAATAATTGTATGGACAAAGCTCTCAGTGAAACCCAATTTCAGCATGATGCCTTGGAAATAGTTCCACTCTACGCGATCATATGCTTTTGCCATGTCCAACTTGATGGCACATGCACCTGTTTTGTCTTTCTTTCTTTTCAGATAATGAGCATTCATAAGCCACCGATACATTGTCAGTGATCAGACATCCAGGAACAAAGGCACTCTGCTCCAGCGAAATGATCTCATCCAGAAAAGACCGAAGTCTATTTGCAAGGACTTTGGAACATAATTTATAGATCACATTGCATAAACAAATCGGTCTAAAATTTTTGAGGTCTTGTTGGTGTTTTACCTTGGGAATTAAGATGATCGTAGTCTGGTTTATACCCTCCCGTAATTGCCCTCCAAATTCAGAACTGCATTGGACACGCTTGGTCGAACAGTCTCCCCGTGAGTTTGGAAAAACCCCGCAGTAAAACCATCAGGCCCGGGCGCTTTATTTGCACTCATCATCAACAACACCCTCTCCACTTCCTGGGCTGTGTAGGGCTTCTCCAACTTGTCATTCATGTGGCACGTCACTTTAGATGGTACGTGCTCTAGGACCCCTTCTGGTTCAAGCACTAATTGAGCAGTAAAGAGCGCTTCATAGAAGGCCAATGCCACAGCCTCAAGCTCCGCCTGTCCCATAACAAGAACACCATTCCAGTCACGTAGTGCTGAAATATGGTAGATTCTGGCATGCTCCTGTGCCCGTTCATGGAAGAACTTTGTGTTTCAATCACCGTCCTTTAGACATGACAGGTGCGTGCATTGTTTCGCCATAATCTCTTCTCTCGCTAAGAGTTTAGACAGTCTCGACATGAGCTGTCTCTCGCTCCTAGATGGGTCTAAATACAAAGTATGTCCCCTTTCCTCCTCAAGCTCCCGGCGTAGCTTGGTTAGCTCCTGCTTGACCGAGCCAAACACCGAGCGTTCCCAGTGTGGGAATCAAGCCTGCATCCTCCCAAGAGAATCCTGCAATTGTTGCATGTTCTAGATATAGTTTCCATCGTTCCACGTATCCTTCACCAAGCGCAGGTAAGATGGACCCCTTCTCCACATATTCTCATATTTGAAGCTCTTCCTTCTTCTTGTCGACCCTGGTCTCGACCGAAAACATTCGATCAGCAGGAAACAATGATCGAACTCAGTAGTCTGAACATGGTGCACCTTCACTTCTTTGAAGCGATCCACAAAGCCTGCATTTGCAAAGGCTCTATCCAACTTGAATTTCACATTGTGGATTTCTTGTTGTCAGTTATACTAGGTATATGGTAGCCCGGTAAAACCTAGATCAAAAATCCTGCACTCTGCCACACCATCTCGAAAACCATCCATCTGCCTCTCCAGTCGTTGCACCCCTCCAAACTATTCCCCAACATTGAGAATATCATAGAAGTCATCGGCATAGAGCCATGGTGCATCACTTTGGGCATTCAAGTAACTCATGAGTTCCCAACTCCTCCACTGGAGCTCTCTCTTGGATTCTCTGTAGAAACCAGTTGTCGGTGTCATGACCCTGGGGGCCTAACACTGACGAGTAACTATGTGTTGTGTGCTCCCTAATTCGGATGGTGATACAAGAAGAACACACGATTTATCCTGGTTCGGGCAAGAGAAGGCCCTACGTCCAGCGGGGGGAAGATGTCTTATATTATCTTGCACCAAAGTGCTCGTACAGGGGAGATACAAGCGAGCGCGTACGAAATGGGGTGAAGAATGAGGCCTAAGTCTAGAAGAGCTAGCCCTATGCCTTGCAATGTGTGTGGTGAGGCTCAGTGAGTTCGAATGAGTTCGCCCCTTTACAGCTAGCCCTGCGCCCCCTTTTATAGTCCAAGGAGGGGCATGGGTGTATAGAAAACCCTAATGGTGCTGTGAGGGCAATCGTAAGCGAGGACGTCGAGGACCGATCATGTCGTGCACACTGTAGGGGTGTGTGCTGAAGTGAGGTCGAGCCCTGTAGTAGCGTAGGTGATGATGAGATTCGCCCTTCTGAGATGTCATGGCGAAGTCGGTGATTGACCGGTCCTGATGATGACTCTAACATGCCTCAGCAGCGAGGTGAAAGACGTGACCTCTTGTTAAGGGCATACCACTTGCAGGAGATGGCGTACGGGAGTGGCTGAACCACTGACCGTGGCTGCTGCGAATCTGGGTCGAGAGGTACCAAGGGGCCTCAAGGCCGTGTAGATAAGAACGAGCCCTGGGAATCCCTGGTACAGACATTGACGTTGGCATCTCAAGGGGGTGCCTGTCGGGGCACATTGACTGGCACGGAGGAATAGTGGTTTGTACGAATCAGAGCTTCCCCAGGGACGGGCAATAAAAGGTCGACTAGACCGCTGCGTTTGCCCATCATTACAGCCGCTGTAGCCACGGGGGTTGGCAGGAGTAGGTGAGATATAATAACTACTCTGGGCGCCGTACAGGGAGCAGGTGGTCGAGGGGGAAGTCCCGATCTATGGGGGTCGTTCACCCGCATGGAGGTCCGTCACTCGACGAGGGGTCGCCCGCCCGTGCAGAGGTCCGTCATTCGAGGCTGCCCGTTGAGTGGGAGATGGTCTTGACTTGGATGCTGCTCGTGGGCTGGCCCAGCATGGCTCAATGTATGCTGGTGGACCTTTGTCCCTCAGGCTGGTCGCGGGCTTTTTTCAGGGATTTGGGTTTAATTATTCGGGGATTATTTCTCTCGGATAAAGATTTAGGGTACCCCTTATCCAGGTACCCGATACCAGTGAACCTCTAGAGCACCTCTTTCGAACTAGGATCAATCACTTTCACATCTTATGAAGCTTATCATAGGATTCCAGCTTCACATACCTCATTAGTCCAGAGTAGGGCGAGACCCCCACCACAACCAAAACTTCCAACTCCCACACCATTGGTGAAATTCAAACTCCTTAGGAAACCTTGCACATCATTCGAGAAACACTATTGTAGGGCAGTGAAGCTGTACCAAGCTACACAATTCTTGAACTGCCTCGAGCTGCCCCAAGCCCCGACAGTTCAGACAGGATTTTCGTTGTGCCCAACAGGGGCTTTCACTCGCAGTCACCAATCCAGCAGATTGGTTGTTTCCCCTCTTTTGTTTCTTGAGTGTTTTGATCACGTTACCACTGCTACTATCTTCTGTGGCATCCATTTGGTTCGCATGAGATGTCACTTGACCCGTGGGGACAAGGGCACTGGATCCTCCTAACGGAATGTTGAGATTCGGATTTTTGGAAGGTAGCTTGGATTTCCTCTTCTTGGGACCTTGACATTGGTCCTCCTGCATCGCCTGGAAGACTAGCTATCTGCCTATAGTAGGCCCTTGTGTCACCTTGCATCTCCTCCCTCGAATTCTGCTTTAGAGGGGACTGAATTTCTGAATGTTCCAAGTCCCAACATGGATCTCTGAGTGACGGGAACCATCATCAGACCATTGTCCTCTGCCCTCCCCCCCGACTTATATGGCTGACTAGATTGCCGAAAGCCTGATGATGAGCCACTCCCATATGACTCCATAGCAGCGGCCGCAAAGGACTGCATGTGGCGCTTCTTGTCTTCAGGAGCCCTTAAGTTCATATCATACGACAGCTTGCCCTCGTTGTTGCGGGCAGTTGGGGTTGCACACTCCAAGTCTAGGTTGCACACTCCAAGTCTAAGTGCCACATCAATCCATAATGAAAACATATGTAAGGCAACCTCTCATATTGAGCCTGGAACTAACGAGGCTCTTCATTCTTGTTCACCCGGAGGAGGATGCCCCATCTCACAGGTTTAGCAATTTCTATAGCAACCCAGGCACGTAAGAAAGTCCTACCCACTTTCCCATCAGCATCCACATCCGTTTGCAGCACTCCTCTAATCAAATCCATAGACCTAAAGCCCCTCGATTGATTCATGCAGTCGAGAGGAAGGTTTTGGATACAAACCCAAGCTCCATGTGATCAAACTTGATGTTTGCCGCACCGAGCTTCTCATCATATTATTGTAGCAAAACCGAGTACTTCGCCACCATCCATGGTGAGCCGGCCAGAACCCTTTCCATGTCACGGGTACTACCGAACTCCACCACAAACAAGTTTTCTTCCTTGTTGATGATCGCCTAAATTTTGAGCCTGACTAGGTTACCACAAGCTGGCTTCATGCCCGATCTCATAGTACTAACGGGCATTAGCACCAATAACAGAACCTTACCCACCAGAGCCCACTCCACAGGTGCCAATGCTTCTAGTTCCTCATCATCATCGCTGAACTCCAGGACTGTGACTTCCTCCTTCGTCAGCCTAAGCTTTTGAAGGAGATCTGTCACATTAGGGTTAGGGCCGGGGTAGCACCCACACCCCCTGATCCGCCACTCCCAGCTGATGCCATGGATGACAGCCTAGATCAATTCCCGACCTAGGTATCTGTAACACCTCTGGTGTTATATTAACTAAAACCTGCCATGTCATCATCTGCACTGCAAAGCATCCATGTTTAGGTCAACCTTAATATGCATTAACTAAAACAAGTTTATAATTCATAGGTTGATTGAGTTCCTGGAATGACTTGTCACATGAAATGATAAAATCCTATTTTAGAATGCCATCGCAAATGCTTAATTTATACTCTATGTACTTGAGGTGTACACTGTGTTTACACTAGTGTCAAGCATAGTGTATAATTCTAAGTCCAACCCTAAAAAAATGATTTCCATATTTGAAATTTAATTTGGATTCCAAAGCTTATTTATAAGCCTGGCAATTCAAATTTAAAGTCAAATTGGAAATGCTATAAAAGGTTTTTCAAAAGTCAACTTGGTCAACCAAGGGTGTCATTGGGTCAATGACCTAAAAATGTCCTTGGATGATGTTTGTGATCACTAATAACCAACCAATTGAGTTAGAAACCAAATTGAGTTTAAACTCTATTTCAAAAACCCTTTAATTCCAACCCTAGTTTTATCCCCTTTTCTCTAATTCAAATTCTATAAGTAATTTGGAGATACTCTAAAAAGATAGTTTGTAGATCTTTACAAGAGCTACAAGGTTGGTATAGAAAGTTTTTCAAGTTTCCAAAAGGAATTTTAAATTAATTTGAAAATACAGTTTCCAGCAATTATCCCCTTTTGATTTTAAAACCATAATTCAAAATTTATGCATAATTTGAGAAAACTTTGTACATGAAAAATGTGTGGTTTGACAAACTCAACATTTCATAGTTTTGAAGAATTTCAAGTTTTACTGAAAAATCCAAAGTAATTTTAAATGCTTATTTCTAGGGTTTTATCCCCTTTTCAAATCTGAATTCAAATTTCAAAATCTAAACAGAATTTGAAGATGTCCATTAAAGGAAAAGTGTATCTCTTGAAAAGTTATGCAAATGATATTTTTGGAGATTTTCAAGTTCTTATACAAATTTTGGAGTAATTTTTATTTTAAACCGAGTGGCAATTCTATAAATACCCTGAACAGCACCCAACCCTATCGGCGCCCGCCATGGCCGGCTTCACACCGCGCGCCGCCGTCCACCGCCGCGCCTTCTTGGCCGCCCGCGCGCTCACAGACGCGCGAAGGTTCACCGTCACCGTGTCAGCTGCTCATTCATCATCTTCTTGCTATAAATAGCCGTCGGTCGCCGCCATTCTTTTCTTTTCTTCCTCCCGCCGCCGTCGCCGACGACCTTCCTTCGCCGCTGAAATTCGCCGTCGACACTCCACCTCTGTCCAATTGCCCTCGCTCAAAGCTCCGCCACTTCCTCACGGTCAGTTTGAACCAGTTCATGCCTGCTCTCCTCGCGTAAGTTGCCCGCACCCTGCCTTCTTCCCCGCGGCCGGTCAACCGAGCCGCCGCCGCCATCTTCGCCGTTTGCCGTCGCCGGAGGTGAAAATATTTTACCTTCGACCTCATAATCGTGTTCTCCATGTCATCCTGCGTCTGATGCGCACCTTGGTTCGAGCAGCGCGTTACCAGAGGCCGCCGTGACGCCGTCGTGCCATCGGAGCGCCGCCGCCGCCATCACCGCCGTCGACCGCCGCTCAACCCAGCCACTCCGGACCTCCATTAACGTGCGCATCAGCGCCGTGGTGAGCTCCTGCATCTATCTGTGTCATCAATTTGGTCAATCCGTTGCCGTAGCCGCCGGTAGCCGTAGCTCATCGCCGGCGCAGTGCTGCCGCTCCGCCGCGCGCGTTGCCATCCTGCCTAGAGACCGAGACCGACCTCCATGTAGTAACTGAATCGATCCATTTAGGTGCCCTGCGTAGGTTCGTGTGGTGGCCATCGCCGAAAATTGCTCCGGTGAGCAACTCCGCCGCGTCCGAGCTCCGCCGCGCCGCCATGGTAGCCGGCGTGGGTGCCGCCGCCGCTCCTGCGCGCCGTTAACTAGCTCGTTGGACTCCGCGTGCTGTGCTGAGTCTGATGGACCAACCCATGTCGCCGGAGACCTCACCGACGGCGAGGAATCGGCGGTCAACCGCCGCGCGGCCGTCGGTCAGCGCGGGGTTACTGTGCCGATTTTCCTTTTTCCATTTTCAGCAAAATGATTTAAATGCTATTTTCTTTGAAAATTCATAGTAAATCATTTATAGCTCCAAAAATCCTGAAAATTTTTGTGGATGTTCCTTATGATGACATCTACACAGGAAAAATATGAAATACTAAAATTGAGTACTTTTTGCATATGTTAAAATTAGCCCTTTTAATTAAAAAATGGACCTTCAATGATTTTTAATAATTAAAATAATTGGCTTTTAATTCTGAAAATTGTTTTGCCATCTAATTAGGCTAAGAGCTTTCTAAAATAAAATTTTGGGCTTAATTTGATAACTTTAATTTTTATGCCTTTATTTAATGCTTTTAAATAATTAAATAACCCCTTTTAGTTAACTTAATCATTATAGGAGTTGTTTGACTTTGGGATTGATTGATGACCTTAGGTCATTAACCCTAATGACCTTTGGCACTTTAATTAATTGTTTGCGCTTATATTAATCATGTTATTAGGGCTTAATTAACGTTATTTTATGTGTTTAACTAATTATAAAAATGGCTTAATTAACCCTAATCAGTTATTTAAGCAAAGTTTTGTTAGCTTGCAACTTTATCATGAAGAAAAGTTGTACTCGATCCTTTAATTTGATCATGCATCCATCAAGCATCATGTTTACTATTCCATCATGTAAAGCATATTAATTATCGAATAGTTTCCGTTAACGGAGAGATAACGTATCACTCAGATCTGAAGGACGAGCAGATTCAAGAGTCGGGAGTTGATCCAGATTTCGAGACCGTCTACCCCGAACATCAAGACAAGCCCCGGATACATTTAAACCCTATTCTATTTATAAAAGCTTTACCGCTTCAGCCCTGGTATGTTGCATTAAGTAGTAGGAGTTGAGTGAAAACCCACAAATTGCATTACCTGTCTTATTTCCTTAATCCTTGTTACCTACTTATAAGATGAGTAGTAATGCTTAGCCCTGCTTATTTATTTAATTGTCCAAAGGAAAAAGAATAAAAAAGATGAGATTGGCTTTATTGTTGTAAACTTGATGTTAGTAATAAATCGAGTCCGGACGGCGAACTTGCACTGGGAATGGAGTCCCTCTGTAGTGTTCTCGTCTGTTGATGCCCTAGGTCCCGTCCGATGGTGACCTGTCGATAATCGAGAAATTTAGAAATCCACATGCATGAAGTGGTATACGGATGGTTGGAGCCGTGTATGCCATGGAGTGACCTAGCGTGGGGTCAGAGAATCCCATCTGCTGTCATAGTGTGTTTTACTGTGGGGTTTAAGTTCCCATGTATCTCGGTACGCTGGGCCGCAGAGCTCACGTGTATCATGTGGTGATATACGGCTGAGGTTGTTATCCTAGTATATCGGTGCACCTGGGGTGCTTCGGAGTTAAAGTCTCCGGTATGCTCAGTCACCTAGGTCCCAGCTGGGTATGAAAATGGATTCGAATCGCCGTTGTTTCTCGGAGAAGAAGACTCGATCACTGATCATCATCGTAGTAACAACTCAAACAAAAATTAAGGTTCAATAATGAAGTTGGTTGATAATGGGAGATAGTTCCAGCAACTTCTCTTTTTGTAAAGCTTTTCTGCAAAAATTGCTTATTTCTTACAAGCCTTACCTTGTCCCTCTAGCCTGCATCTCTTGAGTCTCTATCCTTTTCTTTCGTCGGGTCAGTCTTGTTGAGTACTGTTGTACTCAGGGTTTGTTGAACCCCTGTTGCAGGTGAGTTTCATGGGCAGGAGTGTTATGCATCCTGCTGCATGACAGTCGTCGAGGAAAGCGACGACGAATAAAGATGTTAAGCTCTTGGGCAGAGCTTTTGTGTAATCCTGTAATCTACTGCTACTCCACTACTATTATGGTTTGTATAACTTAAACCTATCATTGTAAATATTTTGAAACTCAGAGTTTGTAAATGTATGTTATTGTAAGTCTTCCGCTGTTTTACTCCGTGGTATTTTATTTATATGAAACTGTTGTAATACTGCAATGTCTCTCTACAATGATTGATCCTGCTCGGAGAATCGTGGATGATTCGGGATTTACCCGACAGACTTTTTAAGTCGTATGGAACACAGTCATGATTATTTGGAGTCTGTTTAGACAATAATCATGCGTGTGGGCCATATGATTTAGGAGATTCTGCCACAGTATCCTAAGCGACAGAAACCCTATGGGTATTTGTAGATGGCTCCCAGAACGGCTAACCGACGTTTTGTGGAGGTCAGCGCCACGCTGCGATGGTGGTGATGGGGCGAAGACATGGCCACGAGGCCGGCAGCGTTAGCAAACCAGGTCACGGCGGCGGAATCACCTCAATCGCCAGTCCAGAAATTGCCTCAATCACCAGTCCAAAAATTACTGGAGGCGATCGAGCGCCACTGCTCAACCTCACGTCGTGATGGAGAGCGCTTCTCCCATTTGGATCCAAGGATATTGAATTCAAGTTTTAAGTGGCATCAACATACATCAATTGAATTGTAGTGATGTATGATAATGTGTATTAATCCATAATATGATAAGTAGCCTAATGGTTGTGTTCGTTTTCCTCTAGTACACCACAACGCTCCCACCTCTAGGTTCCTGTCCTGTGATCCTGTCCCATTCTAAGATGCATGCATGAACTCTAATTTTTCAAAGGCTAGCTAGGAAACCAAACCTAAATAGGTTTGTTTTGATCTAAAGTCTTGTAGAAACCAATTCTGATATATAACTTGCTTTACCGTAGCCGCCATACAATCTTTTGGATCACACAATAAATTCCCGCACCCAGTTTCCACAAAACTAAAAGTTGGGTACCTACCGGCTACCTAAAGCTAGTTTTTTTCCCAAACACAACTTTAATAAAACACACACTAACTAGCTTGAGTACCTACCTAAGGCTGCTCTTTTTCCCATAAGCTCAATTAAAACTCATTTAACTAAAACATGTTTTATGTTTTAGAGACCCAAAAAATCACAATAGGCGGCCAAACAAACCTTAGGGAAAGCTGTATTATTTATTTGGTGTGAGGTTGTGAATGGGTTAAAAAATGGTTTGTGATTTACATGTTTTATACAAGTTAACGAATGATCAGATACTAGTGGATTATGAAATGTTTGGGGAGCCAGATGATGATCCTACCCATCATGGTATTGACACCTTGGTTGACGCCGACATATATCATCTGCCAACACATTTCTTGATGTCGACACCCAAAATCAACCTGGGAATTTTCCTTTTCGCCGTCAAGAGAAAACTTTGGACTTGCTTTGTTTCTTTCTAAGTTGTTTGTATCACGTACGTACTCCCACCGTCCAAAAAAACATAATTCTTCTATATTTAAATCAAGTCAAATTAAATTTTCTATTAAGTTTGCCGAAGTTTATAGAAAATAAATACCATCAACATGTCTCGAAGTCGAAGTAGGTTAATTTAAAACAAAAATATGTTTTGTAATTGATCTAAAAAGATTTATTTGGTATTATTAATGATAAATTTGATCTGTGCCAACACACCAGCGGGCCTTGGACGTCTAAAGAGGTTACTTGATCAACTTACAACGCAGCAAGAGCGTAACGTAACCGGCCAAACCGATCTAGAGACCGATAGGGCCGATGTAGAGCTCAATCTTAGCTGAAAAGGCTACTGAACCACCTCCGGAAGGATCCGTCAAGAGTAAATACGTGGAGGATCTCTTAGGACCAGCAAGGCTACCCAGGAAGCCAACAAATCTTGTGGAGAGGTACTGGACAACAGATAGAGTGGTCAGGAGAGAATTAAGGTAAAAGAGAGGTAATTGTGTTGTATTTTTAACGATTGATAGGATGGGATCAATCGGCCATAATCCTCTCGAATATATAGAGAAAGTGGTCTTATCCCAGTAGGTCCAAATCGTAATCTTCAAGTTTTCCCATGACCAAAACTTGTCAAAACACGATTTGGATACAAATCGGTTTGGTCTTCAGGTACAAGTCGGTCTAGCTGGCTCCCCTCCCGACTTAGACGGTTTTCACAAGCGTGGGCAGCCGCTGGCTGCTTGAACGGCCAAGCCAACTTAGCCGGTTTAAGGACTCGGCTAAGACGACCGTGTGGCGTGACCCGGCTTAGCCGGTCGGTGACCCAGCCTAGCCGGCAGGGGGTGGCCACCCGGCCTAGCCGGTTGTGCCAATCGGCTAAGCCGATTGGGCTGGCTGGCCGTCTTGTCCACATGATTTCTTGCTCCATTGACGATGTCACTTGATCTCGACTATTTCAGAGGTATCAGAACTTGCTCATAATCTCAATTCTATCATTGGACATTTTTGAGTGTCAACATGTATTATATATAATGTTAGTATTTATTTGTTTAGATTTTCTATAAAATCTAAAATTATTTAACTCCTGCAAAACGAGTATCAGAGCATCTTTAAGAATTTGGTAAACTTTACTTAACGAATGTGTTTTGCCAACTCTCAAAATAATTTACCAAGTAAAAAAAACCTTGCCAAATAAAAAAGAATGCCCACAATCAATCTTTTTACCGGACATAACAGAATCCTCGGGACAATCCTCCTCTCGCGCGTGCGGAGGGAAGGACGCCGCCGCCGTTCGTTCGTGCCTCCGTTCCAGCCGGCCATCTCCTCTCCCTCTGCCGCCCCTCCTCCCAGTCGGCAT
This sequence comes from Bothriochloa decipiens, assembly GCA_023333625.1. Lineage (NCBI taxonomy): Eukaryota > Viridiplantae > Streptophyta > Magnoliopsida > Poales > Poaceae > Bothriochloa > Bothriochloa decipiens. The sequence continues at coordinate 32,513,141 of CM041640.1, forward strand.
CTCTCCTCCGAACAGCAGTAGACAAGTAGCAGCAGCATCAATCAATCAGACGGCAAGAGCAGCAGCTCGATTGTTAGCAAGACATGCACGAGCTAGCAAACAAGAATTGATTACTACTCCTGCAGTAGCAGCTGACATCCATTAAACAATTCGCACAGGAAGCACAGGGACAATCAGGCTCCGGAGAATCACAATAAAGGCATAAAGTACACGCAGGACCGGATGCGCACGAGTATATATGTGCGCTATACACGTGCGCTGTTTGTATTTAGCAAGTTGTTATTTATGTTAAATTGTTTTGGTAAACTGTTAAAGATTTTTTTTGTTTGTTAAAATTTTGTGAATGGCAAGTCAGATAGTAAATTTTTAGAGATGTTCTACTCCTTTTAGGACGGAGAATGAGTACGACTTGCCCCGTTTCTGTACAGAAATAATGCGTTGCATCGATGATGCTTTGATAGATCCCTATATATACACGTTTGCATGATCTGACTGTTTCTCCAAGTCCTATCTTCCGTCCTCGACCAAGGATAAGTTCGTCGATCACTTGAAAAGCCGAAAAGGGCCCTAAAATAAAGCAACACCTTAGCACGCGTGGGTAATGCGCCGGCCGTCCCGATCGTTTGTACGATGTACACATACTGCACGGTCGGTTGCTGCGGGCCGGTCTTCGAGCTAAAAAAGGCCGGCCGGCCGTTAGGAATCCGGCCCTGTTTGGGCCACTGGGTACTTGGGATTCGCGATGGGATTCTCGATGTGACTTTAACTAAGACGGAGACTGTGCTTTATTTAATATCCTGTCCTTTCTATTTGTGTTATGACTTATTGTAATTTTTTTATAATTAATTACAAAGATACATAATTTTTTTTCGTATTTGAAAAAAAAACAGCAAGTGACGTGGAGTACACGCGCGACTTGTGTCGTTTGTGTGCCGCAAATAAATAACGGAATCACATGGATTTAGATCGATGTATATGCAAGTGAGGACACACATGGAAAAAAACGAGGGTCAAGCATCTTCAAGTGTTTCTAGCTCACACTTAATTTAAACTTGCTGAATATGCTATGTTGTGAATACTATATTATATTACTTCATTAAGACCAAAACCCGGAAATGGCTTTTTAGAGAAGGACAGAGAGAGAGACATGTATGCAGAATACGTCTACAGTCCGAGAAGAGTCATATCATCATTGTAACACCGCCGCCTACACCCGTTACACGCATGAGATTCAACGGTAATAGATATAAGAGCGTTTTGAAATTTTGATCGTCTTGTGAATGATTTTTAATTATTTATTTAGTTGGTGATATAAGAATAATTTTTCTAGATTTGTCATCCTCTCATAATTTTTTGTTTCTTATAAATTACTCGCTTAATAATAAATAATAGTCAAATTCATACTTCGACTAATAATAGTTTTACAAATATTTTGACTAGAGGAGGTATATTTTCAAGGCTATGTATCATCTTGATGTACTGCTTTATAAATTTAATAAAAGCTTTCTTTATCAAAACTAGAAGATGCTCCCATCGATAGTGATGCGTCTATCGTGACTCTGTGAACTTCAAGATCTACCGGCTCAGTTCTTTGAAGGTGTTTATAGAGGTAGGGTTTACGTACGCGTATCCATATATAGTGTGAGTGTGCGTGTTTGTGGATGTCTATGTTGTACCGTGTATTCTAAAAAAACTATAGCCAACGATAGAATCTCAGAGATAGGGTATAGGATGTTTGTTCTTGCCTTTGACTGGGATATGTTTGGCCTTGGGTCTACTATTTTCCCCTTCATTAGTTCACATGAACTTCATATTCAATTCCTCACATCTCACTACAACATCTCTTTATTATCTACCTAGTTAGTTTTGTTGTCTTTAGTATTGCAAAAAAAAGCAACTATATAATGAAATGGAAATACATTTCAGTAATTTATATTTCAAATATAGGCCCTAGCTATATTTTGTGCTCGAGGCCTCAAAATCTTGTGCACTTCCCTGTTGGTACAAAAGATCAGAAGAGTTTATTTACCTGACTCTTTCCTTGGCTTGAATTACGAAATAAAAAGAAAAGCTTAAGAGCACACCAACCTGTCATCAGCTCATGGTCAGCTCTACAAACTTATAGATTGCATCGACATCTGCAGCTCAATATCCAAGGTTAAGGTTGTTGAGAAAATTAATTTTTTTGTATTTTTTAAAATATAATAATTGAAACTAACATTTGAACTTTTAGCAAGATCTCAAATAAAAACAATTCAGTTAAAAATATATAGGTCACGTTAAGATTGATCTATAATTTCCATATAAAATTTGGCTTCATCTGAGTTCATGTGAAAAAATTATACATATTTTTGTGTGACAACTATTTATAGAGAGATGGACCCTTAAGATGTCAGTATGTAAATGACCCTATTTATTCTCTTAATGAAGCACGTGCATAGCACACTTTTGAAAAAAAAAATGACCCTATTTATTAATTGTAAGGGGCGGGTCTACAGGCTTGATTCTAAAAATGGATTATGGATTATTTGAGATAATAAATTTAAAGGCATGCATGTCTTCACAAATAAAATCTATATATATAGTATTCATAAACAATTTTTTGTATCGTAGTAGTAAAACTTTTGTCCCTGTAAGTTGACGCTGGGCTTTACAGTACCAGAAACTAAAAATTAAATTTTCCATTTTTCGGTATATTCTATTTTCCTGTCGGTTTTAACCCGACAGGGAGTTTTTAATTTCCAAGTAGTGTGGCCACGCAGAACACCAAATTGGTGACTGTGTGAACTCTTCCACTTGGGAAGGGAAACATGGTTTATAATAATGTTCCTCTATCTATGTATCATGGTCTATTTTCGCTAAAACTGTCATATATAGGTAGTCCAGTGCTACTAGTACGTCGACCGCATACTAATTAATGGACAAGTGAAGCCAGCATATAAATATATGCAATATATTGGCCGGCCAGTGTTTGTTTGACTGACACAGGCAAGCGCGTGTGTTGCTAAATGTGTTTGTTGTTTAAATTTTATCATATATATATACTTCAATGTTACAGTAGAGGCTTCATATTTTTGTAGAGTTAGAGATTTGAGAATATTTTGTTTTTGTGTGACCATCAGTTCCATGTAATCTGCACTGTCTAATGCTATATTTGACATTACGTTTGGACCTACTTTGACCGTTATGCAAGTCCGGATAAGAGCCCATGAAAGCAGTTAATTAGTACGGCCAAACTGCACTACACAACAAGTTTGCTACTATTCTATTAAACCGACCACTCACTATTACCTTAAGTTATTGATTTCAATTTGAATATAACACATTACAGTAAAAGAAGTTTTCCTTATTAGCATCTTTTTATATGTTAGTTAAGATTCTAAATAAAAATTCACCACGACATCCCCCCTTTGCCAAGAGAATATTTCACCGCCCTCAAAGCAGGGAATCTCTAGCAATGTCCAATAAAGCTTTAGTTCAAAGATTATCCACGCAGTAGAGGTTTCGTCAAAATATTCTAATGGAAATTGTTTTCTCCCTGCTTGATCTTCGTCAGCCACCCCTGTATAAATATATCACATCAGCCTTTGCAGGCTTATAGCTTGCAGTACTAGCAAGGCACACACGTACAATACCCGGTGCTCACCGGTTCACCCTGCACACACTTCAAGAAATACTAACATGGCGGCTAACGATTCCTTGGTTACTGCTCATGTGATAGGAGATGTCTTGGACCCCTTCTATACAACCGTTGATATGATGATCCTATTCGATGGTATTCCTATTATCAGCGGCATGGAGTTGCGTGCTCCAGCAGTCTCTGATAGGCCAAGGGTTGAGATTGGAGGAGATGATTATCGAGTTGCATATACTTTGGTAAACTCATGTCATGTCACTTTAGTATAGTTAAATTTAGATGCTGGTGATATCGTGGATACATGTACTATATGTTATGGATGATACATGTTTGTTTAATAGATCGCAATTCTGATCCATTTGCGGTAACTTCAAATAGTAATATTATTCTTTCAAATATATAGGTGATGGTCGATCCTGATGCTCCTAACCCAAGCAACCCAACATTGAGGGAGTACTTGCACTGGTAATAAGAGAAACCCTATAGATGACAACTGTTGTTGGCCTGTTTTGCCCACATATACATACTATGCTAGTGTATATATGTGTGCTTATGCTTCTCCATAAATTTTGATGTGTAGATCTCAAGAGAGATAGGTTATAGGTTTTGTAGTCCTTCAAAATTGTTTGATCCAGTAGTTTTTTTTTTCTTTTTGGATCAAACTGCTCGATTCATTGTATGTATATATGGAGATCACTAGTAATAACTTCCATTTCATGTTTCGAGCAGGATGGTGACTGACATCCCAGCATCAACTGACAATACATACGGTGAGTGCACCTGGTAGTATTCCCATTCTGAAACAATACATACTCGAATTGTATATCTAAACATTCATATTTCTTTTAGTTTGACTTGCCAAACCAGCATGCTCAACATCGCAGCCACTTGATCAATCATCTCGACAGCGTTGCATCCTTGCTATCTCTAGTTGCCCGCTTGATTATCATGCATGCAGGATATAGTTTTCTCGTTTCTTCATGCTTATTCTTGTTTTATCCGATGAATCGAAGCTGTTATTGATCAATGAGTGCAGATGAGCAATAACATGTGTTGGAAGTTTCGTCGTAGCATATATATATATAGGTTCAAAATTTCACGAATTCGGTAATTTTGGTGCCAGCCAAAAGAAAAATCTAAAATTTCGTATTGCACTAATAATGCATGTGCTATATAACTGTAGGCTCATATTTTCTATGATTTAGGTTGCATATTCTTCTACTTGATATATGTATAAAGCACTATAATATTCTTCACAAAAAAATCACGCTAATATTTTGTTTAGATTAGATCCAATTTTTTGGAAAATTATAATTCATATTTAAGTCTAAAAAATCCAAGTGAATTTGGTGAGTTTGGGTAATTTCGGAATGAGGGCGGCAAGAAAAATTCTATACACGATTATATATATGTGTACTGGATGGCACACCCCAATATGATAGGCTATACAATGAGAAGCATCATATTCATATGCACTAGTTACATACCATTTGGTTATATCATATTCAACCCAACTCCTTGGAAACTGTATGATATTCTATCGGGTGAAGTTGTTTATCCTTGATATATACATGTTATAGGTCCATACATATATGTCTTAGATACCATATGGTTGATCAATTCTCTTGGGAAACCGTAATATGAAAAAAAAAATTACTATGATATATATTATGCATTGAGAGAATTTTATCGTTATTTTAAATGTTGTGGTAGCATTGTAAAGAACATGACACTGCGAGGAACAATGCATTTGGAGTAGCCTTATATGATGTTGCATCACAAGTTTAGATTAAGTTAAGACATCATAAGTTGATTTTAGAAGTCAAACTTTGCAAGTTTTAACCAGCAACCAATCAAATTGTGTACATCCATTTTTTACAAAAGTAGATAAACAGACTTGTTTTGAAAGAACTATGAGATAATACTGAATTTGTGTGGCAGTTGATGTTAAATTATTAAGTCAAAATCTAACTTTAAGTCTTTCTCCCACCAAAATGCATGTAATATATATTGATTAGAGGAATGAATATAATCGCATGGGCCTTTAAGTGCCAAAAAAATTCTGGTCTATATAGGCTTGACACTCTTTGCCTCGTCTTACTCCCTTTGTTCCAAACTAAATGAATTTCCAGAGTTTTCCTAAATCAAAGAGCTAGCACCCATATTTATTATAAGAAATAAATTAGTGCCAGAAATTGCATCATTGAATCTATTAGGTGTTATAGATGTTATTACCCTTTTCTATAAAAGTTGATCAAATTCTTGAGAGTTTGACTTAGGATGATTCTTTAGTTTTGAAGCCAACCACAGAATGGTGGTTCCAATTTATTACATCACTCTGCTATTTCAAAAAGAAGAAAATCTACTGAAGAAGGTTGGTTATTTTAAGAGTGATCCTTTTACACATCAGCGGTGTAGTTCAGAAAATGAGAGGAAATTAAAAGTGAAAACGGGACCCCAAATAAAATAACTGTTCATTTTTTAGATGGATACTTAAAAATATTCGGCTTCATCTATCAACAGATAAAATTAGGTCAATTATTATAAAGTTCTGATAATGAGCGCACACACTCACTGTAAGAAACAAACTTTCAGTATTCCTGATGGTAACACAAATGAAATAAAGTTTAATCTAAATATAACTAATGTATCTTAAGGATAAATATTCATTGGAACTAAAAAAAATGCAAAGCTGATGTCTTTAAGAACTGTGCAGCTTGGACCAGCTGATCCCGTCGATCATTATGCCTTTGAAGACTTGTCCACTGTCACAACTAGTGAGTTCCCTGAATAGTACCTGCAAAAAGGTTTTTGGTCTACATTTATCAAAAACCACTTTGTTCCTTGTTAACCAAATTACCCAATAAAGTGCTGTCGTTGCTGTTAATAACAATGAATTATATTCTTTACTAGCTATTTTTGACCACCTGTTAAACATATCATGCATATCAGAAGGGGGTGGTATTCCAAAGAGAAGTTGTACCGCCCGTCATAAGAACTTGGCATAAAAACACTCAAAAAAGAGATGATTTATCGTTTCCAGAAAATGACAGAAACAACAATGTTTGTCACCATTCCAGTTACATCTAGCTAGGTTATCCTTAGTTAAAATCACTCCTTTTCTCAAGTACCATAGAAATATTATAATTTTCCTAGGTACTTTAATTTGCCAAATATCTTACGATACCCTGACTCTATTGTTAATTAATGCAACATACATGGATTTGACTGTAAAGTTTCCAGATGCATTCAAACCCCAAACAAAGACATCCCTTTGCTCTATTAAGCTAAAATCCTATAAGGAGAAAACTATTATATGCCAAGCCCTTAAGTTTGCTCCCGCTAAATTTCTTCTGAAGGAAATATTCGGAGGGCTTGTGCTAAAAATTGTTGGCATACAATCCTGTTTTCTTCTTACTGTATTAAACAGAGACGGGAATTTATCTTTAAACGGTTATTTTCCAACCAAGTATCAAACCATAATCTAGTTTGAGATCCATATTTCACTTAAAACGAGCCAAAAGCCATAAAAGAATCTTTCATGTTCATCAAGCTTTTCCAAAAATAAGAATCAGTTGGTTTTTTAACACAACTCCCTAAGGTTTTATCTTTTAGGTATTTATTTCTTAATAAGACTTGCCAAATACCATCTTCATTTAATAATTTGAGTAATCATTTGCTTAGTAAGCATTGGTTCTGTATGTCAAGATTTTGAATGCCTAATCTTCCTTTATCTTTAGGTTGGCACAAAACCTTCCATTTGGCTAACCTGTATTTATGTTTATGCTGATCATTTTGCCAGTAGAAACGGGATCTAAAGCAATCTATTTTTTAATACATCTTTCGGTAATTCGAAAAAAGACATCATAAACATCGGTGAACTAGATAGCATCGAGTTTATTAAAACTAAACGACCCCCTACTGAAAGCATTTTTCCTTTCCAACCAGTCAGCCTTTTTTGAATTCTATCTTCAATTGCTTTTCAATCTTTATTGTTGAGCTTTCGAGTATTTATAGGTAGGCCAAGGTACCGGAAGGTGTATTTTCCGATGACACACCCGAAAAGCTGCGAATAAAACTCTTCATGTTCTTTTGTTTTACCAAAGCAAAATAATTCACTTTTATAAAAATTTATCTTTAAGCCTGATATTTGTTCAAAAGTGCTAATTAAAAGTTTCATATTTACTACGTTTTGCACATCATGGCTCATGAAGATTACAGTGTCATCCACATACTGAAGTATGAAGAGCCCATCTTGAACTAGGTTTGGAATAACCCGCTCAACCTGCCCTGCCTTCTTTGCCCTGGTAATAAGTATAGCCAACATGTCGACCATTATATTGAATAGTATGGGCGATAAAGTGTCACCTTGCCTTAAGCCTTTTCTAGTTTAGAAGTAAGAACCGAGTTGATCATTTAATTTAATATTAATATTTCCCCCTTTTGTAAAATATTGCACACATTGACACCATTTTGGTGAGAATCCCTTCATTCTTAAGGTTTGTTGTAAGAAACTCTGATTTACTTTATCATATGCTTTCTCAAAGTCAATTTTGAAAATAACTCCATCTTTCCTCTTAGAATGAAGCGCATGAAGTGTTTCATGAAGAATAACTGCCCCTTCCATAATGTTTCTTCCTAGCAAAAATATCGTTTAGGTGGGCCTAATTATTTTCTGAGCTATGGTAGTTAGTCTATTTGTTGCAACTTTAGTAAAGATTTTGAAATATATATTCAGTAAACAAATCATCCTTTATTGCTGAATCACTTTCACATCTTTCTTTTTGGCCAAAAGGATTATGGTTCCAAAATTAAGGCGACTTAACGGTAAGTTCCCTTGAAGGAAATCCATGAACAGAGCCATCATGTCTTCTTTTATCACTTCCTAGAAGACCTGATAAAACTCTAATGGAAAACCATCTGGTCCTGGTGTCTTATTATGTTCCATTTGAAAACTTATCATCCTCACCTCCTCTTGTGAGAAGGAGTCAGTTAAAAACTCATTTTTTAGTTGAGAGACCTATGGGATATCCTCAACTTGAGTCTCATCTAAAAAGATAGGAGTGCTCTCTAAGGGACCAAATAAGTTGTTATAATAACTAGTGATATGCCCTTTGAGTTGAGCATCACCGGTAATTATGGTATTACCATCTTCAAACTGGAAAATACAAGTTTTACGGTGTCTACCGTTAGCTAATAAGTGATAGTATCTAGTGTTTGCATCCCCTTCTAAGAGGTGCTTTGCTTTGTCCCTTTGGTACCATTTAATTTACTCTTCCCTTAATATTTCTGTTAGTCTCTCGTTTAGCACAAGTTTTAAATTCAATTCAGACTGAGAAAGCGAAAGATTTTCGGCTTTCTTGTCTAGTTCGTCTAGTTTATTTAAAATATTTGTCTTTTCCTTCTTGTACGCACCACTTATATTTTTTGCCCATCCTCTTAGATGTTGGTGAAGCCTTCTGATTTTGGATTGCCACCTCTCTATTGCAGAGCCATCAACATAGGTGTTCTGCCATACCTCAGTTACCATTTCACGAAAACCATCTCTCAGCAACCATCCTAGTTCAAATTTGAACTGAGGTTAATAAGATGAGGATGGAATGTTTCTGGAAAAAACTAACAGGGTGTGATCAGAAAATTCCCTAGTAATGCGTTTATAGTGGTATGCGAGAATTTAGACTCAAAATTTGTGCAAATGAGAATCCTATCAAGCTTTCTAAATGTTTGATTATGCATTCGGTTGGCCTAGGTGAATTTTTTGTCCAACATTTCTATCTCTCTCAAATTAGAGTATCAATGACAACATTAAACAAAAAAGGCCATCTATCATTATAATAATTATTATTATTCTCATCTGGACTCCGTATAATGTTAAAATTACCACCTATTACAATAGGTAAGGCTTCTTTAGAACATACATGGACAATCTCAGATAAGAAATGAGACTTTTGATCCGCCTAAGCAGGCACATAAACTAAAATTAGATTAAACTTAAAATTATTTTATTTAAGTCTAACCTTAAAGTTGATAAAGAAATCGCCTTCCTTAATCTCTCCTATGTCAAAAGTTAACAAATGAATACCTAGAATCATGCCATCGGATCTACCTTAGGAGCCATGCAATGTCACAGAAAATCTCTGCCTGCGCAGATATTATTTAGTGCAGTTTGGGGGAAATTTGCTCTACCGGTCTCCGATAAGGCAATAAGTCTAAGTTTTTCTCCTTTGTTAAATCTGACAAAAATTTGTACTTCTTACAGTCAGCAAAACCATTACAATTCTAGAAAATTCCTTTCATCTTGACTGACGTTTATTTAGTTTTTTTCCTTCTTGTTGGGTAAGACCTTTTTTAGATTTCTTTTTAAGTAATACGAGAGTTTGTAGACACTTAGGATCGCAACCCCCATCACCAAGCCCATCCGCAACATCAGAACAAATAAGATTCAGGTTATCTAGGTCTATACATTCTTCATTGGAACAAACTGTGGAGGCATCATCTGCTACTGTGTTACTAACATTCACTAATTGTTGACTCTCAACCATACGCTTTCTTTCTAGATCTCTTAAAAGGTGTAGTGACTCATGTATCTCATTATCACTATTACCTAACAAAATCCCTAAAGACTTTGAAGAATTAAATAAAAAGGAATCATCGCGAAAAATAAAAGAATAAGAATGATGTTTTTTTTACCTTTATCATTCCCGCATTCCAAATTCTGATGAGCCTTCATCTTAGCTGCCTTCTCCATAGAATCCTGATCTGCAGTTGCAGCAGTCCTCTTGCTAGATCTCATTGGTGACACTGTACCACCATTCTGCCCTTTTATTTTGTCAATCTTGTTTGAGTCACTAATAAGATTCATTAGTTTGGCATTCCATTGACCATTAGTTGCTAGAGACATCATTATCATAGGTTTTATAGCAACACTCTTCTTCATGTTGTCAACAGCACCATCTAACTCACCCTGTTGCTAGGTAGTGTCAGAACTTTTAGGTAGTTGTTTCCTAGAAGGAGCCTTACCCTCCTTTTCACAATCAATCTCCATATTATTGTCACCCTTAGCATTACCCTCTGGATCGGCCTCCCCATTTGCACCCTCTCCACCCTCAGGATCCTCGTCCTCCATGGTAGAGTCCAAGTCCATCAGAATTGGCTCACCATTGGGCATACCTGATTCCACCCCGAAGTGGAGCAGGAAAACAAAATCTCCAATAACTACATCCACAAAAGTTGGGATGAGACTGGAGTCTAGGACTGCCACGTTCATCCTTGCTCTTCCAAAAATCTTTGTGAAATTTATGTCAACAGCTCTAGGTACACTGAGAATAGAGGCAATTGTCCAAATAATTGGAAATTCCTTAAACTCTCTTGGAAGTCCCTTGAACTGCACCCAAACTTTCTCAATTTCATATTTACAAACATCTTCCTCAACACTCTTTTCAAAGTGAATTTTACCTTTAACTGTCTTTGTGTCCATGGGACCCCAGTTAACCACTGTCCGGAGCCACTCAACAGATGGAAAATTAGTGGTGAAGGCATCTTTACACTTCTCCTCAATCTCCCATTTAAACTTGCCTGGTAGTAGTTTTTTCAATTCCACTGCTAATAGATCAGCAGTAATAGAACCTTCTAAAACACGTACCACAACAGATAGATCGTCCACTTTCTCTTTTGAATTGTCGGCAAAGATAGGAATATAGTAAAATCAAAGTCCATCAAAAACATAACCATAAGACAGAGCAGAAATATTTGTCTTCTTAACATTTGGATAGACCTTAGTAACATGGTCACCACAACATAAATCATAGCATAGTACAGCAGTGCATTCCTGAATGGTATGACCTTTTTTAAGACAATGGTAACAAAATGGTTTGCCTTTGCTTTTTTTACTCCCTTATTACAAGACTTAGGAATGTCAATATTCATGGCAGAAGTATCATCATTTGGTGGGACAGTGTTTTTTGATAACTCAGTGGTTGCATTGTTGCCCTCGGGTTGTTGTGGGATTGGTTGCTTGCCAAGATGAGGAGGTTGCCCCTCCTGGGAACCTTGCTGGGGTGGTTGTCCAGCATTGGTCTGCTACATCAGGGCGTTGGCAGGCTGCTGGCCCGGCGGCGCCAGCTGTCGCACCACCTGGCCAGCTACAGCCTGCTGAGCCTAGCCCTAGCCAGCCGCGGCCTGCTGGAGCTGGCCATGGCCGGCCACAGGCGGCTGCTGCAGGCTCCCGGTGGGTAGCGGTTGGCCACCCATAGCTTACTGATGTTGGCTGCCCACGGAAGTTCCTCCCATGGCTGGGGCGGCGTTGAAGTGTTGCCCAACCGCGGGGTTAGGGTTAGGGTGGCGGCTGTTTTGGTGGGATGCGTCATGGATGCCTAGTGCCAGTACGGTGGAAAAGGGTGCACAAACCCTTAGTGGGCCGAAAAAACCTTCCTGGGCCAAGTTGAACCCGATTTATGTAGACCAAATGCGCCAATCGTTTCCCCCGATCCACTCCTTCTACCGCAACTCTAGGCGAGCATGCGACCTCCGTGGCCGTCCGCCTATCACCAGGTAACTGAGGAAAAGTAGGATCGGGCTCCAGCGACTCGGGAATTTCAAAACCCTTTGAATTGACAGGCGCACTGTTAGATTCAAAAATTTTTGAATTGGCACTCGACTCTGGGATGGAATGCCTTGCCGGCACCAAGACAAGCTACCGGGATGGTTACCGGTCCGATGGTATGCCGACTCTAGGCAGTCCCCCAGAGTACAAGGTGGTGAAACACGTGGAGATGGTAAAGGTCCCTTCCATGGAGGACCCACCAATTTCCTATTTGTCATAGTGTTGACCATCAACGAAGAAGTTTTTTAGATGATGATGGTGAAGAGCCAGACTTCAAAGCTCTTTCAGCTTTAGCAAGTTATTCCACTGTGAAACCCGCATCCAAAGCATCCTTGATGAATTCCGGCGTTGTAGGTGACGAAGATTCATCATCGGACCCCTCTGTCTCGTCCCCCAAACTCCAAAACTTGGATTTGAGAGGAGAAAGACTAGATGAAGGTAAAACACCATGTACTGGCTTAGGCTTTGGGCATAAGTCCACCACCATCTCAACCATCCTTGACAAGGCCTCACGGCCATCCTTGCGTCGTTGTTCCACCCCATCGTCGTCTTCGTCATCTCCATCCCCATCCGGTGTGGGTTGCAGAGAAGCTTTGATGGACGGCGACGCCGCACCAATCTTCATCCTGTTCCCTGCATTCAGCACCAGACAGACGCAAAAACGAAAAAAGAACGACGCAAAATGGGGCTAAAACGGAGAAGAAAAGAATCGAAACAGCATCAAACCGATGCCTTCATCGTATGTGCTGGATTCCGGGGAGCAGGCGCTGAAGACGATGTCGATCCGGCGGCGTACGGATGGCAGCACGGTCGAAGCAGATTTCCCGCGCGGCGAGAATGCACCGATCGCCTGATCTGCTGCGCCCAAATAAAATAACTGTTCGTAACTCCATTTGTTGATTCATAAAAGTGTAACGATCATTATTTTTCCACAAAGAGAACAAAAGCAGTGTAACAATGACTGGATAGCCTCTACTAGAAAATTTGGGTGAACATCCAACATGCATAGTGAAAATTAATGCTCTTCATCAAACAATTAATCTTCGAGGTTGGATTTGCAGGCCGCGAGATGATGTGCTACGAGCCCCCTGCCCCGTCGACGGGCATTCACCGGATGGTGCTGGTGCTATTCCAGCAGCTTGGCCGGGACACGGTGTTCGCGGCGCCATCGAGGCGCCACAACTTCAACACACGTGCCTTCGCCCGCCGCTACAACCTCGGCGCGCCCGTCGCCGCCATGTACTTCAACTGCCAGCGCCAGACCGGCTCCGGTGGACCCAGGTTCACCGGGCCCTACACCAACCGCCGTCGTGCGGGCTGAATATCTTTAATCGGTCGCCGTCGTTATGTCACATGTACCGTGCATGGCATGGGACTGGTGACAGCAACGTCGTCTACACACGAGAATAAACGTATAAGTAGGGGTAGGATGCATATACTGTATGCACGTACTTACGCGCCCGATCCATATAGCCCTATGTATACATTATTGTTGTTTGTAATCAGCTGCTTGAGCATCCTGCTGTCAGATCAGGATGCATATATATAGTATATCTATCTGTGTGCAGCACGCTGAACTATACGTACATGTATATGAAATGCAGTGTTCCCTGCGACGCAATTTCCTCATATCCATGCATGAAACCATGAAAACTCTTTGTAATACAGGAATAATGAGAATGTTCTCTTATGAAAATACTGGAGCAACATGTGTAGTTGCCTCTAGTTCGAGCTATAATTCCATAGGTCACAAAAGCATCCACTAGCTAGTTGATTAGTCTTCCCCAAAAGCTGGCATCAACTTCTTAGCTGCACCTTTACTATCTATGAAGGTTAGAAGTGGCAACTAGAGCAACAGCCGCTACGGCAAACACATTCAAGCATGGTGTCCACTGTTTATCATTGAGATTGTCTTCGTCGTGGCCATCCGTGGCATTGTCATAGCTGATTTCCGAGCCAACATGAGAAGAACCAGTGGCCTATATATAAATAAAGAGAAATATTAGTTATCTTCCAGATGCTAACACCAAATAGGAAAAGACATTCCAGATAGCTAAACTGCACCTAGTAGGTAAAGACATTTCAGATATGCACAATATATTACGCAACAATGCAACAAAAACTTATAGCTGACAACCATAGATAAATTAGGTGGTACTGCTGCAACCTATGAGAAGTGACTATATAGTATCCACCTCAAAATGAGACCATACAAACATCTTTACCTACTAAGAATACCTTATTTTATTGTGACTTGCTTTATTAATAAAAGTTCTTCAAAAATGATTTTGATTATTTTTCACAAATTTTTTAAATAAAATAAACGATTAAATTTGAGGTAAAAAAGTTCTAAGCGAATTATAATTCAAGAAAGGAGAAAGCAGTAAATAAGATGATTCTCTAATGAAAAAAATTCAAAGCTTATAAAATTGCACCTTAGGCCTTGTTTAGATTGCAAATTACTTGAACCCAAATTTTTTCATCCAAAGTGATGCAAATTCTGACATGCAAAGTGTTGAAAACTTTTCAATACACATGTGGTGCAAATTCACACAGCCAAAGCATGCATTGCCTAAAAGACGCATGTGCCCCTATTCAATGCATTTAAAGGGCATGCATGCTACCACAAGCAAATCCTTGCATGCGCCGTGCATGCAGGCACAATATGAGCTGGCTGAAATATCACAATGCATGTATCCAAACATTATTACAGTCCTCAATATTATTACAAGTCCATGCCGAAATCAAACATTCCTATTAAACAGCGACTGCGCAATGCTGTCACGAAAGGCATTCATCTGTGCACGGTCTGAGCTATCAGGGGCAGAAACTGTTTCTGGCTGATCAATGGAGGCTTCTGGGGGCACAAAGTTGACATGATGATCTACAAGCTGGAAGTCCACATCTACTTCCCCACTTAACCTTATGAAGTTATGCAAAGCAACACAAGCAGTAATAATGTGTGTTTGCGTTTGTGGAGGATAGCAAGGGATGTTCAACAAGATGCGCCACTTCATCTTCAAGACGCCAAAGGCCCTCTCAATGACATTTCTAAGAGATAAGTGTGCATAATTGAATATCTCCTGTTTACCTCGAGGTTCTCCGGCGTTTTAAAAGTCTTGGATGTGGTACTTCGTTCCCTTGTACGGAGCAAGGTAACCGGGACGGTTCGAGTAGCCGGCATCCACCAAGTAGAACGTCCCTAGACCACCAAGTACCTGTAATTGTTAAATGCTTCAATCAGATAAGTCAAATATTGTAGCAGCTAGGTTTGTACCTTCAGGGGGGTGAGGAAAGCCATCCTTCCATGTTGTCATGGCATCCTCGAACACTCTTGTGTCATGGGCAGACCCCGGCCAACCCGCAAGGATAAACGTAAAGATCATGTCAAAGTCGCATGCAGCCATCACATTCTGAGTTGTGATGCCCTTGCGACACAAGTGCTGCACAAACTTATCTTGTGGCACGACAACAGGGAAGTGACTGCCATCTATGGCTCCTACACACTTCTTAAATTCAGGATTGAACCTGCGGTTGCTCAACCTAGGATGCCTTGTCCTAAATTCTGGGTCCCGAGGTTTAATAATGTTATCTGCAAGTTCAAGCACGGAGGCCAGCACTCTATAGAACATGCTATGGACAGTGCCTAGAGATCTCTCAAATCTATCCTCAGCTTGTCTAACAGATTGTGGAGCACCTAGTATCCAAAGAAACATACCTAAAGCCTCAGTTGAGGTTGACTTTTTTGTGTCTCTTAGACCATAATCATCTGTCAACAACTTGTGTAGTCTATAGAACATAGCTGGGGACATTCTAAACATGTTGTAACACCTAGTTTCATCTGCTAGTTTTTGTTCTACCCAATCCAGCCCAGTCATCTTTGGCACCCTATAGTCTGACCTATTGTAGTGCTTCTGCATATGCATGTCATACTGAGACATACCATATAAGATTGCAGTGTCTTCATCGGGATCATCAAAGAACATGTCGAAGAAGTCCTCCTCCCACTGTTCATCATCGTCGTCATCAGCAGCAGTACCCCCAGCTCTAGGCCGTGCAGCCATCTACACACAACAAAGAAACAAATAAACACAAGTCAGTACTAATTACCTGAAACATATATATGCATGCAGCAGTACCTGAACGACAACATCACTGATTTCCAGAAACAAACTCATTGATAAATTAAAACATCACAGACACACAAGCACAAATCACTTGAATTAGTTCGACAACATCACCGATTAGTTCGACAACACAGCCCGATTAGTTCAACAACACAGCACACAAATGACAAACGTAGTTCAAACATACAAACATACAAAAGGCACTACAAATGCATGGATATGAGGGTCTAGTTAATGACCCTGGCATAGTGCTTAATGATGGCCATCCTTCCTTTTGCTGCTGACTTCAGAAACACTCTTGTAGCTGCTTCGTTTTCGGAGATTAAGAGCACACCAACCCATAGCCTCTCATCATCCTCTGTTGCCCCAGCCTCTCTAGCCAGCTGCATCACTAGGTCAATGTTGGCCAGCTTTTCCTTCTGCTTGTCCTGCACAGCTTGCTTCCTCTCACCCCAAATCTCCTTCAGGGTCTCAGTCCTGTTATCCAAACTGATGGACAAGTTCCTCATGTTTTTACTATGCATCCTAAGTGCTGGACTCTTGGACCTCTTGTTCGGACTAGCAGCAGTGCTGCGGGTGCTGATGCTACTGTAGCTCCGCTTGCTATTCGTGCTCTGAGGGGTACGGACATCTTCTTCTTCGTCACTGCTAACATAGTGTGTCACATTCCTACGGCTAGGAACATAAGCGGTCTCCCCTGTGACTGCTACGCCTTCAAACATGCGATCCAAAAGATCCATGTAACCAGGCATTGCACCCTTCAGCTTGTTGTCCTGCATAACAAAGAAACCAAATGAATTGTAAAAGAACATGTTAGTAAGCCGAAAAAGGTATGCAAACCTTCATCTAAAGCATGATAACAGAACAGAATTAGTTGTACCTTGTCGTTCAGTTCCCACCATTCATCTGAAGCACTGACGGAGCCATCTGCATTGCGCCCCAAGCCTGTCTCCTTGTTCTGCAGCTTGCGTAGGTCATTCCACAGGGTCTTCAGCTACCGAAGCCTGCTGCCAAAGGTGATGTTGTCATGAACTAACTCTGTGGCTTTGTAGTAGGCCTCTGTCAGATTTTTCCAACCCCACTTGGACATCTGACCCCTCGGGCAGTTTTTCTTGTCAATCTCGTCACAGTACAGCTGACAGAAAATCCTGGTATTCTGAGGAGTCCAATGTGCCCTGCTAAGGATGTTCTGAAATGATGCATAACCTAGGAGTCTTAGAAACCACAAATGAAGAATTGATGAACAAATGGTGCTCTACGTATCATTTCAGTAATGACATAAGTGATGAACAAACAACAATTTGATTAATGCAGGAACAAAAGAACAGACACCTATTTAATGTCATTTTCATGAGTGTATTTTACTAGTTAGGCAGCAAAAAGAAAGTAAAGATCAGACAACCATTTTATTCGTTAAGCAAGTGGACAACAGTAAGCTATGGCATATCATTATCAATGAAGTCAAAGAACAAAGGAATTTGTACCGGGACATCAGTGGAAGGGACGTCGTCGCTACCGGCGGGCTGGAGTAGGCTGCGTCGTGCACTGCCCCCCTGGAGCCGCCAGACGAGCCGCCTGCGTCGCCACCATTAGGACCCAGGGGAGGCACGCGGTCGGCAGCAGCGCTTGCAGATGCAGCGCGAGGAGGGTGACCTCGAGGTCCTCCTACGACGCGGCGAGGAGGTCGGAGGCCTAGCGAAACCCTGCCGCCGCGGGAAGGAACGCGCACGGGAGGGGGGCCACGAGTGCTGCCCCTGCCGCCGTCTGCAGCCTAGGACTGCAGGATCTCCTGGTACCCATTCATGCCCGGCCACGCCTGGCCGGCGTTGAGGTCGAGCGAACCCAACCCCAGAGTGCTTGGGGAGGGCGCGTTGTTGCCAAAGCCGAATCCGGAGATGTTTGCGAAGCCGGCGCCGGAGTTGTTGCCGAAGCCGTAGGCGGACGAGCTATCGAAGCCATCGATGGAGTTGTTGCCGAAGCCGTAGCGGGAGGAGCTGTCGAAGCCGTCGACGGAGGTCTGGCCGAAGCCGGTGTTTGCCCCGGATCCGAAAAATGGCGGTGGCTGGGACATGAAGTCCCTGGTTTGGTCGCCGGATCCGTTGGGGAAGGAGCCGGCATCGAACTTGCCGTCTTGATTGTCGTGGTCGTGGTACTCCTCCATCGACGACGACGAGGTCAACGACGCCCGGTATGGACGAAGGAAAGGTGGATCTCGACTCCCGCTACGTGGATCTGGTGGAGGACTGCTGGAGGACTTAGCGGCGGCGGGGAGAAATGGAGCGGCGGCGGGGGAAGAAAGGGAGCGCCGGTGGGTGAGGAGGTCTAGGGTTCGTCCGGTTCGGGAATGGATAGGGTTCAGCGGTGAGGGACGCAGGGTGAGGGTATATCGGGTCCAGCACGCCGTCCGAGGCACTGATTGGACCAGGCCGAATTTTGCTACATTGGGGCCAAAATTTTTTAAACCGGACCGTTTAGATTCCAAATTCCAAATGTTAGTTTTTTTTTCAGTTTGGCCTCAATCTAAACGAGGCCTTACTATATGTAGCAATTTCGACGAGCCGGTGCCTCACACAAAGCACACAAAACCATTAAAAATTCATAAAAATAAGAAAAGGGGTAAACCCCGCTCCCCCATCCATCAATCATCATCCATTTCAAAACCCTACTCTGCCGGTGGAGATGCCGAAGCCCGCGGCGGCGGCGGTACCGGAGACGGTGGGGCAGGCGGTGATCCCGCTGGTCAATAGTCTGCAGGACATCATCTCGCGGCTGGATGGCGACGCCGCCGCTGGCCTGGAGCTGCCGCAGGTGGCGGCGATTGGTGGGCAGAGCAGCGGCAAGTCCAGTGTGCTGGAGGCGCTCGTCGGCCGCGACTTCCTCCCTCGGGGCCCCGACATCTGCACGCGCCGCCCCCTCGTGCTCCAGCTCGTGCGCCACGCGGCTGCCGAGGAATGGGGGGAATTTCTCCATGCTCCCGGCCACCAGTTCCACGACTTCGAACAGATCAAGCGCGAGATCCAGGTAAGTGCCGTGCTGATGGGGTTTCTATAGCTTCGTTTTTTTTTGGCTGCATAGGCGATGTGTACACTGGGGATCTACTCCTATTTAGCTGAAAGGGTATTTATTTATTTGGGTACAATTGCAACCATCAAACCATTGTGAACTTGTAGTTCATATAATGTGCTGATTTAGAGAAACTCTAGCACACCCCCTTTCAACAAAAAAGGGAGTAAGAGCATCTCCAAGGTCCCCTTAAAACAGCTCCCCATTTCTGTTTTTTTTTTGTTGTTGTAAAAGAGGAAAAGAAACAGCAATTCAAGAATTTTGTATCTAAACTCCCTAAAAATAAGCACTTGGTAAATTCCCCCTTAACTCATATATATACCGGTACATTCCACACTCGCTGTCTGTCCGGGTGCCCCCTCCGCTGTGGTTTCCCCCTTTCCTGCACGGTTTTCCCTCTCACCTTGTTTTTTAGTTTTAGTAAGTTAATAGTAAATTAATTATCGGAAACTTTTGGAGATAGGCATAAATAGGGCTCCCTTTTTGTTAGGCAGAATCATTGGCTTATCAACTAATTTTCAGGAGTGCTGTAGATACAGCCAATATTATTGGCAAAATCTAACAGAAGGAAAAATTGGCTAAATCTTGGTGCTATGATGCTTTATTTAGTACTACCTCAATATGAAGCTTTTTTGTGAACTTTTAGCATAGTTATGGTCAAGGCTGTATAGTGGAAAAGATAATGACCATTTAATAACATGACACATTGTTTTCATTTTTGTTTAGGATCACAACATAAGCCATTCTAGCATACATTCACATTACTGTGGATTTTCTTAATTCCTATATGCACAGTAAAATTATTAGCCATCTATATCTACTAAAATGCTAAAGATTGGACGTTACTATCTGAGTGGGTCATATATAATAATGTAAATTTTGCCAGGCTACCCTTTATGGAGCATTCCCAACAGTCTCTCGTGCACTTGCTTACCTATAACCTATCCTCTGCTGCTGATGATTGGCAAGGGCACACATTTTGTTTTTAGTACTTAAGTTAAGAAACGTGCTTTGCCGTGTGAGACAGCCACATGCTGTTATTGATTGTTCATTTCATACTATACGATGCACTCAAAGTTAACAAACATATGCTCTCCAGTGCGATAATTTACTTGCTTTGTATCGATATTGTCCCTTGCATTTTGAATCAGTTTTGAATGTTCTTTGTTCCTTAGATTTTCAGAGTCCCTACAATAAAATTAAAAAGTTAAATTCTTACATTTTACTTCACTCCTCTTTTGTTTATCTACTCTTACAGTTATTGGACACAATTACTGAACTCCCATGCCACTCTATCTTATTCTATTCTTACATTGGTACCATGTTTTAAAAAAAATTCTTCTATGTCTTATGTTCTCATGTGATGAAACAAATTGATTGGTTTCAGCTTGAAACGGACAAAGAAGCTGGAGATAATAAAGGGGTTTCTGAGAAACAGATTCGTCTGAAAATCTTTTCACCAAATGTCCTAGACATCACCTTGGTTGACCTCCCTGGAATAACAAGGGTGCCAGTTGGAGACCAGCCCAGTGATATTGAGCCAAGAATAAGAGCAATGATCATGCAATACATTAAGTATCCAAGCTGTATTATCTTGGCTGTTTCTCCCGCAAATGCTGATTTAGCTAATTCTGATGCGCTCCAATTAGCAAGGCTTGCTGATCCTGATGGTACTTAATCAACTTAAGCAATGTGTTTGATTACTATTTCCTTTGTAGTGGACAGCTAGTTAAATGCAAACCTTTAACTGCTTGCTGTTTTACTGGCAGGGTCTCGTACAATTGGTGTTATCACCAAGGTATTTATGTACTGTACACAACTAATGTTGTATAGTCCTTCGATCACTGTATTATCATTTTGATAACCTCATTTCAATGTCTTTAGTTAGATATCATGGACAGGGGCACTGATGCTCGTAACTTCTTGCTGGGAAATGTGATTCCACTCAAGTTCGGTTATGTAGGAGTTGTAAATCGCAGCCAAGAGGTATATTTTCTGCTGAGCCGCAACCTTGTAATATTTGATTGTCAGTTTATGTTTTCTCCCAATTGTAGTTATTTCTATAGCTTTCCAATGCCAGCTTGATTGGGATAAAAAGTTTTGTTATTGTCGGTTCTATGGCCTCACATAATGCTAGATTGATGTCTGCAATCACAAGGAAGGAGATTGTTATGGTGTAATAATGAGATGAAATTTCTGATATTTGAAGTATTGGATTCACTTTTACATTTTGTTCTGTTTATGATCTAGATCTTAGAAGCAGGTTTTGGTTCCTGCCTAGCTGCTTTTCTGAAGTTTTATGGTCTCACTTTTAACTAGCTGATTGCAACAGGATATCAACTTCAACCGAAGTGTCAAAGATGCACTTGCTTTTGAGGAAAAGTTTTTCTCGACTCTACCTGTATGTCAGGAAATTAAATTTTATCTGTGCAACATTTTCTACTGTAAATCAAGGACACTTCATTAAAAAAGTTTGGTTCATTGTGTTGTGCTTAACAGGCTTACCATGGTCTTGCACATTGTTGTGGTGTTCATCAATTGGCCAAAAAGCTAAATATGGTATATCACTGTTAAATATCTGCTCATACTTTGCCTTTGTATGCCATATTTCTTTCCACCTTCTAGATTTTTTTCTGTTATTATCCTGCAGAAACATTAAAAACTTCAGGTGTCCTGGAAAAGTTGTCGCAATCTCTAATATGATGATGAATCAGTCTCAGTTCAGGATAATGACTCAGAAGTAGCAATGCTCTAGGGCCTAGTCAGGAACACAGCAAAAATACAGTAAAGTCTTGAAGCTTAGATTATAATTAGCACGCACTGCTTAATGAGTTTATTATGATGCTTGATATTTTTACTTCAAAATTTAATGCTTTGGTACTACAACTTGACCAACTGTGGTTATTCTGTATGTTCCCACCTTTGTTTACACCTGTGAAGTTGTGATGTTTCTATGTTTCTAATGGTTTTGTCTGTTCAACTGATTATGATTTATCATGGCCCTTTTGTAGATTCTACTAAAGCACATCACAAGTATGCTTCCAGGCTTGAAAACTCGCATAAATGCTCAGTTGGTAGCAGTTGCAAAGGAACATGCTGCCTATGGTGATACTGTAGAATCAGTGGTAATTTCATTGATAGATGCCTCCATAGTCCATACTTCTAATAAAACTGTAAGACATGCATCATGATGAATTGCCATGGAGCACTAGAGATGCACTCCCATGCCAAGTTATAGTGCACTTTGGTTTTGTCCTAAGTCAAACTTATGTAATATTGACCAAATTTACACAGAAATGCACCAACATCTACAACATCAAATTAGTTTCATTAAATTCTCCATGAGATATGTTTTTATAGTGCATTTATTTGCACTTGTAGATGCTGATGTATTTCTTGATGACAACAAAAGACGTTAAACGTGTAGTTGATAACATCAAATTCGAATATTTTCTTGACATGGTTTTATGATATTTTTTCAGCACATATCTGGAAACTTTTGAAATTTACTGTACTTAACATTATTATCCTTTTAATATTAGTTATTTTTACTCTTTATATCTTGGTGGATGCAGGCTGGTCAGGGAGTCAAGCTGCTGAATATATTGAGAAAATATTGTGAAGGTGAAGAATAATTTGTTGTGCCTAAAACCTTAATGCCAACATTTTTTATTCTATTATGATGGTTGCAATTTGTCCTCCCATTCATTATTTAAAGAATTTAAAATTGGTCTTATGACTTATATTCTTCTAGTTGCAACAGGTAGAAATCATGTGTTCTTTCAAGCAAACAGGAATAGTTGACTTGTTCTTGTTGTGTAACTCTTTAGATTACATTACATTGACATTTGATGCTTATTTTATAAGGTCGTTTCTCATGCAAGATTATATCTTCTATCTTTCAGTTTAAATTCTCTCAAAGTTATATTATTCTCTCAAAGCTTATCTTATAAGGTCGTTTCTCATCCTACATTTTATTATTTCCTACTTTCAGCTTTTTCTTCATTGGTGGAGGGGAAAAACAGGGTATCTACAGATAAACTTTCTGGTGGAGCAAGGATTCACTACATTTTTCAGTCAATATTTGTCAAGAGTCTAGAGGTTTGTGAAAGAAAAAACTTCAAATATTTAGCTAGCAGGCATGAATGTGAGGGAGACTCAAGAGGATAAGAATTCTAAAACAATGAGTGAGAAATGGACACTAAAGCATTATACTATTTTTTGAATAAGACAACCACCATGGATGATGACCTTTATCCTTTCTTAGTTTGGTTAATAATGTGTTATTTCCTTTTTTATGTTGTTATGGACTAAGGGCTTTAAAACTTTACATTACATACAATATACTTCTTCAAGAAAGTTTTCTGCGATAGAATTACACTTAACTTCAACCCTGGATTTTCTTTCTCATCTCTCACGCATCACCCATCATGGGCGATATGGGTGGAACAGCAGCCTGAGCTGTGCCATCTTCCTCCGCTTTCCCTCGTCGTTGCTAGAGCGCAGGATCACAATGAACACAATGGTGGGGCCTTCTCTTCCCTCTTCCTCCTTGTGCTTGTTGGCATCGTTGAGGTCTTGTCCACCATGGTGCTACGAGAGCTGCTCCTTCTGGTGGCCGAACCTGGATCCCGGATCCAGCAATCCTTAGGCTAGACTTGCGCCGGTAAGACCTGTGGTAGCCGCGCGACAGCGGCGTGGCAGTGGCACCCTCTCTCATGTCGCCTCGCTTGGCTCTAGTGGGGGTTGCCCAGATCCATTGCCGTTGTGGCCACATCAGGTGCCTTCGAGGCGGGGAAGGGCAGATCTGCTGCAATAGGGGGCACCCCCACTATCCGGTGGCGAGGTGTGAAAACTCATAAATGCTCTGTTGGTAGCAGGTGGTGTGGCAACGGCAACAACAGGTGCTCGTGGGGGCGGGCAAGGCCACTGGGTGTGGGTGCTCGTTGGCCAGGTGAACAAGTGCTAGTCATGAAACCGCGACATAGGAGGTGGCGAGCTTGCTCTGGCTTGTATCGATGGCGGCGTCGGCGTGTTTTGTCTCTGGACGGCCATGATAGGGCACGACCCTGCTGTGGTCATGGCCTTTCATCTACAATAGCTCTGAGTTTAGTAGGAGCAATGGCAACTTCACCTAGTTTTGTAGGAGCAACTATGTTGACCGCACACATGTTCTCTGACCATGTGTAGCGGTGCTTGCAGGACTGTTGCCAAGCGGTGGTGTGGCCCTTTTTGTGCAGGTGTGAGGAGGGATGTGTTGGACAAAAGTCTTGGCCGACCTTGGCCAGAGCCATCGATTACCTTTAGGTGTCGTTTCGTTCCTCAGAGCG
The DNA here is from genome assembly GCA_023333625.1 of Bothriochloa decipiens. Classification (NCBI taxonomy): domain Eukaryota; kingdom Viridiplantae; phylum Streptophyta; class Magnoliopsida; order Poales; family Poaceae; genus Bothriochloa; species Bothriochloa decipiens. The sequence continues at coordinate 32,537,900 of CM041640.1, forward strand.
TTGTTGAGGCACCTCCCCCTCATCATGTGGGGTCCTTCTAAGCAAACTCTACCTAGGGTGAAGGGTTATGAGGATGTTACGCTAGCCAGAAAATAAAATTTTCATCCTCATAAATCAGGATCTACTGCTAACTAGATCATGGGATTACCAGTAGACGCGTAGGTGTAGCGGAAGCGACTCGATATAGTCGAACACGTCGCAGCAGTGCAGTTGCGAGGTCGTCTGTCCGTCAATCCCTCTCGGGCGGTTCGTCCTTGTGCTCCAGATGCAGCACCTCCGAGGTATCCCACACGTACACGGAGGAAGCGATGCACCTCCGGACTGCTAGGTTCGCGAGGAGTTATAGGGGTGAGCGTGTGGGGGCGGCGGCGGCTGGCAAAAGGCGTGGATTAGATTTGGCCACGCCCCTACCTCTTGCTTATATAGGCGTGGATTAGTAACCATAAGCCTTATCCAATTCGGGTCCAACCCGAATTAGGCTTCCAACCCCTTAAGCGTGTGACTCCTACTCGCCCGATAGTTGACAACGGTCTCTAGCAAGACGTGACAACTCCTATGTATACACAAATATTATATCAGACGAGCCACCACAACCACATAGATGTTATTCCCTTGCCACACGATATTTGGTCCAACTCATGAGTTTACACTTAACTCAAGCACGACCATGCATTTGTTGATCCAATCATTAGAGTAATCCAGTGATATCTCTCTCACATAGAGAGGGGCAAATTCCATCTTATTGTCTATGTCTATGCCTCACAGCATGTTTCCCGACAAACCCGAAGACCACCTTTATAACTACCCAGTTACGGAGCAGCGTTTGACAGTCCTTAAGTAGGTTGTTTCACATCTTGAGTACATATGACAATCTCAGGTCTAAGGATATAATGTACATGATGTGTAAAGAGATAATAAGAACATTTCACGTTGGATCAGTCAAGCCTCATGTCATACATGTCTCTATGTCCATGACTTGTGAAACATAGTTGTTAGACTAGCACCTATATTTAGTGTGCATACCTGGTCTTGGTGATGGGAGCCTCCCATTAGTTGTAGGCATGGTGACCGGACACCATTGGCCATGAGTGCAAAGCACCTACGGGCCACATATTAGAGTGTGAGTGCGTGAGTAATTATAGGTATGGAGACCTAATTCTAGGTATGGAGACCTGGCATAGTTGGTCAGGAAGGCTCCATGCTTGCTATATGTACTTGCACACATTGGTCTGAATATACAATCATATTCTCTTACAATAGTCATCAACTAATACATGTTCTGATCTAATATTCATGTGGGTCCTCACACGAACTCCAATTATTCAAGTAAAAGTTCCATAGACAATTCACATAATTGCCAATTGATACAAGTTGACTTAATGGATATTCTGAACACATAATATATATCATAGATACAATCGGAATATCATCATATCTATGTTTACCTCTAGGGCATATTTCCAACATAGGGTCCCTAAGGTAGGTGACTGCGTCGCTCAGCATCATATCCTTCCTGCAAGAATCACTTAGAAGATCCTGCACTGTCTTGTCGGATGCTGGTCCGCATTGTACATTTACTGCTTATTTGTAAGCCTCACGAACTTGCCTGCGGCACGCTTATGCCTCTCCTAGGGTGTATCAATGGCGAAGTTGGAGCTTCTTTCGTTGTGGGGGTGCAACAAAGCTTCACAACGATGACATGCTGTGTTCACCTTCTTTGGGGCCTTGTGACTTGTGAGTAGGTGGTGGCTTGTTAGGGCTTCAGCTGATGTTCGTTGTGAGAAGTCGGAGCTGCTTATCGCTATAACTTGTGATAAGCTCGGTGCTCGGCAATGATGGCGTGCGGTGGGCTCTGTCAGTTGTGTTATCTTTGTGTGTAGGTGGGGTTGTTGTGTTTAGGATTTTCACCTATTTTCGTTTAATAAACTGTGCGACTGAGGTTTCTAGACCTAGTTTCCCTAATAAACTGGGTCAATTCTATTTCTTCTTAACTGAAGGGCATAGCTCCTACCATTGCGTTCAAAAAAATAAAACTTTTCCTGCTGTCCTAGTAGTGGACACTTTCAGTAAAGTTATGCTGCAGGCAAAACAGCAGTTAAGCTTTGGTCATGTATCTTTTGGCTGCTAAGTCTGACTTTACACCTCTTGCCTCACTTATTAACATACTCTGGGACAAAAAGTTGTGTGCATTGCATTGCATTGTTTGATAAAAGAATATTTTCCTGACAGAAGTGCTCAATCTGTTTCTAGGTTGCCAATATCATACATTCATAGTTTGGTGCTATCAAGTTTTTGACGTACCTTACTAGCACAACAAACTACTTTAACCTTTGTTTTTTACCAAGATGTGTTGGAAAAATGATCTTTGTTTCCTATCATTCTGATTTAATTGGTTCTGATGCCTTCCGATCCAACAAACCGTTATTTATCTCCATTATTTCATTAGCAAGAATATGCATTGTCCTTCTGCCTTGTCTAGTGTTTTTGTAATTTGCACCTCTTAGAACAACTCCTAGAGACTCTCTATATCCTTCTTAATTACAGAGAATAGAGATTTTGATGGGAAAAAAAAAACTCTCCAACAACTTTTTTCTTTGGTTATCCAAATTTAACCAGCTTCTATTCTGGATTTCTCACTAGCCATAGATAGAAAACGAGAGTGACTTTATAGTGCACACAAGATACAGAAAAATTGTTGGAGAGTGGAAAAATATAAAAAACAATTTTTATGCAAATGGCTCTCCAAATGATGGTTTAGAGAGTGAGATTTAGAAATACTCCTGGAGAGGCTCTTAATGACCTACTCATACCAGCAGGAAATTGACCCTTGCAAGAGTATTACTGATGAAGATATCCACACAACCATCCAGAATTCTGGTGGTCCAAAAGGCGCTATGTTTCTTCCTGAGGTTTGTGTTTGGCTAGATTATGTTTGGTATCTCTACTAATTTGCATTCTGTTTACATAATCCTTTTGTTTTCCTTTTCGAGTTTTAGGTACCATTTGAGATTCTTGTGCGAAAGCAGATAGGTCGCCTACTTGATCCAAGTCTTCAGTGTGCCCAATTTATCTACGATGAATTAATCAAAGTATGTGTTCATACCTCTTGTATGTTGTATCTGTGAACCTTTAATTAAACTGTTTAGAATATCCTATTTTATGCAGATTAGCCATGGTTGCTTAATCAGTGAACTGCAGAAATTTCCAGTTCTTAAAAAGCGGATGAGTGAAGTCGTTTGCAGTTTCTTGAGAGATGGTCTTCAACCTGCAGAAACAATGATAACCCATATCATCGAAATGGAGGCAAGTGCTTACTTCCCTATTTTCTGATCTTCCAATAGCATGTAGGTGTAGCTACCGGATCGCTCCCACAAAATATTGTTTTGTTTGTCCCCTCTGTTGTATTCTCCTGACAGTAGGTGATCATTAACTGTTGGATTTCTTTTGCAACATTAAAATATTTTATTGTTTGCTGTTGGATATCTGTATCCTTTTTGATGAAGTAAGATGGAGTCTGTTATCCATTTTTCATAAATCTTGTTGAATCACAAGGGGATCATGTTTTCGTAGATCTTCATTTGCCACTTAGTATGTTTTTTTGGTTCGTTATTTTCTAGTGAAATTGTGTATACATGCTTGCATTTAGTTTGACCTGCCCTTGTGCTGTTCTGCATGTACTTAATATCTGTATTGTTTATTTTCTTATGTTTCTTTGAGTAGCCACAAATTTTTTGTGCACTTTTTTCATAGATGGATTATATAAATACTTCACACCCAAGCTTTGTTGGAGGCTCCAAGGTCGTTGAACTTGCAAAGCATGAAGTTCTACCTCCCAAAATATCAGCTTCACTATCAGGTCGAAAGGTATTACATCTTGGGCTTTTTTAGATAAAAGGCATTGCATGGCTTTATAGAAAGCGTAACGAGGGTAGCAAATATGGCTGGGGTTGCCAGCGTTACATCACAGCATCGGAATCATCACTTAGCTAACTAGCTCTAGCTAACTAAACAGTTCTTAACTCTTCCACTGTCATGACAGAAAAACTTAGTTTTCCTAGACTTCCCCAACACCCCAAACTTGCCCTGGAACTTTACACCGAAGCATTGGTAGCCAGGAGATGCATCATTTCGTCCGCCATTGGCTTCATCTTTGGCTTCAGCAATGGGCTCCAGGTCTTTAGCAGTGATATGGTCTTGTGGATGAGAGCTGATGGAGATGTCATTAGCTTCCCATTGAACACAACATCGTTCCTCGTCTTCCAGAGAGTCCACAACGCCCCTGCACAAATATATGTTGTCACCATCTGCTTAGTACCTCTACATTTATCTAATATCTCTACAAAGAGAGCTTGACAATTTGTTGGTGAAGCAATCCACCCTAGACACTCTCTGAGAAAGGTCCAGAGAAAAACTGCCACCGGGCATTGGAAGGTTATATGATCAGATGTCTCAAAGGAGTCACAAAGTATACATTTTGCTGACCCTGACCATTTTTTCTTTTTAAGTTGTATGCCACATTGAATTCTGTCGTGGGCCACCATCCAAATGAAATTTTTAACTTTCAGAGGGATGGGGCTAACTTCGCCTATGTTGATTGGAAGACTTTCTTGAGTCATTTCAACATAGCCGGTCCCAAGCCCGGATAAAGGAGGAGGGTGTGTTAGGTGCGGCTAGCCAACATTTCAAAACCAGCCACTCTCATGGATATGAAACCCACAAGAGATTCGTTGGGGCGTAACCCTCTTAGCGACGCGCTACATCGGAACCCGGGTGTAGTGTCAAATGTGCAAGGACCGGGTCGTCATCCCCTTAGTGGCGCGTCGTATCGTGATCCGGGTACGATGATAAATGAGCAAGGGTCGGGTCGTCGCAACCTTTGTGACGCGCTACATCTGCGCCCGGGTGTAGTGAAAAATGAGCAAGGGTCTTCGCACTTCCCTCGACGGGTGCGAAGGGTAAGGAAGCTAGCCAAGCCAACTAGGATTCGTCTAGGTAGCTGGAATGTAGGGTCCCTAACGGGTAAGTTAAGAGAGCTAGTCGATACAGCAATTAGGAGGCGTGTAAATATTCTATGCGTTCAGGAGACTAATTGGAAGGGCCAGAAGGTGAAGGAGGTGGAGGATACTGGTTACAAACTTAGGTACACGGGGACAACATCGGGTAGGAATGGTGTAGGCATCTTGATCGATAGGAGCCTTAAGGATGGAGTAGTTGAGGTGCGGAGGCAAGGCGACCGGATTATCCTAGTCCGGTTGGTAGTTGGAGATTTGGCTCTGAATGTGATCAGTGGCTATGCCCCACAGGTAGGTCTTTGCGAGAGCACCAAGAGGCAGTTTTGGGAAGATCTCGATAGCATGGTTAGTACTGTGCCTATCAGCGAGAAACTCTTCATAGGAGGAGACCTCAACGACCATGTGGGTGCGACTAATGTAGGTTTCGAGCGGGTGCATGGGGGTTTCGGGTATGGTAGTAGAAATCAAGAGGGGGAGGATGTTTTGAACTTCGCGTTGGCCTACGATTTGTTGATAGCGAACACCGTCTTTAAGAAGAGGGAATCCCATCTAGTGACCTTTCGTAGCGGACAGCACGTGAGCCAGATCGACTTTATCGTTGTAAGGAGGGGGGATAGACGTGCTTGCTTAGATTGTAAGGTGTTACCTGGAGAGTGTGTTGTCCCAACACAAGCTTGTGGTGGCGGATTTTCGCTTTCGGGTACGTGTCCATCGGGACAATCGGGCCAAGATTGCGAGAACAAAATGGTGGAAGCTTAGGGGGAAGCAGCGCAAACATTTAAGGAGAGGATGCTAGATGAGGGGCCGTGGGAAGAAGGAGAAGATGCAGATGACATGTGGCTAAAGATGGCAACATGTGTTCGGAAGGTGGCTTCGGATGTGTTTGGAGTGAGTAGGGGAGGCAAACGGGAAGCGAAAGACACCTGGTGGTGGAATGACGAGGTGCAAAGGGTTATTAGGGAGAAGAAGGAGTGGTTCAAGCGCCTCCATCATGACAAGAGTGCAGCCAACATTGAGGGCTATAAAATAGCGAAGAGGGCTGCAAAACGAGCGGTGAGTATAACAAAAGGTCAGGCGTATGATGACCTTTATCAGCGATTAGGCACGAAGGAAGAGGAGAAGGACATTTATAGGATGGCTAGGATCCGCGAGAGGAAGACGAGGGACATTAACCAAATCAAATGCATCAAGGATGGGACGGATCAACTTTTGGTGAGGGATGAGGAGATCAAGGACAGGTGGAGAGAGTACTTTGACAAGTTGTTTAATGGGGAGAATGAGGGTCCTACCTTGGAGTTGGATGACTCATTTGACGATACCAACAGACGTTTCGTGAGGAGATTTCAGGAGGCAGAGATCGGGGAGGCTTTGAAGAGGATGAAGGGAGGTAGAGCGATGGGCCCTGACGGTATCTCCATTGAGATGTGGAGATGTCTAGGTGCCAGAGCGATAGTATGGTTAACTAAGCTTTTTAACCTCATTTTCCGGTCAAACAAGATGCCTGAAGGATGGAGAAGTATATTAGTACCGATCTTCAAGAACAAGGGAGATGTTCAAAGTTGTACTAATTACCGTGGGATTAAGTTGATGAGCCATACGATGAAGCTCTGGGAGAGGGTTATCGAGCATCGCCTAAGAAGAGTGACAAGTGTGACCCAAAACCAATTTGGGTTTATGCCTGGTAGGTCGACCATGGAGGCAATTTTCTTATTACGACAGTTGATGGAGAGGTATAGGGAGCAGAAGAAGGACTTGCACATGGTCTTTATTGACCTCGAGAAGGCATATGACAAAATACCGAGAAATGTCATGTGGTGGGCCTTGGAAAAGCATAAAGTCCCAACTAAGTACATCACCCTCATCAAGGATATGTACAGGGATGTGGTGACGTGTGTCCGAACATCAAGGGTCGGCATTGAGCCCTTATTTATTTGCTTTGGTGATGGATGAGGTCACAAGGGACATACAAGGTGATATCCCTTGGTGTATGCTCCCTTGGTGTATGCTCTTTGCTGATGATGTGGTGCTAGTGGATGAGACTAGGGCAGGGGTTAATAGGAAGTTAGAACTATGGAGGCACACGTTAGAGTCGAAAGGGTTTAGACTTAGTAGGACCAAGACCGAGTACATGAGGTGCGATTTCGGAGCGACTAGGAATGAGGAGGGAGACATTAGCCTCGATGGGCAAGTGGTGGCCAAAAAGGATACTTTTCGGTATTTAGGATCGATGCTACAAAAGGATGGTGACATTGATGAAGATGTTAGGCATAGAATTTCAGCCGGTTGGTTGAAATGGCGTCAAGCTTCAGGCGTCCTCTGTGACAGAAGGGTGCCTCAGAAGTTAAAAGGTAAGTTTTATAGGACAGCGATTCGTCCGGCGATGTTATACGGTGTTGAATGTTGGCCTACAAAAAGGCGACATATCCAGCAATTGAGTGTAGCAGAGATGTGTATGTTACTATGGTGTTGTGGACACACAAGGAGGGATAGAGTCCGGAACGACGATATTCGGGATAGGGTTGGGGTGGCACCAATTGAGGAAAAATTGATTCAACACCGGTTGAGATGGTTTGGCCATGTCCAACGGAGGCCTCCTGAGGCACCGGTGCGTAGTGGGGTTCTAAAGCGGGTCGATAATGTAAAGAGAGGTAGAGGTCGACCTAAACTGACTTGGGACGAGTCGGTTAAGAGAGACCTTAAGGAGTGGAATATCTCTAAGGACTTAGCTATGGATAGGAGCGCTTGGAGACTAGCAATTAACGTGCCTGAACCATAATCTTTTTCTTGTACCATTTATGTGTTTGTTTTCATGCCTCTTTTGGGTTTCATCTCTAGTCTACCCCAACTTGCTTGGGACAAAGGGCTATGTTGTTGTTGTTGTCAGAGGGATGGGGCTCTTCCACATCATCAACATATGTCTATCGACCACTCTAGTTGTCATTATATTGTATAAGGATTTGACTGAGTATCTAGCAGATCTTTCTAATACCCAAGTCACCTCATCATTTCAATTCTATCTCTTGTAGCTTGTTGTGCAATTCCAGAAACTCCAGCATCTGCCTCTCATCAAGCTGTCTTCTGAAATCTATTTTCCACTCACCCCCTCTCCGAGTTTTAGCCACAGAAATTTCACTGTCCATTGCTATCTTGAAGAGATTGGGGAACGAGTTTTTCAGAGGGCATTGATCTAGCCAACAGTCTAACCAGAATCTGGTCTGATTTCCTGAGTGTACAATCATCCCTCTGCCTTTCTGATAGGTATCTCTCAGTTTCAGTAGAGATTTCCAAAACTGGGACCCTTTTTTGTTCCTGATCTGAAATATACTCTTGTTACAAAGGTATTTCTTTCTCAGGATGGTGCAGCATAGACTGCTTTCATATCTCTCCAGCTTATCAATCCATTTGACTAATAAGCATTCATTCATAACTGTCACATTGAGAAAGCCCAAACCACCATACATCTTTGGTCTGCTCAGAATGTCCCAACTGACCATGTGGTATTTTCTCTTCTTTGCAGTACCTTGCCAGTAGAACCTAGTTCTAATTGTATCCAACCTCTGTATATTCCCCTCATACAGTTGGTACACCCTCATAGTATACATGGGTATGCTGGATAGGCAGGAGTCAATAAGAATGGATTTTCCCCCTGAAGATAGACTGCCATGTCCCCAATTTTTTTTCTTAGTCTTAGTCTCTACATAGCTCAGTTGAGCTTTATTGATTTTCAAATAACTCACAGGCATTCCTAAGTAGATCATAGGAAAAGTGCCAATTTTACATCTCATAATGTTTGCAGCTGTAATCTGTTCATCTGCTGAGAGCCCTACTGCAAATAACTCTGTTTTGTCAAAGTTTATCTTCATTCCTGACATGGCTTCATAGCAAGATAGGGTACTTCTTACATTTTCCAGATTCGTTGGTGAATACTGAACTAGGATAACTGTATCATCTGCATATTGGGGGTGGGTTAAGCCTCCCTCAACCAAGTGTGGGACCAGACCTCGGATTACCCCAGCTTGACTGGCCTTAGAGAGCATTGCTGATAGAGCATCTGCTACTATGTTGAAAAGAAGTGGGGAGAGGGGGTCCTCTTGTCTGAGCCCTTTAAAACTTCTAAAATATTCACCTCTAATCCCATTTATGTCAATGCATACTCTTCCACCTCTAGTTACTTGATTGATCCAGTTAATCCATAGCTCAGAGAACCCTTTTCGGTGTAAAACTTCTTCTAAGAAATCCCAGCTAACTCTGTCATAGGCTTTTTCAAAATCCAACTTCAAAATGATTCCAGGTGTTTTGGAGACTTTTATATCATGCAAGACTTCCTGGAGGACAACTGTTCCCTCTAAAATGTATCTGCCAGGTATAAAAGCTGTCTGGAAAGGGCTGATAACTTTGTTGATCACACAATTTAATCTCAAGGTAAGTGCCTTTGTGATGATCTTATATATCACATTAAGCAGGCAGATTGGTCTGAATTGCTTGATGTTAGTAGCAGGTTTTGTCTTTGGTAGCAGGATTATTACCCCATAATTCAATCTCCATAACTCTAATTTACCATCATGCAGATCATCTAGCATTTCTTTTATAATACCTCTCATGTGTGGCAAAAAGGCTTTGAAAAATTCAACTGAGAACCCATCAGGTCGAGGGGTAGTGTTATTTTTCATTTCTTTTATAACCAAGTCCACTTCTTCATAGGTGAATGGTCTTGTGAGTATTTCATTGTCTAGCTCTTGCAATCTTTGAGCTGCCGGCCACACATCTACCTCTAGGTGTATGTTAGCTATTTCTTCTTGCCCAAACAAGGCTTTGTAGTATTTGGTGATATGCTCTCTGAGTTTTGTAAGATCCACTTCTTCTTGACCTGCAATTTCTAACACTGAAATCTTCATCTTCCTCCTTCTTCCATTGGCACACTTGTGGAAGAAACTTGAGTTTGAATCCCCGGCTAGGATCCATTTCTCTCCACCTCTTCTCTGCCATTGTAACTCTTCATCCTCTAGAATCTTTTGCAATTGATGATCTAATTCATATCTCTCAGCCCACTCAATTTGGGCTAGGGGTCTGACATCATTCCATTCATCTAGCATTTGTATCTTTGAGAGGATCATCTGTTTGTCTTTTTTCAACTGGCTCTCTTTATTTTGGCCCCACCCCTTGATAGCTGTTCTCATTTTACTGGATGTGACATGCCAATGATCCAATACATTATGTTTAAATCTAGATGGCCATTTCTCATTCACCCACTCTTTAAAACCTTCCTGTTTCAGCCAGTGTGCACTAAATTTGAAATAGTGTATCTGTGATTGACTATTCCCTCCAGTGTCAACAATAAGAGGATTGTGGTTTGAACCCACTCTAGGGGCTGTCAGGACTGTAGTCAGGTCAAATCTATCTTCCCAGCCACTGGATGCCAAAACTCTATCAAGAACACAAAGTATTGGAGGGTTCTGTTTATTTGACCAGGTATATCTACTTCCTGTCCCGTGTATCTCTCTCAGAGCAACAGCATTGATCACATCATTAAAGGCATCCATAACAGTCTGATTAACATTACCTGAGGATTTCTCTTGGACAGACCTGACTATGTTGAAATCTCCACCCACAAGCAAATGATTTTCTGAACTCTATATCTTTTGGAGTAACTCTTGTAAGAACTCTAGTTTTCTGTCATCATGAGCTGGCCCATATATGTTGACCAGCTCCCATACAAAACTATCCATTGACATCTTTAGGGTTAGACTCTGAAAGAACTCACCAGAATCTTCAGCTACAACTCCTGCCAACTCTTTATCAAAACCCATCAACATACCTCCAGAGTGCCCATTACTTGGCACCCATGACCAGAACATATCTCTATTTCCAGAAAGTCTTTCAAGTTCTCTTTGCTTAAAGGTTGTAAGCAAACTCCATCAAAGGAAAACCTATTCATTAACTCTAATAACAGCTTTCTTCTACCAGCATTTCCCAGCCCCCTAATGTTCCAAAAGAGTACTTTCATTTAAACTATTAGGAGGGGGTTCACTACCAATCATCTTAACTCTATGAGAGCAAACTTCTACCTTTCTTAAATCAGGGATATGTGAGCTATCTGTGTTAGAATCAGCAGTGTTGAGATCATTCACAGCATTAGTAGTAACTGCTTCTGCATCTACAGTATTGTCTTCACTTGCCTGGACATTAACTCTGGACTCTAACTCTTCAGCATGTAACTTTTGCTTTGCCTTAATTAAAGTTGACAAAGCAGATTCTTTTGCTTGCAACAAAGAAATATTTGCTAATCTAGTTTGTTCATCAGCACCCAAAGTGATCCCACAGGTCTTAACTATATCATCCAAAGCATGAACAGTAACAGTATTAGAAGAGCTAGAACAGATTGAGGGAAATATACCTTTGTGATTAGCCTTCTTGGCCATGGCTTTGTCCTGGATCTTTATCTCTTTGTCAGCAACTCTTGAGCCTTGTCTTGTGGTAACTCTGGAAGCCACTGTAGAGGAGTCCCCAGGTGCAGACACTTGAGATTGACTACAGACCTTGTCCATGGAGCAAAAGAGAAGTCCCCTGCACACATTGATATCATGTGGGATTTGGACAGCCAGGAAGATATGGTGGATGACTTGCTATGAAGATAAACCAAAAGATGAGTGGGCACAAGGACAAGCAGGAGGTATGGGCAGAGTCTAACAGAGAAGGGGCCAATGCCTACATCCCTGGTAATGCAGACGTGTTTGTCTGTACTTTCTGGCATTACGCTGTGTGACCTCCCCTAATGCTTGGAGGTGCCCACTTCACTAGCCTTGTTGCTATCTTTGGGAGCTAATTTTCCTATTTCATTCCATCTTTCTTCCTGGGACTCTGGATCCTCTTCATCTGTGATTTCATCATCATTATCATCAAAATCCTCATCATCAGGTGACTTAGGTGGAAACATCCTCATTTCTCTGAATAGTACCATGTAACCCTTCTCCCTTTCAGGTTAATGTATACTTCAGAAGTACCCTCAATTTTTGCAGGATTTTTGCAAGCCACCTTAACCCATACAGATTTCCAATGCAGGGAAGGCTTGTACACCTCTTCTGGCAATCCCACAAGCTTGGCCAATTCCAACACAGCATACTCTGTTCTAGCAAAGTCAGGAATACCTCTAGCCTTAACCCATACAGATTGTAGCTCACTGAAGATTTCAGGATCCATATCTGTTTCATCAAACACTGCAGTTATATCTGAAGTTACAAAAGTTCTCTTGTGCATGTTCTTCAAGATATGCAGGATTGACTTAGAGGGAACATCCACCAAGAACTCACTTCCTGAAACCCTCTTTACATTCCAATCCCATTCTGAATTCACCAGGTATTGCAATTCTGTTTTTATCCTTTGCCTTGTCCCCCTGCCCTCCAGAACTGAAACCATAGCTCTTACTGGGCCTTCTTCTTCTTTCTTCCCCTCTGCTTTGTCTTCAGGAATATCAAGAGCATAGAATATCTGATCAGGAAGACCATATGCACACAACATCAGCCCTTTGTTGATTGTCTTCTTGGCAGGAACAACAATACCTTGTTGTCCCAAATTCACAGCTTTTGCTGGTGCAACAACCTCTTTCTTTGGGGGGCCAGTACCAGTTTTCTTTCTAGGGCAATCATAGGATTTGTGACCGGTGTTTCTACAGGCATAACGGTATGGTTCATTCTCACAATCTGAGTGATGATGACCCACCAGATTACAGTTGTAGCACTTCATTTGGCCACATGAGTTTTGACCAGATCCATACTCCCAAGCCTGTTGATGGTATCTCCTCTTCTTTTCCTGAATATGATACCTCAGATCTTCATCAGCGCCCCTCTTCCTCTCATAGAACTCTCCTTGTTCTGGACCCCTGTATTGCTAGCGAATTGGACGATTACCCGCTTCTTGGCCGATTCCTTCTCGACCATCCCAGCCCGCTCTCTGCTCTTGGAACTCGCCCCTTCCGTCTCGCTGACGATTCCCGTCGCGGCCTCCATCACGGCCTCCATCCCGTCCTTCTCGGATGATACCTCTCTTCTCCATAGCTCCACTGACTACCTCTACGAAAGATTGATTGTCTATGGTGGGTGGCTCAATTCTACACAAGTATCTAGCCTGCCCTCCAAGCTTCCTCACCTCCTCCTCCTTCGCCGGGTAGTGCGCCGCCGTCGGGTCCCAAACCCTAGTGGCTGCGACCCACACCCAGTGATGCTGTAGTGGTTTGCGTTTCGGCCGCGGAGGTATGTAGGAGTGGGCAAACAGGGAAGCCAGGGTTGGATTGTGGGCTGGCCCACATAGCATTGAGCCCAACTTTATTTTCCCCGTCTTGTACCCCCGCTCCCCTGTTCCTGAACCATCTTCAGACTCTGCTCTAATGGCGGTCGCACCAATTGCGCCATGATCTCCTATGCAGATTTCACTGGTAACTCTTGAGATCCCCGCAATTGTGGCCAGCAGAATCGGATTGGGCTGTTCCCCACTGTGATCGAATGATCATCCACTGCTACAATCGGAGGCACTTTCAAATGTTTCACTCTGTCTTCTCTGATTTGGTCTGGATTCTGTGAATGCTTTGGCAGCCTCAGTGCCACGGATGGATTTTTTTGTAGAATAGCTCGACGATTGAGCATGATCAGTGTTCATCCATTCATCTAAATTCATCTCCAATACCTCTATCTCTGATGACTGACACGGGGTTGCCTCCGAACTCGCGCTGCTCCCCTCTCCACTGGTGATCCCATCCTTTGCTAAAGCGAACGGTGGGTAAGCAAGCGTTAACCTCCGCTTCCCCATCGGCATCACAGGAACAGCGACGATCGTTCTAGGCCAGCCACCGCCAGAGCAGAGGACCAACTTCCTCCGCTCCCCTTCCCTCCGCGAGTGGAGTCGCCCCCGAGAGGAGAGAATACCTGGGTGGGTCGACGCAACGTCGGCTCCCGGTTACTCTCCTACTTTTCGTCGCCGGCAGACCCGCAACTCGACCATAGGGAGGGCTCGTCGACGATGACCTCACCGTCGCCCCTGAGTCGCCTCAGAACTCTCTCTGCCTTGTAGCACAAGGGGCATGCCGTTTTGTGTTCTTCATTCGTTACATCTTGGGCTTGTACCTTCGCAACCAAAATCTTGTACATTGCCTTTTATTTTTCCTCTACCTGAATGTTCTGTACTGAAGGGCGGCCCTGGTGCAAGCGGTAGAGCTTTACAGCCTGTGACCAAGAGGTCCAGGGTTCAAGCCCCAGCCTCTGCACATTTGTGCAAGGATGGCTGCTGGCTATTTTCCCTTTCCCAGACCCCGCAGTGCCGGAGCCTACGGCACTGGGTACGCCCTGAATGTTCTGTACTACTCCAGAAGTTCTAAGTTTACATTGGAATGAAATACACTAGTGGTCCCTAAACTATTCCCATCGGCCATTCTGCCATGATGCTGCGAGGAGAGGAGTTCGCGGCTTTGTCAATGGCAAACTGTCAGCAATGGAGAGATAGGAAGAGAGATGACAGTGTTGACATGCCACATAAACAGTTTTACACAGTGAGTTTTGTCAGTCTCTAGATCCTTGCTCTAGATGTGAGCAAGATCCTTACTCTCATCGAGAGGATAGCACACAGAGAACTCAGAGTTGAGGCAATTTTCTGGGTTTATTTCTCACACAATGCTATGCCAACCTGAGAAGTTAGGGATACATATTTATAGGCTGCTAACCAGCCAAGCATTTGCTAAGATGCTAGTCTAAGATGCTGTCCTAGATGCTAGTCAAGATGCTGTCCTAAGATGCTTGTCCTAAGATGCTAACTGTTGTCCTAAAAGCAGTCAAGGATGCTTTTACAAAGGACACAAGGACACAAGGACCATGTGCTGCGTACTGCAGCCCACACACACAGACTTATCCATCACTCTCCCCCTAAGTCTTGTGTGACTCCTTGTGAGGTATCTGAGCCATCCTGATTCTGGCACGAAGTTCCTGGAACTTGACTCGCCCAAGGGACTTGGTCAGGAAGTCGGCGAGCTGGTCTTAGGTGTTGATGTAGTTGGCCCGGACACTCCCTTCCTCCAGGCAGCTCCTGATGAAGTGGTACCTCACCCGGATGTGCTTGCTGCGCTCATGGAAAACCGGATTCTTTGCCAAGGCCAAGGCGGACTTGCTGTCCACCCTGAGCTCTACTGCCTCTGCGTCTCTGCCAAGGAGATCGCCAAGCAGCCGAGCCAGCCACAAAGCCTGAGTAGCAGCGGTAGTGGCTGCAATGTACTCTGCCTCGCAGCTGGACAGAGCCACCACCTGCTGCTTGGCCGACTGCCAGCTGATCGGACACTTGCCGAGGAAAAACAGCGTCCCGCTGGTGCTCTTGCTTGTGTCGATGTCGCCGGCGTGGTCGCTGTCACTGTACCCGATGAAATGTGCCGCGCCGGGCACCTCGGGTAGTGCAAGCCGTAGTCGGAGGTGCCCGCGACGTAGCGGAGGATCCTCTTCACGGCCTGTTGGTGCTCTGTCGTCGGTCGCTGCATGAACCGGCTGACGTAGCCGACGGCGAACGCTAAGTCCGGTCGCGTGTGGACAAGGTAGCGAAGGCTGCCCACAATGCGCCGGTACTGCGTCGCATCCACCTCCTCCTCCGTATTCTCCCGGCTCAGCCTCAGCCTCTCCTCCATAGGAGTGTGGGCTGGATTGCAGCCGGTGAGACCGCCAAGCTCCACAATGCGCTTGGCGTAGACAGTCTGGCGAAGAGAGGTGCCGGAACTGTCCTGGTGGACCTCGATCCCCAGGTAGAAGGAGAGAGGGCCCAAGTCGCTCATCTGGAAAGTCGCCCTCATATTCTCCTTGAACGCCTCGATCTCCACCTCCTTGGTACCGGTGATCACAAGATCGTCGACGTAGACACCTACCAGCAGGGCCTTTCCTCCACTGCCCCGCCGGTAGATGGCCGCCTCGTGCGGGCTTTGCTCGAAGCCCATCCCCTTCAGCGTGGAATCCAGCTTGGCATTCCACGCCCTCGGTGCCTGCCGCAAGCCGTAGAGGGCCTTGCGCAGGCGAAGCACCTTGCCCTCCTTGCCGGGAACTGCGAATCCCGGCAGCTGATGTACGTAGACCTCCTCCTCCAAGTCGCCGTTAAGGAACGCCGACTTGACATCCATGTGATGGACACGCCAGCCCTCCTGGGCAGCTAGTGCAAGGAGGAGTCGCACGGACTCCATCCGTGCCACGGGGGCGAAGGCGTCGTCGAAGTCGACCCCCTCCTGCTACACGAAGCCTCGTGCCACCAAGCGAGCCTTGTGCTTGACGATGGCACCGGCTTCATCCCTCTTCAGCTTGAACACCCACTTAAGGGTGATCGCGCGTCCATCTCCTGCTGCATCGCAGCGCGCCATGCCGCGTCTCCCTCCGCCTCAGCGAAGGAGCGAGGCTCACCGTCCTCATGTGCCAGGTGCAGCTCCGCCTCGAAGTCGTGTACCGCCAACCCAGGGACAGGCTGGTTGCCGAGGATGTTGTCCATGGTGCGGTAGCGTAGAGGCTCGTCGTCGTGGTAGGCGTCGACGCGGTCCTCATCGTCGGACAGCGGAGTGGCGAACTCCACCGAAAGCTGACGGGCCAAAGTTGCTGGTGCCGATCTTGGAGATGCTGGCGCCGGTGCAGGAGAGTGGGGAGCCGGTGCAGGAGTGCGTGGCGTAGCCGGTGGTGGTGGACTCGCTGGTGGCGGAGGCGGTGGAGGGTTCCTCGAAGCTGATGGCGAGCCGGTTGCCGAGGAGGACGAGCTCGGTGAAGATGAGCTGCTAACTCCCCCGGCTCCCTCCAGGTGGACGTAGTCGATGACGAAGTCCCTGAGGGTCGAAGTCGAGCCGTCGTCCACCGCCTTGTCCCAGGTCCAGCCTCGCCCTTCGTCGAACACGTCCTGGGAGATGCGGACGTGCTGTGTCGCAGGGCCGAGGATGCGGTAGGCCTTGGCGCCCTCCGCGTAGCCGATGAACACTCCTGGAGTGCTCCGGTCGTCGAGCTTGCCGACGTGAGTGAGCTCCTTGGCGAACGCCAGACAGCCGAAGACGCGGAGGTGGCTCACTACCGGCTTGCGCCCGTGCCAGGCCTCGTACGACGTCTTGCCGTCAAGCGCCTTGGTGGGCGAGCGGTTGAGGAGATGGACGGCAGTCATCACCGCCTCCCCCCAGTAGATCGCCGGCATCCCTCTCTGCTTGAGGAGGGCGCGGGCAGTGGCGACCACTGTCTGGTTGCGGCGCTCGACGATGCCGTTCTGCTGCGGGGTGTACGGCGCGGTGAAGTGGCGCTTGATCCCCTCATCGGCGCAGTACGTCGCGAACTCAGCCGCCGTGAACTCGCCGCCGTTATCCGTGCGCAGCACCCGAAGCTTGCGGCCGCACTCCTCCGCAACAGCTTGGTGGTGCTTGATGGCGTCCGCGGCTGCCCCCTTGGTGTCGAGGAGGACAGCCCACATGTAGCGGGACACGTCGTCGACGAGGAGGAGGAAGTAGCATCGTCCTCCAGGTGTAGCCGGTGTCACGGGGCCACAAAGGTCGCCGTGCACGAGCTCCAGCTTCTCCTTGGCGCGGAAGCCTGCTTGGCGGGGAAAGGACAGCCGTCGCTGCTTGGTGAGGACGCAGGTGTCGCAGAACTGGTCCACGTGGTCGACGCACGGCATGCCCTGCACCATTTCCTTGTTGCCGAGCTGCTTCAGGGCCTCGAAATTGATGTGCCCAAAGCGCTCGTGCCACTGCCAGGCCTCATCGTCCCGCCGAGCTGCAAGACAAAAGGGTTGCGCCACCTGTACGTGAAGAACATAGAGGCGGTTGCTCCCCCTGTTCACCTTGGCGAGAAGTCGGTGACGGGGATCCCAAATGCGAAGCACGCCGTCCTGGATCTTCACGCGCGAACCGTTCTCATCCAAGTGTCCCAGACTGATGATGGAGTTCCTCAGCGCAGGGATGTAGTAGACGCCGGTGAGCAGCCGGTGCTCGCCGTTCTTGGCGACGAAGATGACGGAGCCGGCGCCCTTGATCTCCACGGCGGAGGCGTCCCTGAACTTGCAGAGCCTCGAACGTCGGAGTCGAGCTCGGAAAAGAACTCCCACCGGCCTGTCATGTGGTAGGTGGCGCCGGTGTCGAGGCACCACCCATCGATCTTGCTGCCGCTACCGGACCCGCTGCTGAGGAGGGCATGTGCCTTGGGCTCGTCGAGGTGGAGAAGAGCCGCTGCAGCCGGTGCTGCTGGAGGTAGCTCGGTGCTCGCATGTGCCATGAACAGAGCTAGTTGCTCCTCCTCTGCTTGCGCAACGTGGGCCTGGGCGCGTCGTGGCTGTCTGCAATCCCTGGCCCAGTGGCCAGCACGGCCACGGTTGTGGCAAGCGTCATCTTGCGCCGGCTTGGGCTTCTCGGCGGCGCCGCCCTGGGCACCTCTGCGGGCGCCGCCCTCGGCATGCCCTTGCGCCCCGGCCTGGGCGCCTTTGCGTGGCTTGCCACGCTTGCCACGCTTGCGGCCGGCTGTTGCAGAAGAAGGCTCCCCCTTCTTCTTGTCACCTTGGCCGGCAGCCCACTCCTCCCGGGTGAGGAGGAGCTTCCCACCAACGGTGGCAGGCCCCGAGAAGGGTTGTGGCTCATCACCGTCGACGACCTTGAGGCGACCTATCGCCTCTTCGATCGATATCGTGGAGAGGTCCAGCAGGGACTCGATTGAGCGAGCCATCTACCTGTACTTCTCGGGGATGCAGCGGAAAAGCTTCTCGACAGCTCTCTCCTCGCTGTAGGTGTCGTCGCCAAATTGCACCAACTTCTGCAACAGAGTGTTGAGATGGAGAGCAAAATCATCGACATCCTCACCTGGCTTGAAGGCCAGGTTCTCCCACTCCTTGCGAAGTGCCTGCAATGTGGACTTGAGGGCGCGGTCGCAGCCGATGCGTGCTGCAGCAATGGTGTCCCAAGCCTCCTTGGCAGTCCACTTGCTAGTAAGCGAGAACTGCATATCGGACGGGACTGCAGCGATGAGGGCATTCAGTGCCCGTCGATCCTGGTCGTAGTCGATGTCGCCGTACCGAACTGCCTCCCACATGTGCAGCACCTGAAGTTTCACCTTCATCACCGCAGCCCACTCAACATAGTTGGTCTTGGTGAGGGTAGGCCACCCACCACCGGGGCCAACGTCCCTGGCAACAGCTTGGTACCCGTGGTGACCACGGTTCCGGTCCGGGAAGAGAGAGCCACGCTGCCTGTGACGGCCGTGCTCCTCCTCGACCCGTCCGCCGCGCCGGTGCTCGTACTCCACCTCCGCCTCAAGCTGGGCAGCCCGCTCTCGCAGCCGTCGGGCCTCTAGTGCGAGGTCCTCGCCACGCGGATCGCGGTTGCCGCGTCCGCCCGGAGCGCGGCCGTCACGCGCACGTCCACCGGGAGCGTCGCTGGTGCAGCCACGCCCGTTTGGGCTGTCGCCGCCGCGCCTGTGCTCCTCCGGGTCGTCGCCGTCGCGCCACCTCCCGGCGGGGCTGCCGCTGCGCCCACGGCGCTGTGGCTGCCCACCACACCGTCCACTCATCCGCCGCCATCCTGGCTGCGTCGGCCTCCACGTCGACGATGCCTGCGTCGGAGGCAGCGCCGCTGGAGCTATCGGCGCGCAGGGACTGGAGGCAGCTGCGGCCGTTGCTAGCCTTGCCCTCCGGGCCGCTGCCGCAGCGAGCTCTGCTGCTGCTCGCTCGCGCTCCTCTGCCGCAGCGAGCTCGACATGCTGCCGGCGCCGCGCGCTCGAGCCGAGCGAGTGTTGAGATGCTCCTGTGGACATGAGGAATCTCCGGGCTGCTGCGTGAGGAGGAGAGGGCCTCCGATGAGCTGCTGCAGCTCGTATCGGCAAGGGGAAGGGGTTGGACAGGAGCTGCTGGCTGAGAACTTTGGGGAATTGAGCAAGAGATGCTCAGGCTACAGGATAGTACGGCTCCGATACCACTTGTCAGTCTCTGAATCCTTGCTTTAGGTGTGAGCAAGATCCTTACTCTCATCGAGAGGATAGCACACAGAGAACTCAGAGTTGAGTTCTCACACAATGCTATGCCAACCCGAGGGATTGGAGATACATATTTATAGGCTGCTAACCCGCCAAGCATATGCTAAGATGCTAGTCTAAGATGTTGTCCTAGATGCTAGTCAAGATGTTGTCCTAAGATGCTCCTAAGATGCTTGTCCTAAGATGCTAACTGCTGTCCTAAAAGCAGTCAAGGATGCTTTTACAAAGGACACAAGGACCATGTGCTGCGTACTGCAGCCCACACACAGAGACTTATCCATCGAGTTTGGGGGATCCAAATCTGGACTTTAAAGCTTATTTATGACAAAAATGCAATACTCTATTTTATATTTACAAAATTGCTCATATTTTTTGTCCAGTTTAATAATTCCATGGTACACTGTTGTGCTAAATGAAGAAAACAATTCATTGAAAGAAAAATGGATCATTTTCGATGATCACCTGAAACCTGTGTGGATTACTGTATTGATATGGTGTGAGCTGGGTAAGGGGTCTGAGGACCAAGTGTATGGCACTTACCCTCATCTTTGGCTCTGTCTGTGCCTCAGTAGATAGGCTTGCCTGTTATAGAGGGAGGGAGGGGAAGGATATTACTTATTCAAATCATTCATGTAATCTATTACTTGGCATTGTCTTTTTTTACGCTGGGCTCAAAAGTATTGCTGGTTACCACTTTGCTTCGTTTCACTGTAGGATGGTACTATTGTTGGTTCTGAGATACAATTAACAGCTGAAAGAAGCCAAAAGTCACGTGCTGTTTTCGCAAGAGATGCAACCAGTAGAGCAACATCTGAACAGGCTAGTAGAGTTTGAAACTGTTTTTTTTTAAGATTCTGTGTATGAAGTTATTTACAGTTTCTTTGTTTCGCTTGCTTTCTTTGTCCCTCTGTTTCTGCTTGATTGGGATTGCAGGCTTCTATGGAAGCAGGTAAATTGCTCACCTGTAATTATGCTATGCATGCTTCACCTGCATTCGTTTTTCTTCATGGGTTGCAATGTTGTTTTGGGGTTGCATTTAATTGATTGTTTATTTTGTTGCACTAGACATTGCAGCTGTTTGACCGTAGACTTCTTCTCAAAGTAGTAATTTTTTGCTCTTGAGCCACTCTTGCTCTAATTTAGATGTAATGCTATTTGTAGTCGAACCAATTGAAAACTCCTCATATTCTTTGAATAACAAAGAACTATGTTCACTTGTTTAGCACTCTATATATGGGCCTAAACTGGCTAGAGGGCTAATGTTGTGGATGTCCATATGGCTAAAATCAAGACCTACACATTAGTGGAAATTTCTAAAGTTATTAACTAGAGAATATGCATTCTACTTTTTCCCCCTAATTTTCATAGTGTCTGAAGGAAACAGCCAATTGCTTGTAAGCCATATTTCTTTACTGAGAAGTGGAAATTTCCATGCCCCATCTATAATGCTAAATAAATGCAGTATCAAGACATCCCATGGAGTTAATGAAACTAATTTGATGCTGTAGATGTTTGTGCATTTTTTTTCCCCAGAAACTCATTCAGAGTTAGATAAATGTTACTTAGGACAGCTTATATTTTTGTAACTGAGGAGTATGTTTCTGTTCACAGTTACCATGCTATCTTCTTTTGTAGTTGCAAATTACAATGTATAAACCAGTTTGAGTGGTGCAGCCCAAGATTAAGAATTTGACTTAATTCTATTGTGTTCCTATGGAAAGAAACAAGTCTGACTGGAGGTAGTCAGATAGGTAATTCACAGGTTGGTGGGAGGTCATCAAGCAAATTACCTTCTATGATTCCTCTTAAAGAGGTAAAAGTTTACTGTCACATGTGAGCTTAGGAAGTTGGAATTCATCTAGTTTTAATACTCAATATCTGATTGTTCTCCACATCTGTACTAGCCACCCATTACCTTGAAGCCGTCAGAAACTGAGCAGGATGCAACAGAGGTAGCCATTGTGAAACTATTGATCAAATCCTACTATGACATTGTGAGAAAAAATATTGAGGATGCAATCCCAAAGGCTGTAATGCACTTTCTGGTAAGTTTACCTTCCACTGTTGCCGTGATATCAGTAAAGGCTGCTTTGGTACTACGAACTTCCGACTTCCTCATGCAATAATTCTAGAGGGTTATGAACTTATGATATTTAATCTCCAACAAACCTCTGGATAAAGCTTTAGTGCCTGACATAGAAGCTACCCTACTTAGGATTTTGTTTTTATGGTAGATATAATACTATTTATACTCAGAATTACTGTCTAATCAGGACACTGTTGTTTGACAGCATTGCTTTTTGGCAGGTGAACCATGCAAAGCGGGGTCTGCACAACTTTTTAATTCGCAAACTATACAGGTGCATAAGTCAACATTCGGTTGTATATTTTCTTATGGACAGTTCTCTGAGTGTTCTGATTATAATTGTTCTGAAACAATGATATGTTGTGCAGAGAGAACCTGCTCAATGAATTGATGAGGGAAACTGATGAAGTACTAATCAGAAGGCAGCGTATTCAAGAAACGCTTGAAATTCTTGAACAGGCACACAGGGTAGGTATTTACAGTTTCTTAACTGTCCGTACTTCTATATTTCCTGCAGTTTTTGACAGCTTTGTTTTGTAGACACTTGAGGAATTGCCCTTTGAAGCTGATAAGATTGAGAAGGGATACAACCTTACTGAACATGCAACTGGCCTGTCAAAAATACATGGAGTCAGCGAGGAGAGCACAAATGGCATTTACACATCATCATCATCATCTAATTTCTACCCTCCACATCCATCCTTTCATATGGTCCTATAGAGCAGCATGCGTCAATGGTATCTACCAGTCACCAATGGAGCTTGCCTTTCCACATCAGTGGTATTTACCTGTTACCAATGGAGCTTGCCTTTCTGCACCAGTGGTATGTACCTGTTACCAATGGAGCTTGCCTTTCCGCACCAGCGTATGGTAGTCATCAATGGACCTTGATCCCGATTCTTGAGGTTTTGAAGCAATGTGCTTGAGAGTTATCTGTAAATTGCAGTTTTGCTAAGCAAGCAAACTGCATGCTTTCTAGTGGAAAGCTATTTGCTGGTAGAGAACTTTAATTGTGTACTGTTGAAACTGTCACAGCCCACATCAATGCAATAGTGATAGGGGCAACAGGGTAGTTGTATAGGGCTATGTCCAATATTCCAATTTGCCCTTAGGTATCAATTTTGTCACCAATAAGAATGGGAACATACTAGTGTAACTACGAGACATTGAGGCAATCGCCAAGTTGAAAAACTTCAATTGTAAAATATGTGGGCAAAACTCATGCATCACGCGTTCATGCTGGAGGAATTAAAGTTATGATTCATGCAACTATTGTCTGGTTTCTGAGGTACCATGAGTTTGGAGTCATGGATTTTGGTTGAATACGCTGGGAACAATCAGGGCATGGCAATTGCTCTCTTGGTTCTTATCAGTATTATATGACTACGCAAAACTATATCTTGTTTCGTGCATGCCATAATCATTTGACGATTTTGGGATAAAAGCCAAGGAGATTTGAAGAATTTTTTTATGACCTTTGTTAAATTGGCAGATTTGAGGACCTTTTGGATATTTTAAATGTAAATTTGTCACTGTATCTTAGTTTTATATTTCTTGCTTCGCCGCAGCACGTAGACGCAGTCGGAGTTGCTCCAACCATGGCGACAACTTATTATATTGATGATACATACAGATACAAGGTTTGACGAGTAAATCCGCCGGCCAAGCAGGCACTCGCGCCTATGCGGGCGCATCGCATTCGCATCGCATCGCATCCTGGAATCTACCTGTTGTAGCCAGTTCGGCAGACAAGAGGTCAGCACTCAGCAGCCCTCGTGTGAGGCGAGCGTGATGAAGCAAACTCATCAGGCGGTACTACCACAGCGATCAGCGAGCGAGCGAGAATGCAATTGCAGAACGAAGAATGCAGTTTCCTCCCTGTCAGCTGTCAGGGCTTAGCAGGAGCGGGCGTCATGCATGACGCACTGCTGCAAGCCTGCAAGAAATGGACGGACAGCCCAAGAAGGACATGTGGGACAGCCGAAGAAGACCATGTGGCGGCGTGGGCAACGGAAGCCGTATTTTGTATTTCGTGACAGCTGCCGACCGGCCGGCGGGCTGGGCAACCAGTTTGAAACCATATGGATACAATACAATACCACGCCGGGCACAGGCACAGCCTTGCTCACAAGCCCAGCATTCAATGCCAATGGAGTCGGTCGTGGTGGCGGTGCCGTTCCCGGCGCAGGGCCACCTGAACGCGCTGCTGCACCTGTCGCTGCAGCTCGCGGCGCGCGGGTTGCCCGTGCACTACGCGGCGCCCGTGGAGCACGTCCGCCAGGCTCGGTCGCGCGTCCAGGGCTGGGGCGACGACACCCTCCGCCGCGTCCACTTCCACGAGCTCCCCATCGCCTCCACGTACGCCTCCCCGCCTCCAGACCCCGCCGCCGAATCGGCCTTCCCATCGCACCTCGTGCCCCTGTGGGAGGCCTTCGCCGCCGACGCGCCGGCCCCGCTCGCGGCGCTCCTCGGCGGGGTCTCCGCCTCCTGCCGCCGCGTCGTCGTCCTGTACGACGTCGCCAACGGGTTCGCCGCTGAAGAGGCCGCGCGGCTGCCCAACGGCGAGGGGTACGGGCTGATGTGCACCGCGGTGTCGTGCATGGTCGGATTGACGGACGCCGGCAGCCGGCTGGTGCGCGACCGCGGGCTCGAATTCTTCCCCGTCAACTCCTTTGTGACGGAGGAGTTTCTGGCTTTCGTTGGCAAGCGAGCGAGATGGGAGCAGTCCATACCGTGCAGCGTTGGCATCCTCGGCAACACGTGTCACGAGCTGGAGGGCGACTTCATCGATGTTTTCACACAGCAGCTTGCCGACGCCGGCAAGAAGTTCTTTGCCGTTGGCCCCTTGAACCCACTGCTGCTCGACGCGAACGCGAGCTCGCCCCAGCAGACCGGAAGCAATAAGGAGCGGCACGAGTGCCTAGACTGGCTCGACAAGCAGCCGCCGGCATCGGTGCTCTACGTGTCGTTCGGCTCCATGTCGTCGCTGCGAGGCGAGCAAGTCGACGAGCTCGCCGCGGCGCTGCGCGACAGCAAGCAGCGGTTCGTCTGGGTGCTGCGCGACGCCGACCGGGCCAACATATTCGCGGACGACGGCGTGAGCCGGCACGCCAAGTTCCTGCCCGAGTTCGCTTGGCACACCCAAGACAGGGGGGTGGTGATCACCGGGTGGGCGCCGCAGCTGGAGATCCTGGCGCACGGCTCCACGGCGGCGTTCCTGAGCCACTGCGGCTGGAACTCAATCATGGAGAGCATGGGACACGGGAAGCCCATCCTTGCATGGCCCATGCACTCGGACCAACCATGGGACGCTGAGCTGGTGTGCAAGCATCTCAAGGTGGGCATCCTAGTCCGCCCCATGGAGAAGCAAAGGGAGGTGATTTCGGCAGTGGCCATACATGAGGCCATCGAGAAGATGATGGTCTCTGATGAAGGGCGCAGGATCCAGCAGCGTGCAATGGCGCTGTGCGAGGCTATCCGTGCGTCGTCAGCAGCAGTAGGCGGTGGGTCAGAGTGCAAGGATCTTGACAAGTTCGTTGCTCACATCTCAAGGTGATTTGGAGACTGGTGTTAAGTTTAGTCGCATATCGCGGCAATTGATAGCAAGAGTTCAATGTATAAGGTTGAGATAGTCCTTGATCACCGATTAAGTATGTTGTGGGCTTCAATGGACGTGAGCTTGAGGACTATCAACTCATGGCATAGCGAGCTAGGCGAATTCCGTTGTGCACTCTAACAACCAGGTTGGCTTAGAAAATGCCAACATATTTCAGTAGTTTTCTTTTCTCAATTTCAATGCAAATGTGTGATTCATAATGTTTTCAATTATAAGAAACTAAATTCCAATTTTGGAGTCGGGAACCATCTTATCAAGAAAATGGTAATTTTGCCACCCTGAGGAGCAATCTTGCCCACAGTGGAATGAAGATAATTGATAAATGCCCTATATGTGGAACAACTGGCGAAGATGGGGACAGTTGTTTTTCAAAATGTAGCCTGAGCGAAGGAGATTTGGATCGGAGTCATCTGAACTTGGACAGGGAACGTGCATCTCTTGCCGCTACAGCTCGTCCAGATGCTGTGGGTTTGATACTGAAAGACAAAGAAGAACGTAGGCTGCTAATGATCATCGCTATGTGGTATATTTGTTACGAGCGCAACTTGATCAGAGAAGGATGCAGCAGGGGTGCACAAACTTTAGCTCGGAGTATTAAATCCCATGCAAACAAAAGCATCTCAGCAATGGATAGGACTAAATTGCGATGCATCCTTCTTGCCTTCCTCTTCATCAGGTAGCTGGGGGTTTCTCATTCGAGACTGCCATGGTGATGTGATTATGGCTAGTAGAGGCAAGATAAAAATCACCTGCTTAGTGCTTTTCATGCCAAGCTCATTGTCTGTCTCCAAGTTATACAGACGACAGTAAATTTGGGCATTGGAATACTGATTGTGAAGACTAATGCAAAGATGGTTGTCCAGGCTCACTAGCCGTTGCTGGGTGATATGTGTATTCAGAGCGAGGAGCAAGTTACCAGCTCTGTCCCCGAAGATTACATGTAATTGTTTTGCTAACCATTTGTTAGCCGAGTAATGAAATACCCGAGTCTCAAAAAAAAAATTCCAATGAACCAAAGGCCGTTTAGTTCCTAGATTTGGAAGGTGGCAGAATTTCTATAATATTTTATTTTTATTTATAAATAATTGTCCAAATATTAAATAATTAGGTTTAAAACGTTCGTCTCGTAAAATACACTAAACTGTATAATTAATTTTTAATTTTATCTATATTTAGTACTTCATATATGTTTTCGTATTTTATTTTAATTTTATCTATATTTAGTACTTCATATATGTTTTCGTATTTTAATAGGACGAGAAATTTTTTTTAGGGTGACAGACGCTGAAATTGGCGTGGAACTTAACAAGCCAAAGTAGCAAACACTGGACCCAAAGCCGAGCGACGGGGGCTCAACGAGAGCGCGCGACTGCGACACAGGGTCGCCCGCTCGTGCTCTGCAGCTCCAAAGTTCGGCGGCGGCCACTTCCCTCCCGCCCGCTCGTGCTCTCTCCTCCAGCTCCAAGTCCGGCAGCCCCACTACCGCTCCCATCCCGACCACCGGCGCTGTGCTCGCCGCCCCTTCAGTTCGGCGCGCCTCTTCTCTCACCTCCCCGACGCCGGCCCCGCCTCAGTCCTGTGCCCTAGCGCCACCGGCCCGCCTCCGCCCGCGCCCGGCCGGAATCGGCCGCCCCGTAGTTCTCATAAGCCATTCCCACAAAAGCTGAACCAAACGGGGCACGTTTTGCTCATACGCCATTCCCGTACCGCGTCTTTCCGTCCCCTCCCCCTCTCGGCTGTCCCTGTCCTGGCTCAGATCCATGTCTACCCAGAATCTGCTAACCGGCGCGTGCACGAGCTCCGCTCCGATCCCGGCAGAGGCTGAGGAAGGGGACAGGACGCCTCTAGCGGACGTGGCGAATGCGGCGGAAGAGCTGTACCGCCTCCGTGACACCTTCTTCCCCCGCGACCCTGCCGAGAAGGCCGCCGCGCTCCGCGCCCGCGCCGACGCCGCCCTCGCCCTCCTCGACGCCCTCCCGTCCGGTACGCGTCATCCTCAATCTTCCCAACTGCCACTATCCAATGTTTTCTTGCATCTGATTCAGTTAGTACCACACTGGGTAGTAGTGAAGCCGGTGTGGATTGCCAGCCACTAATTCGATTACTAACACTGACCACTAGGCGGTAGCGACACACTTTGAGATGAGTAAAGCTTATGGCCGGTCATGTGAGGGTGTGAAAAGTGTGCCATTTCTGTCTTTAAACTCTATTTTGGTCTAATATAAGAGTCGGAGGGATTATGCAAAATCGTGTAGACACAAATATTTGTAAACTTCCTGAGGGGTTGTTTTGAACAGAGTCGTCTTGTTCCTCGTACGGCTGCCCGCCTGCCTGTGCGTGACGGCGGCAGCGAGTCGCCAGCGCCCTATGCAGCAGCAGCGGCGGCTGGTGCTCGCTCAGCGGCGGCGACGCTCTCGCGCGGCCTAGCAGCGGCGGTGGCATCACGGCCTGAGCACGCTCCAGCTCCAGCAGACATGATCCCGAACGCTTGGTTCTTCAAGCTCCAGGACACATGCGCGTGGGGCAGTGCCGAGGCCAGCCCCAGTGTGGCCGTGCACGCTGTGTCGCGGCCGCTCTTGAGCATGCCGAGGCACGTCCGAGGCCTCTGACATGTGCTTTCCGCCGCTGCAGCTATCAAAGGCAGTCCTTCGAGCTGGGGGTACTGCCCTCTGCCAGTAGCAGTAGCGGCGTCGCGTCCTCGCTGGCCTCCACCACCCAGTGCGGCCGCAGGCCCAAGCTCATGGTGGTCGAGGTGCCTGACACCCCGCCGTGCCATAGTGACATTTTGATCAGTTACAGCAGGGACGACGGCGAGTACGTGCATGCCTCCATCTGCATGTAGCTCACACCGTTGGTGCTGAGAATATAGTCCACCTGAGCACACGCCAGCTCCAGCATCATGCCAGCTCCAGCATCATAGCCGCCACGCAAGAGAGCAGCAGCTGCCACCGGCACACAGGCAAACCGCCGCCGCCACAGCTGCACGAGGTGAACAGCGGCATGCTGGCAAGCTGACCATGGCGGTGAGAGATGGGAGATAGAGTTGACTTGTGGGCCCATACCCATTTGGATGAATATGAAATCTGAATAGAGTGGACTCAAATGATGCACTTTTTGAGTTGGGGGACCGGGATCACACACCACTTGTTCGGATTTGGTCGGCCTGCAGGTGAGTAGCACCTCAACACACACAACATTCTCGGCTGGTGGTAGAAGAGAGACAGGGGTGTGTGGCCGGGGGGGGGGTGTGTGTGTGGGACAGACACAGCGCATACACAAGTGTGGCAACTGAAACTGCTCTTCCATTCAATTCCTTGCTTATACATGTGGTGGTAGTTCACCAACTACAGTACTTTGGCTTACATCAGCCATGACTAAGTCGACTATTGTCATACTTCTACAGTAGCAGAGATAATAGATGGACAACAAGGAAATGACCTATTGCCAACTTCCTCCTGCAGCAGATATCTTACAGCTACTAAAAGCTATTGGAATGTTCATGTACCATGAGCTGTGAATTGAGGGACAGATCTATGGAGTTTAGCAAAAGGAAGAAGTAATAAAATAGAAATTGATTATTACCTAGCATTTTTGTGTAACATGAGCTGTCAATGCAAGGTCGTTTACTATAGCTAGTGTAGCAAATGGACCCAAACGGCCTATATAAGAACATGCTGACCTCCTTTGTAGGTAAGTTAGTAAATTAGATTGTAAGGGTTGCTAGCTTTAGATGGCCTTGAGCTCTATGTAGATTAAAGCTAGTTAGAAGCTAGAAAGAGTGTTATGCTAGCTTCAGATAGCCTTGAGATGTGTGAAGATATTAGTTTGAAGAATACCACATTGTTTCAGCGTACCTAATTCCTAACAGCTTCCATATGCTTAAACAATTGTTCTTGATGCTGGCCTATGAGTCTATGATGGTCTGTGCTTTGTCGAATTATTTCATGCCATGTCCTTAATCATTCTTTTTTTTTTCTTGTACTTTCAGAACAAAAGAAGTCTCCACAACTGCGTGGTGTTTATGAATTTTTGAGGGGAAAAATATTGGATGTCTTTCCTGACTATCATAAGGAGGCTGAAGATCATTTATCCAAAGCAGTATGTAGCAGGGACTAAACAAATCTTTGTATACAATTACTCTGATAAGAAATTTAACATTTTCCAGTGCTACTATATGTATTAGGTAAAGCTGAATCCATCTCTTGTAGATGCATGGTTATGTTTGGGTAATTGCATTTGGAAGAAGGGGGATCTATCTGCAGCAAAGAATTGCTTTTCATTAGCACTAGGAAAGGTAAATGTATCCTGTAAGTAGTTCCAGCTTCCAAGTATGCATTTCAATATTTCTGAAGTATCCAGCATATTTTTGTCTGGCAGGGTTTGGATAAGAAAATACTGTGCCAGATCTCCATGCTTGAAAGAAGTATGGCTCAAGGTGAGGATGTCCCTATATATATAGTTCCCTTTCCAATAAATTTTGCACAGTTGATTCTCTCCGCAGCATCTATATCTTATTACCAATTATTATGTCGAATCTTAAACATATTGATGAATTAATCATGTGTGTATTTCTGTCTTGTTTTCTATCTAAGCTCAAGCTACTACTAGTTCTCAATAAAACAATACATTTCAAAGGATGCAGCTGTTCCAGCTGAGCTTAAGAGCAACATCAGCAAGGCCTGGTTTATTCTTGTCCTTCATGCTAAAAGATGTCATGCAGCATCCATTATGCCAGCATCTCCTCTAAACTGTAACCATCTGATCATAGTCAATTTTAAAACAACAATAATATTAATATCCTAAATTTTCATGGAAAGGCACTCTTCTATTAATACAAACATTTCAGTGACACTTTAATGACTCTAATTAATTATATATTATTGATATTGATTGATGAGACATCGTTTAAGTGACCTCTGCAAAAGTGCAGGTTGCATACTTCTTGTGCACTAAACTCAGCTTGAATTGTATGCTTGCCTTAATGACCAGGTCAAGCTTCGATGTGCTTTGAGCTTGGGGTTTAATGAGCTTGATAACACTATGCAAATGCAGACATGCTTCTTCAACACTTTAATTGCCATCACAAAAATCCACCAAATTGATGAGATTTGACAAACTTATAAAATATGTCTTCCTTGGTACCATAGCTTAATTTTCTGGTCGAATTCATTTTTAGGTCAAGATGGACTGAGTTTGGCTTACTTTTGGACAGAGTTTAACATGAACCAATTTTTGAAATCTATATGTAGCACATGAGCTTCAGTTTATATATTTTGCCTCGTGATGCTCAAATAAATGTGAGAGTTTTGAAGGGCATTGCTGCAGAAAGAAGCTCTTGTTTGTATTTTAGTGCTTAGCTGCTGCTATATCAATAATAGCTCTCCGTTGTTAATTTTGCACCTACTGTCTTATTAGAAACACATTATATATATTTTTTTTTTCAAATGAAGATTCCTGTGTTCTTGTTCTTTCAGGTAGTGCAGACCAGGCGCTTTTAGTAGAAGAGAGCATTAAGCACGCAAAAAAAGCTATTATGCTGGACATTAGAGATGGCAATTCTTGGTGTAAGAGTTGTTTTACTTAAATGTAGTTACTGAAGTTCTGTTTCAGTACATAGTTCACACTTGTTATATAGGAGTCCATAACCATGTCTGCAGTCTGTAGTATTCTTGTAGCACATGTTGTTTAACATTGCTGCATTCTTACTTTCTTGTTACGACAATGCATGGAAAATAGATGCTTTGATTGTATGGCTTGGTTCTATTATCTACCTTGAATCTTGCATGAAGAGATTCCTATTCGTTTAGGCCCATTTTCAAGTTGTTTGGACGCATAACCAAAACCAATGCCCTATTCGGATCCATGCGCATGCAAATGCAACCCTTTTGAGTTTAAACATGCAATATTTTCTCATATTCCTTAACTTTGCCAAAGTTCATTTGGCTAAGCAGCACCACAAATGGGAGTGCAATTTAATCAGCGACTTAGGCAAATATTCCTTTAACAAAGGCTGTTAATATGCCCTTTTAACTTCAGATAATATGGGCAATGCTTATCTCACTAGTTTCTTTGTGGGAGGAGCCTGGGATCACACTAAGCTTCATCATTCAGTGAAAGCATATCAAAATGCTGTAAGTTGGCATTCGTACTTTTGTTTGCCTCTTGTTAAACTTATTAAGAAGTGTGACATATAACCTCTTGTTTGTAGATTTCTATGCCACTTTTTCTGTGCCTCATTTGTACTTTTGATCCTGTGTTCATTTTATGTGCAGGAGAAGGATGAAATTATGAATTTAAATCCAGACCTCTACTACAATCGTGCCACAGTGAGTGTTCCAGACAAATTCAGTGGCTTCGGAACAAAATAAATAAGTTTTCTTAGTTCTTTTTTTCCTCAAAAATGAAGGAGAGCTGTGTTTCTTTGCATTAAGAAAAATGGGCGAGAACCCTCACAACACACAACACACCAACACAAAAACAAAAACATAGTTCAACATACTTTATGTTAGAGGGTACCCCAGCCCCTCATTGGGTCTGCACATCTATATTTGGGCCTAGTGCCTATATGGCTAGGATAGATAGATTGATCTCTTTTAGGCAAAGATCTTGGCTCATTGGTTTTGTTTCTATAAACCCTTGACCATCCTTGCCTATATATGTGTAACACCACATCTCCTATAATCAATCTACTATTTCCATGTTCCTAATCTTATATTTAACTTCACAAAAGGTTGCACAGATCGCCGATGACAAAAGACAAACATGACCCAACCAAGCGTAAGCCTGCTACTGTTCCCCAACCGGCACAATGGCAAGGAGATGGGGAACTCCTTTAGGCCCAGCAACTCCTCTTTAGCGAGTAATAAAGCTCCAGCTAATTTTGGAGATCAAAGACAAATTGTTCAAGCTCCCAGGATTATAATGGACTTTGAGTCCTCTTCAGGTTTGATTATAAATCAAGGATTGTGCCCTTTCTCACCGAGTGTCGAAGCCCTTTCTCAGCGATTGTCGCAACAGACATTGTAAGAGTCCTCCTGAGGGGATGGGGTGGCGGCTAAGGGTTGGGGCGTGGGAGAGGGGGATGGCGACGGCAGATTGAGAGAGGAGGTAGGGGAAGGAGCAATTGCTCTATTCTTGCTTAGATTAGATTGATTACATCCTCCCTAAATTTGTAGTCCCTATAGGACTTGTGTTCCAAGCAACTACAGGGGATATCCTTATTGATTGGATCCTCCCTTCCTAAACAAACCAAACTCTATCTTAATCAATATCCTAATTTAATTCCTGTTTTATTCTTCTAATTCCTTCCGGGGGGAAGGAGTCTGCGGGGGTGTTGATGCCGCTTCTCCTGCCGCCCCCATGCATTGCGCTGGAACTGGTTCAAGCCAGTCAGTGCCCTCCTTCAGGCCTCGTTAGGGCCGCTAACTCAGGGTTGGGGGCCTCTTATTAGGCGTATGACAGCCATAGTCAATCTGTAGGGTTAGGGCATCTCCAAGAGTTCCTAATAAGGCCTCCTAATCTAGGATTTTTGGCTAGAATTGAAAAAACCCATCTTCAAGAGTTTCTAATACCACTTCCCAATGTTTTAGCACTTGGAAAAAATCGTCCAACAGGTGCAAAGATCCTTGTATACAATCTAAAGGTGCAAGGGTATGAAAAAGAATAAAGAGTAGGAAAGGGTTCCTGACACAAATGTAGAAGAGTGAATATATAAAAGTGGTTGGATAATTTAGCAATAGTATAGGATTCCTGATATAAAATTGTATTCTATATTTTAGGAGTGAATTATTGGATACTGTTGGAAATGATCTTATTTATGTCTCGTAATACTTCTTTGGTAGTTGGAGAACACCATGTTTTTAGGAACAAATTATTGGGTACTCTTGGAGATGCTCTTAGAGCCTGCATGTCAAGCACAGAGCAAGTAATTGATTGATTCCTCCCCGTCATCACTGAGTATTATTTAAAAATAAAAGGGTAATAAACTAGTGCTGCCTGCCACCCCGATTCTCATGAGAAGGGGCAAGCACAGAGCAAGTGATCACAGAGTGATCGCAGAGTGGACAGTGAGGAGGGTGTGGTTGACCTTGCCATGCTGTGTCAATCACTTGCTCTGCGATCAAGAGGAGGAATTGATCACAAACTGAAATGGAGTTTCAAAAAAAGGGTAATAAACTAATGATGCCCGTCACCCAGGATGTTTTAAATAAACTCCATTTTATATTGGGGCCCCTTTTATATTTTATAGCTTTGGCCATGCTACCCACTGGCATTTCAAATTAGTGCTGCCTGCCACTGTACATGTGAAAAAGGATTTTGGATTTGGAAACAAGATAGGTATAGCTATTTATAAGTTTTTGTAGTTTTTTTTTGGAAATAGCAGTTTCTTAGATACCCAAACCTACCAAGTGCTATAATTATTTGTTTGTGATTTCAACCGTGTTCCTCTTAGGCTGACAAATATTTAGAGAATTACGAAAGGGCCCTTCGTGGATTTGAAGTTGCTGCTTTAAAAGATCCTGGGCTTGGTGCTGATATAGAAGTTCAGAAGATCATCAGTCTCCTTGATAAGCTTGAAAATGCAATGAAGGTAAGTTATAATATATAGAAATTGTCCCTGTATGTAAGTATGTTATGTAGACTGCCGACAACATAACATATCCTGTATCACATTGACAGAATGGTTCTGTGTATTTGTTGATAATGGAAGCTTAATATTGATAGGGCTAGGGGACTGGATGGTTTATTGATGATCTGGGGATTATTTAATGATGGCTAAACCTAACCCCTCCATGGGAGGCCCTGACCAACAGTACTCTGTTTCTGCCTGCCTCTAACAATCAGCCGGCCCTTAGTTATATCCCCTAATGGCTGGCTGTACACTAACAAACCTGCTAAGCAATCTGCTATTCTTACTCTCATCCTAACCTGTAGCAGCAGCTCCCCTAACAGATAACTATGGCCCAGAATTGGCCACTAGAGTCTGCTGGCGCCTTCTTCCTAGTGTATTGCTTTCCAATGAAAGTGTAAAAAAAGGGCGTACCCAGTGCCGTAGGCTCCCGCACTGCATTTATTCATGAGGTCTGTGGATTATCAAACTAACTGCATTTATGCAAAATGCTAAAGTTACATTATTTTTTCTGTTTTCCTTAAAAGTTGAACATTACCTTTTAATGATATGCATTACAGCTATATATAATCATTTCTTTGTAGACTAGGTTGGTTTTCTGTGAGTCACTATGATATATCTTGCCTGTGATTTGTGGCAGACATGTTGAAACAGTTTAATTTTTAGTTTGCATATGCTGGACAGGTATTTTGATGCGAATGCATTGAGTAAATGAACACGACATTCTGGTTTATATTTCTTTTATGGGAAAATCACTGACTTATAATTATTTTTTTCCACAGGGACAATTACGATCCAGAAAATTAGCATCAGTTGTGTCATCCTTGAGTGGTGTCAAATGTAATACTCTGACTAACACACCGATATTACTGAAATTCTATATTTTTCTTATCGAAAAAGACTTGTTACAGCTTATACCTTTATCATGTTGCAGTGAAATCATCGCACAAGAAAGCCACCATAAGCACTCTATCAGAGGGTTTGAACAAAGCTGTTGCTGTTTTGGGAAAAGTTGTTCTTTTCATAAGACATGACAATGTTGCTCCGCTGTAAGTTATCTTATCCATAATATCCAGTGAGCTAGTTGTGCCTGCTTTATCATACTGTGCCTTTGTTTCTCCTGATTACTCCTCATTTAGGCACTTCTATATTAAATAGCAGCAAACTGTTGCTAAATGATAGGAAGATGAAGGTAGTGGTACTTCAAAGATATGATGACTAATATTGTGTTATGTTAAACGTGATGTTTTCAAGTCATGTGACTAATCGATCCTATGACATCGATTAGGCACTATGTGTGTGTTTGGTTTCCTAGGCAGTCTTAGCCTGCTCCCACCAAGCCAATCCTTGGTTGTTTGGTTGTGGTACCGTCTAAGCCTGGCTAGCCCCATGGTGTTTTGGTTGTCGTACTGTCTAAGCCTGGCTAGCCCCATGGTGTGTTTGGTTGCCTAGTTTAGGCCTAAGCATGGATTACGTAACCCACCCAAAGCCTAATCATATTGACACATGGGTTGGGTGGATTCATTTCAGACCCATAAGGCCCAAGGATCTAGATCCTCCGCACGACGACTGACGTGCTGACGCTTGGGATGAACACAATGGTCGTCCAAGAGCCAGTGGCGGCATCCTCTAGGCTTTAGCATGCTGTTGGAGTCGCAGATTTAGTTAGGCGTAGTGACTGGTGGCGGCGTCCTCTAGGCTCTAGCATGCTGTTGGAGTCGCAGATTTAGTTGGGCGTAGTGACTGGTGAGACCGCTGGAGACGGTTGTGCTGGTGACCAATATGCTTTGTAAGTTCATGCTTCACATGATCATTAGCAAATTTTTATGGCTTCTGTATTATCACATAGAAGAGGTGTCACGACATCACAAGAAATGCCTAAGGGCATCTCCAACACTACTACCTACAACAGACTACCGATTTCCTTGTTTTCGTAGCCAGCCATTTTAATTCTACCTATTTTTTGTGTCCAACTCCAACAACACTACCAAAACCATGGCTCCTAAATTCATTCCATCTGTCTATGACATATGGAGCCCACATGTCATCCTTTTCCTCTACTTCAGCCATTTATGAGGCCGGGAGGGGCAGGGTAGGGGCCATTGGCGGGGCGGGGCAAAGCGGGGAGGGGTCAGGCTGCCGCGCTGGTGCAGCCAAGGCCGCCGTGCCGGGGCAACCAAGGCCGTCGTGCCACGGCGGAGGAGGTCCCGCGCCGGGAGGGTATCTGCATGTGAAGGATCCTCAATATGTCGATATGTTGATATCGAGAAGGATCCTCAAGAGGTGCTTCATTAGTGTGATTAAGCTGCATGTGAAGATCCATAGGTGTAGCAGCAATTGAATTATCAGTGATGCCTGAACGTGCAATAAGATCTTGTATATAATTAGACTGAGAATGATGGTATCCCTTGGTAGATTGCTTGATCTCAAGCCTAAGAAATAACTGAGAGGACCCAAATCACACATCTGAAAAGAACTAAGTTATTGCTTCACATGAGAAATGTGATCCTCATCATCACACGTAATCAGCATATCATCAACATATAGGAGCTACGACCATGTGGTGATAAATGAATAAATAAAGTCGAATCATGATCACAAGGTGAAAAACCAGCAGACTGTATCATAGAAAAAAACACTCATGCCAAGCACGTGGAGCCGACGAAGACGACAAACATATCCTGGGGGAGTAACGACACCGGGGTGGTTGCATATAAACTTCAGTCAAATAACCATGAAGAAAAGCATTCTTAACACCCAATTGAGATATTGGCTAGGAAGAAGAGGCAACCACTGCAATTAATGTATGAACGGTTGCAGTGTTTTCAAGGCGTCGCCTAATCGTCGCTTAAAGCGACGTTTAAGCATTGGGGCGCTCAAGCTTCGCCTTAGGGGTAAGGCGACGCCTTATCGCCTTATGCTCAAGCTGACACCCCCTTGATTCCGCTCGATTCCGCCACCTCCTCGTCGATTCCGCTCGATTCCGCCGTCTCCTCGCCGTCCTTTGCTCGATTCCGCCGCCACCTTGCCGTCCTCTACTCAATTCCGCCGCGCCTCCTCACTGCCCTTTGTGATTTCGCCACCATCTGCTCGATCTGGAGGGAATGACAGCAGCTGTAGATCTAGAAGGGGAGTAGCAACGGTTGTCATATGGGCAATAGGTGCAAATGTCTCGTCATAATCTAGATGAGAAGTCGCCCGCCTCGACCGAGGCTCATGATGGAGTTGTGCAGCGTTCGGATGTAGTAGACACCGTGCAACACTTGGTGCTCGCCGGTCTTGCCCTCAAACATGATTGACCTAATGCCCTGAAACTCCACCCTTGAGTCATCGCCAAACTTGATCGAGCCGTGGATGTTGCAGTTGAGGTCGGACACGAGCTTGTGGCAGCCAGTCATGTGTTGAGTGGCGCCGCTATCGAGGTACCAGTTGTCGAGCTTGTCCTTACCAGAGCCAGTGTTAAGGAAGGCATGGACTTGTAGTTCCTTGATGTCGAGGTTGGTGGCGGACTCGGGGTGCACTGCTCCCCTCTGCATCCAGCTGACAGAGGAGGCTACTATGCTTCTGCAATGTGTGGCGCTCCACCTCAATCCCGTCGACTCTAGGGGACAGTCCTTGGCCCAGTGGCTAAGGTGATTGCGGCAGGTGTCGTCACGGTTCGCCTTGCGTTTTCTGCTGGCGATGCCTGCCTTGTCTGCTCGACCGCCAACGTGATCACCCTTGCCCTTGCCTTTCTTGCCACCACGTGGACGCCGGCGCTCCTTGGACGACGAGTTGGAGCCTTCGTCCTTCTCCAAGGCACGCCACTGCTCCACCGTGTACAACAGCTTTTTGCTGACGCGATGAGCTCAGTGTGGGGTGCGCCACGATCTTGCACCTCCTTCTGGCTCCTTTCACCACGATCGAGAGCGCCTCAAAGTCAAGGAGCGTCTCTATCGCGAGCACAATCTGGGTATACTTCTTCGACATGCAACGCGGGAGCTTCTCCACTGCACGTGCCTCCATGAGGTCTTCATCGTCGTTGGTCATCTGTTGCATCAAGTTGGAGAGGCGGAGTGTGAAGTGCTCAGCGAGGAGAAAGGCGAGAACTTCCCGTTCCTACCGGAGTCACCACAGACTCATGCCGCGGGCACGCACTATAGCGTTGGACTCTGTCTCTAGCTTCGTCGTAGCCTAGTTGGCGAGAGACACTTAGTGCTGAAGAGGTACGATGGCGCACACTGCCTCCAGCGCCCATCGATTGTCATGGAACTCAATGCCTTTGCAGTCAACAGCTTCTCAAAGTTGCCGAGCTTGCATCTTTAACTTCAGTAGAACACTCCACTCGTGGTAGTTCGTCTTGGTGAGCATTGGCCATGGCGTGCCCACTCCCGACTCCCTCTACACTGTTTGGACTGCCGGAGAACCGCAATGTCCGATGACGCTTTGGGGAAGGTGAGGAAATGTGGCGCCTTAGTGGACTCCGCGATCCTCTGAGCTGCCACTCCATTGTTGTCACGCAGCGCGGCGGCTTAAGGCGCAGCCACCGCACGCCTGGCCACGTCGATTGCCTGGTCAGCCTCTGCCTCTGCGGCAGCAAGGCGCGCTGCGGATGGGGGGGGGGTGGGGGGAGGGGGGAGGCTTTAGACATATCGTGACGAGTTTCCCGAAGCAAATCACAATGCTGACAATGAACGAAATCTTGATTCTGAGAGCCTGGTTCGGAAGAGTGCCCTCAATTGGGACCCAAAAGTATCAAGGAATTTTACACGCGAACAATGTTACACAACCTAAATCGAATGTCATGACTCCACCAACATCTCCACTCTACAACTAAATCCGCTCTTTGTGCGAACAAATGCTGCACAACCCCCACCGCACTCTGCTTTGCTCTAGTGAGAGATGCCATAGATTGGAAGTGAAATTCGGTCACCATCGACCATCTTCGAAAGGGATCAATTGAAGATGACTTGAACGCCGCTGCCACCGTCTTCTCGTTGAAGCCACCCTTGCCACACACTAGGATCTTGTATAGAGCGGTCTACCACCGCCGTGGCCGCTGGATCTCACTCGATGAGGCCCGTCGCCAGATGCCGTTGCCAAATGCTAATCCACACCCACGATGTGGTGTCTCATGCCAACTGATTGCCCCATGGCCAGCAACGTAAGCGCACACAAGAAGCACAAGATAGCGATATTGGGAGGAGAACCTCGATCCCTATCTATTTCCGATTTTGAATAGACTTGTCTCTTACAGTGTTCACAAGGTCACATGTATATCTGTTTACCATCTCCTCTCACTACCCATAGGCCCGACTTAACTATAACATTAATGACTAAGCAATGGAATTAACTTGTAATACGCAGATATGCCTTGTTCAATAAGCCAACGCCTGCTCTTCACGTCACGTGCTGTGCTGGTATAGTACTGACACACTGTAGCAGCAACATCAGGAGTGATATGCACTAATGAGCATCCATGTGCCCATGAAGCCATCGGTCAGTCTAAAATAAAGTGCTTCTACCATTACCCACATTTGTGATCACCAAGATTGCAAACGTGGCTTGAATGAGTAAAGGTTTTTTTTCCGACTGAATGATGAGTAAGGTTGTATCATGTATGTAGATTTTGTTCCTTTACTCCACCTACCAGAAATGGCAATATATCTTGTTTCTTCCACTTATGTTTCAATGTTCTTTGTAATATTATCATAATTTTCTATGTTTTTCCAGGTATTATTTAATATGTGACATGGAACGGTCTTATTTCATACTGTCAGTTTATGGGCTACATAATGATGCAGTAAGGCCTCAGAACTCTAGCGAATCTTCACATAGTAAAAGATGTGTACTATGTTTCTTGTTTATTGGTATCATTATTTTGTATTTATTCTTTCTTTTATAATTATGTTTAGTTGGATGTAAATGATATAGCTTCGGTTCCTAAAATCAGGTGAATTATTAGTTGTTTTTGGTTGATCATTATTAATTTTTTTTAACGCAAAGGTTGATCATTATTAAGAATGTTGTATCTTAGTGAAACTTTTAGAACGAAAGCCATACATGACCCTGTTTTGTTTTATGAAAATGAAATGAGGCCAAAAGGTTGTTGTTAGAGTATTAGGAATAGTACCATATTGTCTCACTATGAGAGGTGTTAGTCCTATGTACTCTATGTAATCAGCCCATGAGGCCCAATGCAATATATCCAATATTCCACCAATTATTATATTCTCTTTCATGGTATCATTCGCCTAGGTTTAGATCCTAACCCTTAGCCGCCGCCGCTTCCGCACGCGCGCCCCCGGGGAGAGGCCGTTCTCCGCCGGGGGCAGCGCCCCCGTTTAGGCACCCGATCCTATTGATCCAGCAGCCATTGTCGTCGTCGCGTAGCACATCAGGATCTCCCCTACGTCATCGTCCGGTCGCCGTCGCCTCGTTCCCAGGCTCGTCGCTGGGCTGTCGTCGTCAACGCCTCCCCGATCTTCGCCGCATGGAGGCAGTTGGATCTCACCTCGTCCCGTGCCGCCGTGGTGGCGGCCAGGCCCGGCCACACGCCCGATCTGTGCTGCCATGGAGGTAGCCAGATCCGGTGTGTCGCTGCAGTGAGGTGGATGTGCCCATCTCCACTACGTCGATCTACGTCGGCGCCTTCGACCCCGCATGTCCGTGGCCTGCTGTGTTAGTCTCTGGATCCTTGCTCTAGGTGTGAGCAGGATCCTTACTCTCATCAAGAGGATAGCACACAGAGATCTCAGAGTTGAGGCAATTTTCTGGGTTTATTTCTCACACCATGCTATGCCAACCTTAGGGGTTAGGGATACATATTTATAGGCTGCTAACCAGCCAGCAAGCATATGCTAAGATGCTAGTCTAAGATGCTGTCCTAGATGCTGT
>CM041640.1:32589108-32613823 GCA_023333625.1 Bothriochloa decipiens
AGGGGTTATCAGCACAGCTTGCAGAGAGTAATTTGGATTTTTTTTCTTAAATTAACACCTTAATGTGCTACACTAAAATATTGTACTATAATCAGGTCAAGAAGTTCATGGTTATTGAAAAGATTGACATTTACTGGTTGCCTTGATTTTCAGTTATGTTTATAACGAAATAACTTGTATGACAAATGACCTATTAATTGTTAATGTACAACGTATATTTTCAGTTTACTTATTCCTTTATTTTGACACCTGCAGCACTATCAATTCAAATCAATACGAGTGGACTTTCCAGAACAAATCCTAATTAACGAGAGAGCTCCAGCACCTCATCATGTTGCACGGGCATCAATCCATGCACTAAACAGACCGTGAGCGGTGAAAAATTGGATTTTAATACCTGTCATATTGGACATGTGGACACGTGGCCACTAGCTTGCATTGTTCTATGCCCCAAAAGGGAAACACTAGCATGCAATGTGCCGACTACAACCTGCTGGTGAAGTGGGGGTGGAAAAATTTTTAACAAGTTTTCTTTTCAGCTGCAGCCCAGCCCAAAACGAGTTTTTATTTGCCTAATTGAGCCCACCACGTACTCACCAGAAACCACATCGTATATTCACATTCACCGCGACACCTGCCTTCTCCGCCGCTGCTCATCCTCTCCTCGACTTCTCGCGATAGCCCCTCGCGGCATCGCCAGATCGCCTGCTCCGGCCTCCGGTGAAGGACGGCGCCGCCCCTCAAGCCCTCTGCTCCGGCCTCCTTCCACCACTGAACGATGACGGTGCCAGCCCCAGCCCCCAACTGGCCACGACCCAAGAGTAAGACGACCCAACAAAACATCGTCCCAATTCTATTTCTTGAGCGAACGATTCTAACAGACTAGCAGTCCTCTTGTGTTTTTTTTTCAGGCGTTGATGTCAGCGCTGATTTAAGTGCAAAAAATATTTATTTTCATTTTCTATAATTTTTAAAGAGATATTTACACTAGCGGTCCCTGAATTATCGCCGTGTGTCATCTAGGTTCTCAACTATGAAAGTGCACGTTTGGCTTTCTAAACTTTTAAAGTTGTGTCCCGGGTCCCTAAATTATCGCAGGGGTGTTATAGGTCCGCAGACTATGAAATGCACGTTTGGCTCCAAAAACTACCGTCGGGGTGCCATAAGTCTCTAAACTTGACAGAGGGTACCATCGAGGTCCTTAAAAATAAAAATAAATAAATAGTTTAGGGTTTAGGGTATATATAAGTGCATTTGTCCTCGATCTGGGTTTTGGATAATTAATGACAATTAAATTTGGGACTAACAAGTTTATCTAAGTGAATACGCAGGTGTGAGTCTATTGAAAGATTTAAATGATAATATTTGGTGATACAAACACCCTAAATTTTAATTGGATAGACGTTGTTTCGACTCAAGAGATCCCCTAGATTTTATCCTTGCATGAGTTATAGGAAACGACATATATCTAGAGGGATACAAATTAGGCTGGTAATTCGACGTTTAAAAGTGCTCATGACGATCTTTATCAAGTTTGGAGAGACATCGTTGCACTCACGGTACTTAGAAAAAGTTCATTGTTCACCCAACCTGGCCTACCGGAACTACCGATTATACTTGAGTTTTAGACCGAAAGTACCGATCAAATATTTTCTATCAAGTCGAAAGTGCAAGGTTGCAAGTCGGTGTACTACCGGAAGTTCCGTTGGCCTCACCGGAAGTATCGGCGTCCACCGGTAGTACCAATTATATTTGACTTATATATTTTTTTAACAAAGTTGAACCCTTTAGTTTGTGGTTGGTGTACTACCGGAAGTACTGGTGGTCACACCTGAAGTACCAGTCGGCACTGGTAGTACCGATTTTAATTGATTTACAGTCCGGTAGTACCGACCAATATTTCTAGGCCAAGTCGAATGTGCCCAGTTACGCAGGTATTTACTACCGATAGTACCAGTCCTACTTCTGGTAGTACCGGTGTGTCATCCTGTGCACGCTCTAACACAAAATAACAGACATATTTGATGAGGTACCGGTAGTTCCGATGGTTCCTATCGGTAGTACCGGTAGTTGTTATGGCCGGACGATATATATACCCTTTTGTCACCCCTTTCTCTCTCATTTGCCATTTCAAGCATCTCATACCCGAGAAACACTTTCTTCAAGCTCTAGCTCGCCCGCTCTCTGATTTCATAGCTCCGTTGGGCACTGGTAGTTGCATTGGTAGTACCGGTATCCTACTGCCGGTAGTCTCGGTCCTACTTCCGGTATGTATTTAGCATTTGAGTTTTAAGTTTTAGGTTATCAAAATTGTCTATTCACCCTTTCTCTAGGCTGATCAGATCCTTTTAATATATTTATATTTATAAAAAACTAATCTTTAAAATTAACTTTAATTATTTAAAGTATATATTTATATTTGTATAAAACTAACATTTAAAGTATAAAAATAAATAAAATTTTTGTGCCACCTGCTGTCGGGTACCTTACTTAGGGGGTACCCAAACCAAGAGAACCTGAGGCTAAGATATCAAAACTCACCCGCACGGCCGAAACACTACTGAGCCACCCTCGAGATCGCTACGGTTCACTCGAGGCCCGCTCGAAACAGGGGCCTCGAGCACGAAGAATACAGATTCGAAGAGGGCGAGCACAAACAAAATTTTTATTTATTTTTATACTTTAAAGGTTAGTTTTTATATAAATATATACCTTAAAATAATTAAAGTTAGTTTTTATATAAGTTATACTTTAAAATATATAATTAAAATAATTAATGTTAGTTTTTATATAAATATAAATATATACTTTAAAGTTAGTTTTAAAAACAACCCTGAAATATTAATTTATTTTTATATTTAAGGACCTCGATGACAACCTCTGTCAAGTTTAGGGATTTGGATTGTAACAAAATCGCCCAATTAATATAAACCCAAGGTACTAAGTAAACCGTCGAAGTAATTTAGTTACCACATTGTGCTCACATTAACCCGGTTGTCGGGTACCTGGAAAAGGGGTACCCTAACCCTGAATCCAGGTGAGGTAATCCCCAGATAACTCAAGCCAAAACCTCCCAACGGCCCTCCTTAATCCAAGCCTGCTACTGCT
Organism: Bothriochloa decipiens; assembly: GCA_023333625.1. NCBI lineage: Eukaryota > Viridiplantae > Streptophyta > Magnoliopsida > Poales > Poaceae > Bothriochloa > Bothriochloa decipiens. The sequence goes on from CM041640.1 coordinate 32,592,217, forward strand.
AAAAGGATAAGACCGAACAACCAAAGACAAAGCCCAGCCAAGCTAGCCCACGAACGGACTGAGCCAGGCAACCTTCGACCACTCGACAGGGGGCCTCGAGTGACGGGACTTCGCCCAGGCGAACGACCCCCCACTCGAGTGGCAGAAGTCCGCGCAGGCGGACAACCCCACGTCGAGTACCACACCCCTCAACCCACCTACTTCCAGTATGGCGCTTAGAGCAATTAAAGTGTCCCGTCTACTCCTGCCAACCCCCGTGGCTACAAGGACTATAATAATGGGCGAGTGCAGAGGTCTAGTCTACCTTTTACCGCCCATCCCCGGGGAAGCGTCGTCTCGTACAGACCACTATTCCTCCGTACTAAACGCGCCCCCTTGAGACGCAAATGTCAACATCCGTACCGGGAATCCCGGGGCTCGTTCTTATCCGCACGGCCTCGAGGCCCCCTCGGTACCCCTCGACTCAAGCTCTCAGTGGCCCCGGTCAGCGATCCAACCGCCCCCGCACGTCATCTACTACGAGCCGTACACCCTTAACAGGAGGTAACGTCTTTCACTGTGTCGTTGAGGCACGCCAGCGTCATCATCAAGACCGGTCAATCACCGACTTCGCCGTGACAACTCAGAAGGACGAATCTCATCATGAGGCAAGCCGCTACAGGGCTCGACCTCGCTTCAGCGCACACACCTACAGTACCCACGACATGATCAGCATCACCCCTCGACGTCATTGCTTACGACAGCCCTCACAGCACCATTAGGGTTTCTTGTACACCCATGCCCCTCCTTGGCATATAAAAGGGGGCGCTGGGATAGTTGAAAGGAGGGTGAACTCATTCGAACTCACTGAGCCTCACCATGCACATTGCAAGGCATAGGGCTAGCTCTTCTAGACTTAGGCCTCATTCTTCACCCCATTTCGTACGTGCTCGCTTTATCTCCCTTGTACGAGCACTTCAGTGCAAGATAATACAAGACATCCTTCCTCCGCTGGACGTAGGGCCTTCTCTTGCCCGAATCAGGATAAATCGTGTGTTCTTCTTGCACCACCATCCGGATTAGGGAGCACGCAGCACGTAGTTATTAGTCGATGTTAGGCCCCCGGGGTCATGACACCGACAGTTGGCGCGCCAGGTAGGGGGTCTGCGTGTCACCAGCGTTTCCCGCCATTTTCGGATGGCAGACTCCCTACCCTCGCTTCCGTTCGCTATGGTGATCTTGTTCGAGAGCTTGGAGTTCATGTCACTAGGCCGCGGCCAAGACATGGTCCTGCTCTCGATCGGAGATCCGAGCAGAGGCAGTCTCGGGTCCCCGCAACGGGCCCCTCGCGGGTCTCATCACCACGCTTCCGTGCCCAGGAGGATGCGTGGCCGGCGCAGCCGGCTTCCTCACTCCCGGCTAAGGATGCCGGGTCCCTAGTTGGGAACCTGGCAGACCTACGCCTAGGATCGGAGGAGGAGCTAGGAGGTCTCGGCAGCGAACCCGACTTCATCTTCGTGATGCGCTCGCCGAGGGGACCGGGTGCGGTCTCCCCGGTAGGCGCGGCTCCGGCACTACCCGACCTGCTACCTCATGGGTTGTTCACGTTCGGCCTGGACAACGCCGCTAGATCATACTCCACCGCCGTGGGCGCCGGCATGAGCGCGCGCGCAACCCTTCAGGGGCCTCTCCTGCGCGCCACCATGGACCTGACGACAGTCATGCCGGCCTCCGAGTACTCTGACTTCTCTCGATCGCCTGGCCCAAGGCGTCGCACCATCGGCGCGATGCGACGCCAGTTGGAGGAGCGGTGCGGGCAGTTCCCCATCTTCTGCTCCGGTAGGCCCGACTCTGACTCCGACAACTACGACCCCACGCACGAGTGCTTCCACATCGACGGTGCCGTCGGTCGAGCAGCGACACCGTCGACCCCACGACCACGGCCGCAGCTGCGGTTGCAGCGGGAGGCGCCCTCGTCGCGGCGGATCAGGAGGAGCAGCCACCAGCTGCGCCAAAGGACGCATGGTTTCCTCAGGATGCCCAGCTCGCGCAAGTCCGGGAGATGCGAGCCAAGCTCAATGAGGACTGGGAGCGTCTGTGCCAGCTCGAGCGGACCCTCGAGCAGGAGCGCGGACATCCGCCCGGCGAAAGGGCTTGAGCCAGAGCCTAAGAAGTCCACTGGCAGATCGTCGGGGTGGGAGGGTTGCAGTCGAACGCCCCATCTTCAACCGCGCCAGCCAGAACGTCATCGCGGCGACCATGCTTCTCCTCTCTCCGCAACATGCCGGCCCCCTCGAACCCCGAAGCCCGTCACATCCAACAGGAGGTTCAGGGCCTCCTCGAGGTAGCTGCCACACAGCAGGCCGAAAGCTCGGCCTCGACACGTCGAGGGGCGGTCTCGGAGCAACCCCTTGAACCCTCCCAACATGAGAGGGAGGGCTCAGTCCATCAAGCGGATGCCCCCGACCAAAGAAGGCGATCCCCGTCCATGAGCACATCCACGACCACCACGAGCCTCGAGACGCGTGCCACGACATCAACGAGAACCGCCTACGCAAGAGTGGTGATGCTGAGGCGCGAGGCTACAGCGCTCACAGGGGTGGGCGCTACGACAACGACGAGGACCGGCACCAGTCCCCCGAGCCGCCGGGCTCTCGAGTCATCAGCAGGACGATTCGGAGGACTCCGCTGCCGATTCCGTTCCGACCCCCTACAAGCCTCGCCAAGTACAATGGAGAAACCAAGCCCGAGCTATGGCTGCTCGACTTCTAGTTGGCATGCCAGCTTGGAGGAGCACACAACGACCACGCCATCATCCGCCCGCTCCCTTTGTTTCTATCCGATACCGCTCGTAGGTGGCTCGAGGAGCTTCCCCCCGATCAGCCCGACCTCATCAGGGTGTTCGAGCCCCGGTAACTCCTGGGACCTCCGCAACTGCAAGCAGAGGCCCGGGGAGTCCCTTCACGACTTCGCCCGACGCTTCTCCAAACAATGCACCGAGCTCCCCCACATCTCCGACCACGACGTCATCCTCGCGTTCGTCTCGGGGACCATCTGCAAGGAGTTGGTCCGGGAGCTGGGGCGCAATCCCCCAAGACCGCCGATGAGCTGATGGACATCGTCGCCAACTACGCAGCCGGCGAGAGACGGTGGGTGCTTTCTTCTGCGACGGCCAAGACAAGGGGAAGGCACAAGCAGTCAACCCTGAGAGCACAACCAGAGGCACCAAGAAGAACAATAGCAAGAAGAAGAAGAACTAGCACGGCAAGCGCGAGGCCAGCATCGATGACCTTGTCACCACCGCCGAGCGCAAGAAGCCTCGAGGCCCTCCCGAAGGGGGCATCTTTGACAAGACGCTGAAGGAGCCCTGCCCTTACCACAAGGGAGGGGCGAATCACAACTTCGAGGACTGCCGGATGCTCAAGAAGTATTTTGAGAGCTTGGGCAGGAAGGGTGACAAGAAGGACGATGCCAAGGACCAAGGCGGCAACAAGGATGATGGCTTCCTCAAAGTCCATGATTGCTACATGATCTACGAGGGGCCCTCGACACAGCTCACGCCGCGCCAGCACAAGAGGGAGCAACGAGAAGTCTTCTCCATGCAGGTTGCGACCCCCCAATACCTCGACTGGTTCAGTACGGCCATCATGTTCAATCGTGTTGACCAACTGAACTACGTCCCCAAGCCAGGGGTGTACCCGCTCGTTGTCGACCCCATCATCGTTAACACCCGCCTCACCAAGGTACTCATGGACGGAGGCAGCAGCCTCAACATCATCTACGCGGAGACCCTTGATCTCCTCGGGGTCCCAAGAGAGAAGCTCCATCCCACCACCGGAGGCTTCCACGGCGTCGTGCCGAGGAAGAAGGCTCTCCCTATCGGCCGCATCGACCTTCCCGTTTGCTTTGGTACCTCCTCAAACTTCAGGAAGGAGATCCTCACCTTCGAGATGATCGGGTTCCACGGCACGTATCACGCGATCATCGGCCTACACCAAGTTCATGGTCATCCCAACTACACCTACCACAAGCTCAAGATGCCGGGACCCAAGGGTGTCATCACCGTCGGCCCCTCCCACGAGCATGCCTACGAGTGCGATGTCGAGTGTGTCGAGCATGGGGAGGCCGTCGAGGAGTCTACTATGATGGCGGCGCCCCTCGATGGGTTGGCCGCCGAAGTCCCTGACCCCAAGCGCCACGCCGGCAACTTTGAGCCCGCCGAAGACATGAAGCCCGCCGAAGACACGAAGAAGATCCCCCTCGACCCAAGTAGCTCCAACGGGAGGGCGCTGACGATCATTGCCACCCTCAACGACAAATAGGAAGCAGTGCTCATCGACTTTCTCCGCACGAACGTCGACAAATAGGAAGCAATGCCGGGCATACCGAGGGAATTCGCCGAGCACACCTTGGAGATCCGGGCCGGGTCCAAGCCGATGAAGCAATGCTTGCGCCGCTTCAACGAGGAGAAGTGTATGATCATCGTGGAGGAAGTCAACAAGCTTTTGGTGGCCGGGTTCATTAAGGAGGTTCATCATCTCGAGTGGTTAGCTAATCCTGTATTAGTTAAGAAAAGAATGAGAAATATAGGATGTGTGTAAACTATACTAGTTTGAATAAAGCATGTCCTAAAGTTCCTTTTCCTTTACCACGTATTGATCAAATTGTTGATTCTACTGCGGGATGTGAAACTCTCTCTTTTCTCGATGCATATTTCGGTTACCACCAAATCAAGATGAAGGAGTCTGACCAGCTCGCGACTTCCTTTATCACCCCATTTGGCATGTATTGCTACGTTACCATGCCCTTCGGCCTTCGAAACGCCGGGGCAACGTACCAACGATGCATGATTCATGTTTTTGGAAAACATATAGGGTCTACGGTCGAGGCCTACGTCGATGACATCGTAGTCTAGTCCAAAAAAGCCGACGACCTCATTGATGACCACAAGATCGTGTTTGAGTGCCTCACGGCTAAGAACATCAAGCTCAATCCCGAGAAGTGTGTCTTCGGAGTCCCTCGAGGTATGCTCCTCGGGTACATCGTCTCTCAGCGTGGCATCGAGGCCAACCCCGAGAAAGTCTTAGCCATCATGAAGATGGGTCCGATTTGAGACCTCAAGGGTGTTCAGAAGGTCACGGGTTGCCTCGCGGCCCTCAGCTGCTTCATCTCGCGTCTCGAGAAAAAAGCGTTGCCCCTGTACCGCCTCTTGAAGAAGTCGGAGCACTTTGCCTGGACCCTCAAGGCCGAGGAGGCCCTCGCTAAGCTGAAAGCCATGCTGACCTCACCTCCGGTCCTCGTGCCTCCAAACCTAGCTAAGCCCCTCTTACTCTATGTTGCCTCCACCACCCAGGTGGTCAGCACGGCCATAGTGGTCGAGAGAGCAGAAGAAGGGCATGTGCTACCCGCCCAGCGGCCCGTCTACTTCATCAGCGAAGTGCTCTCGGAGACCAAGGTCCGCTACCCGTAGATCCAGAAGCTGCCCTACGCCATCGTCATCATGCGACGCAAGCTCCAGCACTACTTCCTCGGCCACCCGGTAACTGTGGTCTCATCTTTCCCTCTCGGAGAGATAGTCCAGAACCGGGAGGCCGTGGGAAGAATCACCAAGCGGTCGGTCGAGCTCATGGGGGAGACCCTCACTTATGCACCGCGCAAGGCCATCAAGTCTCAGGTGCTGGCAGATTTTATCGCCGAGTGGACCGACACCTAGCTTCCCTCGGCGTAGATTTAGGCAGAATTGTGGACCATGTACTTCGACTGGGCATTGATGAAGACGGGGGCGGGCGCGGGCCTGCTCTTCATCTCACCCCAGGGAGTCCACATGCGTTACATCATCCGGCTCCACTTCCCCGCCTCCAACAACGTCGTGGAGTACGAGGCCCTTGTCAACGGCCTGCGCATCGCCATCGAGCTAGGGGTCCGACGCCTCGACTTTCGTGGGGACTCGTAGCTCGTGATCGACCAAGTCATGAAGGCCTCGAGCTGCCACGACCCCAAGATGGAGGCTTGCTGTAAGGAAATTCTCAAGCGGGAGGACAAGTTCTACGGCCTCAAGCTCAACCATATCGTGCGAAGATACAACGAAGCCACAGATGAGCTGGCAAAGATCGCATCAACTCGAGGCACCGTCCCGCCTGACGTCTTCTCGAGAGAACTATCCGAGCCCTCCGTTGACTAGGGCACGGGGGCTGAGTCCATGCCTCAGGCCATCGAGCCACCCTCTTCAGCCGAGGCCTCCTCGACCGGGGCTGAGGTCATGGAGATCGAGGGGTCGCCCCACCTCCGAGTCCTGAGCCAGACTGGCGTGCTTCCTTCCTCGACTATCTTATTTGATGGGAGCTCCCAGAGGCTCGAACCTAGGCTCGACGAATCGCTCGACGGGTCAAAACTTACGTCCTTTTCGACGACAACAAGGAACTCTATCGACGCAGCCCCACTGGCGTCCTCCAGCGCTGCATCACCATCAAGGAGGGCAGGAAGCTGCTCAGTGATCTACACTCGGGGGCTTGCGGTCACCACGCCACACCGAGAACCCTAGTCGAGAACGCTTTTCGGCAAGGCTTCTATTGGCCGACCACTGTCTCCGACGCCATCAACCTCTTCCGCTCATGTGAGGGGTGCCAATTCTACGCCAAGCAAACGCATCTCCCTGCCCACGCTCTGCAGATGATCCCCATCACTTGGCCGTTCGCCGTGTGGGGGCTCGACCTCGTCGGACCCCTGAAAAAAACAACCGGGGGCTTCACGCATCTGCTAGTTGTTGTCGACAAGTTCACCAAATGGATCGAAGCTCGACCCATCACCAACATCCAGTCCGAGAAGGCGGTTTCGTTCTTCACTGACATCATCCACCGCTTTGGGGTCCCCAACGTCATCTTCACCGACAACAGCACACAGTTCACTGGCAAGAAGTTTTTGGACTTCTACGACCACCACCACATCCATATGAACTGGTCTGCAGTCGCCCACCCTCGAACTAATGGCCAGGTCTAGCGCGCCAATGGCATGATTTTGCAGGGTCTCAAGCCGAGGATCTTCAACCACCTCAAGAAATATGGGAAGAAGTGGGCCGCCGAGCTACCCTTGGTCCTATGGAGCCTAAGGACGACGTCAAGCCAGGCCACGGGGTTCACTCTGTTCTTCATGGTTTATGGGTCCGAGGCCGTCCTCCCCATAGACCTCGAGTACGGGTCCCCTCGACTGAAAGCCTATAACGAGCAGACGAATGAGGAGGCCCTCGCGAACGCCGTCGACTAGCTCGAGGAAGCTCGAGACATGGCCCTCCTCAACTCGGCTCGATACCAGCAGAAGCTGCGACACTACCACGACAAGCACGTGCGCAAGAGGGACCTTCAAGTCAGCGACCTCATCCTCCATCGACGACAGAGCAACAAGGGCCGCCACAAGCTGACTCCACCATGGGAGGGTCCCCACATCATCGCCGAGGTGTTGAAGCCTGGAACCTACAAGCTATCGAACGGCAAGGGCGAAACCTTCACCAACGCATGGAACATCGAACAGCTACATCGCTTTTACCCCTAGGGCCTCGAGGCCTTGTACATTTCTCGCATTTTGTACATTTGTGGCGTCATGAATAAATAAATAAAAATGGCTTCGATCCCATACGCTTTTTTATTCATGTGAGGTAGCCTCAACTCTGCTCCCTCAGAGTCGAGCCTCCCTCGGGGGCTACAAGGGGGAACCCCCCAAAGTCCCCAAAAAGCTCACATGTTTTTTTGAAACTCGACGTTCTCCTTCTTCTCCTACGCTTTGACGCACTACTTTTACTTAGTCAAAAATGCCTCAAATCCCTAAGGGTCGAGGGTTGTCGAGCCGGGAGCTCGCCAACGCCTCTGCGCTACGGTACCTCCACTCACTCCCCCCTCGAGGGACTCGAGCACGTGCCGAAAACTTGGTAAAAGTGTGAATCAAGCAAAGGAGATAAGAAACTCGAGCTAAAAAATACCCAAAAGCATCCGGCATGATGCACATCGTTTTTAAGGCCTCCAGGGCCACGATATCACCAAGTCACAAAATCTAACCTATTACATGGACCTTCTGTCAAAATTTGGCTCACAGGCCGGCTTCTTCTTCCACATCGACGTCAGAAGGGAGGACCTCAGGTTCGAATAACTTCGCCAGCCGGCCGCCGGGCTCCTCAGCGTTCTCGATCAAGACCCGGTGCCTTTCCTCATTCTCGGCGTCAGTCCTGTTGGGGTCGCAGACAAAGCCGTGGGAGACCACCCCTATGTCATAGGTGAAGCAGGAGTAGACGACCACCATCGCCCATTTCACACCGACATGGAGGGCGTTTCGGACTTGCTCCCTCGCGACCTGACTGAGCTCGTACAACCGATTGATGAGGGAGGTCCAGCGCACTTCATCCTCGACCTCCACTTCAGGATCAACACTGAAGTCGTCACAGACCGAGGTGATCGTGGTGCAGAGTGTGTTGGTCAACCTCACCTCGGCCCAGTAGGTGTCATGGAGCGTCTTGGCGTTGTCCCGAGCTTTGGTCAGCTCCTCGTTGAGATCTAAAATAGAAGACAAGGGTCAGCCCACGACAAGACCGGCAGAGGCAAAAATCCAAAGGCTAAAGAAGAAAACTCACTGGCAACGTGGGTATTCAGGGCCGTGTACCCGTCCTTCAGCTCAGCATACTCCTTCTTGGCCACCTCTAGGGCGCAGGCAGCCTCCGTCTTCCTCACCCTCAGGTCCTCGATCACCTTGTCAGTAAGCACGATGGCCTCCTCTTTCTCCTGAAGGGTCCCGTTCAGCGATGCAACCTTGGCGGTCAAGGATTGCACGCGGAGGTTCACCTGCCCAATCGTGATGTTGAGGGAGTCACACTGACGGGAAGCTTCGGCAAAAGTCGCCTCAAGCTCTTGGACACGTGACGCTGACACCTCGAGCTCCCCCTCGAGCGTCCTAACCTACCGCTTGATAGGGAGAGGTCCTCGAGGGCCTTCTGCGCCTCCTCCCGGGCCTCCTTGGCCTAGGTCGCCTCCCCACGGGCCACAGCCGCATCTTCCTTGGCCGTCCTCGCCTCTTCCTGAGCCTTGGCCAGATCTTCCTTTCGTCTGCACCGCTTCCGCCTTGGCTGCCTCTAGCTGATCCTGCAGCAACAGGACCTTCCCCCATCCACCCTTGGTCATGTGGATGAACCAGGACTTGATCTGGGAGCGTCTCCTCAAGTCCTGGGCATAAGAAACACAAGAGTCTAAGCAAAAAGCGAATCAACTCAATGATTTGGTAAAAGATGATCATATACCGTGAAGGCCCTCGAGAGGTCTTCGCTGGCGATGTTGACAGCCATCGTCATGGCGTGCTGCATCCAGGCCCGGAACTCCTCGACGTGCTCCCAGCGCTCGACCTCCGCCAGGTCGTTCTTCTCGAACATGACCGCGTCGGGGTCTGTCGGGTCTCAGAATTGGAGGGCCTCTTGGCCCTAGTAAGGGAGGTCCGCCTCGACCCTCTCTTGCACGTCCACCGCGATGTTGTCCACCATCTCCTGCGAGCCGCCGTGACGAGCCACGTGAGCGGCAAGCGTGGGGAACAGCACCTAGGCCTCTAATCCAGCCCCAAGGACTCGGCCTCTCCTGCCGACTACTTCCCCTGGAAAAGTAGCCAGGGGTGTATGCACCGGGGCCATACAAGAACCCCCTGGCGACGGACGACCCAGATGGTGGCAGCCGAGGCATCATTGCCAACGCCATCACTCCGGGCACTGAGGCCCCCTCCAGGATCGGATGCCTAATCGGCTGGGCGACTCTCTCCCACATCGAGACGTCGTCCTCCGCCGGTGCCTCCTCCTTGCCCCGGCCGCCGGGCGTCTCCTTGCCCCGCGTCTAGCAGGACCTCCTCCTCCTCCTCCTCCCGCCGATGCGGCGAGGATGGGCCTGCGGTGGCCGTCCCCTCTTGTTATTGCCGCAGTGGGCTCGAGGTCGCTCGCGCCTCCTGCGACCCATCCTGTTGTTGCTGTGATGGGCTCGAGGGTGCCATGACACCCTGCTGCTGTTGATGCAGTTTTGATGGCCGTTGTTGTTGTTGTTGCTGCTGCTGCTCTGACTGGCTCATAGCCAGCCGTTCCGCCTCCCCCTGCTCATGCTGCTACAGCTGGCTCGACTCCAGCTGCTCTTCCTCCTGCTGCAGCTACTCAGGATGCCTGGAGGCTAGTTGCTCCTCCTCCTGCTGCTTCTGCAGCCGCTCCTCTTCCTGCTTTCGTAGGCGCTCCCGCTTGCGCTGCTCTTCCACCTCGTGCAGCCTCTTCGGCCATGGCTCCTAACCCTCCTGCTGAGGAGACGGAGCCCCTACCTCCTGGGGGCGCTCCACCATCTCCTCGGCAGAATGAGAGGGACCACGGCCTCTTCGTCCTCAACGACGATCGGGGCGCCCTCCGACCCTGACTCGCGAACGGCGAGGACACCCTCCTCGAGCGAGGCGGCGGAAGCCTCGACCTGGCTAGGGGCGGAGGCGGCGGACGTTGAGACCCAGACGGCACCTTCGCTCCCCGGCATTTGGCCCCGGGTGGAGTCACTACCCGCCACGACCCCCGAGCCTCTCAAGCCTGCAACAAGAGCAGTGCCCATCAGCTTGCCCTAAGCTATGGTGGCCTGGGCTTGCGCTAGCCAGACTGTCTCTGTCGTCAACAGGGGGTCCCGAGATCGCACCTCCAGCCGCCGCCGCCATCCTCACGGCCACGTCTGCCTTGAGCCGCTTGGCTTGCGAAGGACTCGCTTCCTCCACCGGGCGCTTGAGCCTGCACAACACGCAAAGGAGGAAGTATCTAATAATTCCGCAAATCACAAGAAAGAGAAAGGGAGCTCAGGACGCCGAAACTTACCCCACCGGGATGACGGGCTCCCTACCAGGCCCCCTCAGGCCACTCGAGGATCTCGAGGCCCCCTCTGGGCCAGACCCTTCCCGGATCTAGAACTACCCGAGGCTGCCGACGATGCCCTCGGCTCCCCCTGCTCCAACGAGGCTGTTTGGCCCCGAGTCCGCACCCCGTGCGTCGAGGACGGTGTCTCCTGCTCCCCCGAGGCCGCCCGATCCTGGGTCCACACACCGTGCATCGAGGACCTGGTCCGGGGCGGCGGCGTATCGGATTGGCCCCGAGATGAGGCTGGTGGGGTCCTACCGCGTGTGATGGAATGACGATCCTCCACGGGTCAAGGGGCCGGCTAGCCTCCTCTCTCGAGACCGCTCCGAGGCCGACCTCGACGCCTGAGGGGTGGGCCGCTCCAACACATCCTCCTACGTAGAACGCACGTTAGCATGAGGGGAGTCAGGCAGGTGGGGGTCGAGGCGCGCCGCCATCCCCTCCTTGTCATCATTATCCTCCTCCTCCTCTTCTTCTTCTGAGGGGGACTCCTCAATGGGGAGCTTGTCACGCCTATGTTTAGCCCGGCGCTACTCGAGCGCTTGGCGCTTAAGGTTTTTCTTCTTCCTCCTCTTCTTCTTCGTATCCTTCCCCTTCTTCTCCTGATGGGCAGTAAAGCGCCTCACCTGATGATCGGGGTCGTCTTCTTTGACCGGGGGCACCGACACCCTGAAGTCAATGTTGCCCTGCACGCAAGATCACGACAAGTATATAAGGATGAAGCGGAAATGGGAGGAAGCTTAAGAGTCACAAGACAAGGTGCTTACCCAAGATGATGTGGCCGTTGTCAGGCAGCATCGAGATGTTGTTCACGTCCTCCGGGTTGAAGCCGCCGGCGACCGTTCCCCTCACCCGCCTCGCGACCTCCTCGAGGGACAGCTCCTCGGCAGACATCCGGGACCCCTCGAGCTGCTCGGGTTGCGCCTCAGGACCCATCTGATTCAGGCGCAGCGGGCACGCCATCAGGGGAAGGACTCTCCGGCTATGGAATGCCGAGGCGACGATCCCTGCGTGTAGCCCCTGGTCGTACAAGGTCCTCAACACATCGAGGAGGGGGTTCAGCCTCGACTGAAGGGGTTTGGCCACGTCGTGCAGCCAGTGCTCCGGACGCTCCTCAATGACGCACCCGGTATAGTGAGGCAGCAGGTCATCATCATTCCGGAGGTAGAACCACTGTTCTTGCCACTTGTCATGGTTGGAGGTCAGCCCCATCGGGATGTATAGCTCCGCCCTCTTCAGGTCCAGGTTGCAGCTGCCGACGCGGACGACGCTCCTCCTCCCCGACGAGATGAATTTGGTGAAATGCTCCTCATTGAAGAGATGGAGCCACATCTCCCAGTGCTCCTCCCCGGCAAGATGAACTCGGTGAAGTACCCCTCGCAGAGGGCGGCGAAGATCGCCGCGTTGGAGATGGTGTTAGGGGAGAAGTGCTGGAGCTCGACCCCGTAGAGTGGGGGAGCCAAATCCGTCGGAGGGCTACGTGCTGCGAGCCGTACGCCCTAAACAGGAGGTCACATCTTTCACCATGTCGCTGAGGCACGCCAGCGTCATCATCAGGACCGGTCAATCACCAACTTCGCTGTGACAAGTCAGAAGGAAGAATCTCATCATGAGGCACGCCTCTACAGGGCTCGACCTCACCTCGACGCACACACCTACAGTACCCACAACATGATCGGCATCACCCCTCGACGTCATTGCTTACGACAGCCCTCACGGCACCATTAGGGTTTCTTGGACACCCATGCCCCTCCTTGGCCTATAAAAGGGGGCGCTGGGATAGTTGAAAGGAGTGTGAGCTCATTCGAACTCGCTGAGCCTCACCACACACATTGCAAGGCATAGGGCTAGCTCTTCTAGACTTAGGCCTCATTCTTCACCCCATTTCGTATGCGCTCGCTTGTATCTCCCCTGTACGAGCACTTCGGTGCAAGATAATACAAGACATCCTCCCTCCGCTGGACGTAAAGCCTTCTCTTGCCCGAACCAGGATAAATCGTGTGTTCTTCTTGTATCACCATCCGCATTAGGGAGCATGCAACACGTAGTTACTCGTCGGTGTTAGGCCCCCGGGGTCATGACACCGACACCGGTAGTCTGTAAAATCTCAAAGGATTTCAAACTTTTTAGTGACACACCCAGATCGCACAGTTCAGCAGTTACCATTCTCCTATTCTTACTTTTCACACATAGCATAATTACATCACTGGTTCTTATATAAATTATTTTTGAATTAGAGTTGCAAATAAATAGCGAAAGTAGATATATTTTTCAAATATACTCACACCTATGATTTAAAATACATTGCCAGATCAAGGTCGACCTCCAACAACAGCAATTAGACGAGATATAAGAGATGACCTTGCCAAGGTCTAATCCTCCCGTAGTGGGATACAAGTCCATCTTGTCGCCACATCAAAAGTCTTATGATCTGCAACAAGTAGGAATAAAACCCTGAGTACGAGAATGTACTCAGCTAGACTTACCCGACATAAACCAAAAATAAAGTAACTCCAAAGAGTATGCAAGGCTTTATAAGGAGGCTAGCTGACTCATTTCTTTGCATAAAAGCTTGAGCTTATTAAGAACAATTATTATAACCTTCTAGCTTTGCATTTTAAAGTCATTAACCTGATCATGCTAGATTAGCACCTGGGCTAAATAAATATGGTGTAATTATCAAGCAAGAATAGTAACCAATTTTGGTTGAGCATCTTTCAGCATCAACATCATAACCATCTCATCTCTTTGTTTGAGTTTTTACTATGATGCCGGTGCTCAAGTCAGTGTTCACTATCCAGGAACGATGGCGATTATAATCGATTGCAAACCAGCTAACGAGGTATTCCCCATACAAACCGCAGTTCCCCCGTTGGGTAGATTAGTCACCTTGGCCTGTCCGGGTAGAGTCGCGGGATCAACAGGAACCATTGTACCCAGGGGCCGCCTAGTTGTATACTAGTCAGACGCCGACCTCAGGGTTACTCTCCACGCCCTTGTAATCACCTGCGCCATCTCCAATACAATGCGTTCAGTTAGGTCAAAATCCGGCCCAAACACAACTCAAGGCTTCGCGGTCGGATGATCGCATTCTTCCAGCTATCTGTGGGGCATGCGTTCAACATGACAAGAGGGCTGAGACATCGGACGGGGCCCTAGTTCGACACAGACGGGACAAATAACACAGAACCTCCCGTTTTGTCCACGGCACCAATCCTGCCCGGTCTCGATTTATTACTCCACATGGTTATTCCAAGAAAACTATATAGCTCACCATTGAGTCACCACCTATAACTCGCGGATGACAGGAAATCACCTAACTTCTACCGATCTAATTTAAGCAGGGCTAAGCATATAGGCGAACCTAAACTTAACAGGGTGTATGGGTAATTCAGGTGGACAAGGGTAATCATAATGCATCAACGGTATCGATCAATGCCTATAAATTTATTGCATCATAAACAATAAAGGACGTAAGTTAAGTTAGGAAAACGGTAGGGAGGAATGCTCCGAGGCTTGCCTTCCTCTGACGAGCGAGGTTGAAGCTCCAGGCACTTGATCACTCCACGTCTGGCTTCTGGTTCTTGATCACCTCCTATGCAGAAGCTTTCTTCTAGGATTCCTCTTCTAGATTCCCGTTTCACGTCATGTTCTTTTCTCCTAGCGATCCTATATGATGAATGTGCACATATGAATATGAAGAATGCATATGGTATGATAATGGAGTATGATGATGATGAAAGCTTGCATATTCTTTCTACAAGGTAGTCAACATCATCCAAGAACATGTACCATAAGCATATATCGTCTACTGCATTTCTACCACAACAATGTAACCTTATCAAGGAAATCCCTTTCCACTGTCACCAGCAAACAAGTCAGTAAAGCAACTATCCATCCTGCTTAGCACTAGCAAATAAGCCAGTAAGCCAAAGACCTATACTAAGCATAACCATCTCGACACATTCATCATGTTCTAATCACTACCACAACTCTATTCAAACACTGTAAACCAATAACCCACTAACATTCATAAAACCACATACATTCACGTCATACTATCAACTTCTAGACATACAACAACTTAGTCCATAATGAGGCACATATGCAGTTCGACCTCCTAAGATAATTACAAAGGTCAAACCGTTTCTACTCCATACATAGCACACATAATACATTACTAGTGAATTTACACAACACAATGTATCCTAAACGTCAACTAAAGCTGCATAAAAGCACTAACAGATTAAACGTCCCATACATACCTAGAGAAACATTATTGATGGCATGACATGGCTAAGCAAGGTTTAATTAAAACAATTTTATAAATAGAGTATAACTGCAACACCTAGTTTAACTTCACATAAAAATCTACAAAAACTACAGGAGATATTACACATCAATTCTAGGCTACTATCCAATTGTCAACTCATTTGAATAAGCCAATTATCCTACACAAAAAAGACAAGGCAGCACAATTAATTGGACCTAAAAATAGTTTGTATTATCAAGTACGCAGAACTTTAGGTTTCACTACATCAAGAGCTACCTTATAGCATATAAGTAACCAACAAAAATTATCAACCCCAAACTAGGTCCACACAATGCATTTATGAATTATTCCAAGAATAGCCCCTTAATCCCACTTGAACTACAACTTTACATTTTTCCATAGAAGATGTACATGATACATTTTGCATAGTTCGAGCATGGCCATACAAGACCAACCCAATAAGAATCATAATTTTTTGACTTCCCTAGAATTAGTTATATATTTTCCAAGATTATCAATATATTAAAATTAATTAAAGCTACATATACAAGTACTGCAAACATGGCATATTATATTTTTCACCGATAGCCCACACAATAAGAAAAATATCAAAACTTGAATCACCCAAATCGGAGCTACAAATATCGAGTTATGAATTTTTGAAGTTTTCTCCAAAAATCTAAAAAAATCATTTCCTAGAAATCAAAACCCTAATTGCAAAACGTACCCAGAAATGCACCCAGGGCTACACCTAAAATGCTACGCGTACCCCATGGATCACCCCCAGACCCAGTCCTTCAAAACACTGCCACGCGGGACCCGCGGTCAACCCGGGCCCACGCGTCAGCCGGCCAGAGGCAGGGGCCGCCATTGACCCGCCAGATTTAGCCGCCGGTGAGGTTTCCGACGACGCGGGTACCCCCATCGGGCTCCTCTCGACAAGCTGGACACGCTAGGCTAGAAGATGGTGGCGGTGACCACTGCGAGCTCGTGCGGCGGCGCAAATGGCGGCCGGAGGCGGTGGTTCCTAGTCGGCGGCGACCGATTCGCCGTCTCCGGCAAGGGAACCCACCGGCTTGAGTGTGCATCGCGTTTGGTGAACCCTAGTGACGCTCTAGGGCTATGAATCGGGCATCAGGATGGTCTCAGCGGCCATGGACGCCCACACGGCGGCACAACGCAGAGCGGGGTGGCACGAGCGGCGCTCCGGCGCAAAGGGGGCCAAAGCGATGCCATTGACGCTGGTGCGAGCTACCGGGCAGTGAGGCAAAGCGGACGTGCGCAAAAACGGAGTGAGAAGGGGACGAAGCGAGGCCAGCCATGCGGACCGCAAGCTCCACCGGAGCTCCGGCCATGGCGGCGTGAAGGAAAATGGACCGATTGGCCCGTACCTCAGCGTGACGATGGCGCTTGGGGTGGCACGGGCCACTGGGACACCTCGCGCGCGAGCTGGGAAAAAAATGAGGTGGTGGCGAGGTGCTATGGCGAGCGAGCTCACGGCAGCGGCAAGGGCGGCTCCGCGGCCATGGCTGTGGGGCGAGAAGAGGAGTGGTGGGGTGGCGAGGGAGCGAGTGGAGAGGCGAGTGATAATATAGGCGACCCGGTGCTCTCCAATTTGGACCAGATGGCCACGGTCATGGGAGAGCAGGAGGAGGGGACAGGGCGGCGGCAATGGCGCTAGGGGGGCAGCGGGGAAGCAAAGGCGTGCGCGTGGGTGCTCAAGTACCCGTCCGCGTGCTCGATGGTGCGCCACGTAGTGCTTGGCCGGGCTCGGCGTGGCGGCCAGCGGAAAAACCGACGAGGCGGGGCAGCGGTGTCGCTGACACCCTGGCGCGGGGGAAGCAGAGGAAAGGGATAAGGAGGGAAAGAGGAGGCTGACAGGTGGGGCCGGGTGGGTCCCACCCCTATTCCAATGAACTGCAAAATATTTTGGCTTGTAGCTTGAAATCCGTGTAGAATTTGGAAAAACTTTGAATATGAAAAATGTTCATCTCGTCGATTAGAACATTTCATACATAGGAAGTTTTGGCTAATTCAGCCTAAATTTGAAAGTGTGAATTTAGGTCAAATTTGAATTATAAAAATACTATTTTCAATATCCTACCCACTGTTTTTGACCTTTTTGAAGGTCTTATAAGCATTTTCATAATTTTTTGAAAATATAAAGTTTGTTCCTTATATTTTTCTCTACAAACTTTGTTAAATGTACAAATTGAGATAAACAATGTAGCTACCTTTTCTAGTTTAGGTCGAGCAATCACAATTAGGACAATTAAATACTAATTTTGCAATACTTAATTTAAAATCATACGAAACAAGAAAACATTGACCCTAATATCCTTCTAAGCATGTTTAGTTCCTAACCACAATCATTTGCACACATAAATCAAACAATCCAAGCATCATTTATGCAATCACATTTCATCTTTCATTAATGCCAATGCTAATGATGCTTATGCTAAGAAAATGCAAGTGCTAATGCATGCTTAACACCAGAGGCGTTACATGGATGACACCCCGTCGATAGTTTAGGGGGGCCAAGCGTTTGTTTCATAGTCTGGGGATTTGGATGACACCGCGGCGATAGTTTAGAGACCCAGATGACACAACTTTAAAAGTTTAGGGAGCCAAGTGCGCTTTCATAGTCCGGGGACCCGGGATGACACCCCACGATAGTTTAAGGACCGCCAGTGTAATTCTCTCATTTTTAAATTGGGTATCCTTTTCTTAATTCCGTTTGCATCGATGTGTTCTACGCAACGAGACAAATAAAACTAGATCGCACTCGAATAACTTTCGAAGAACTTTTTTCACTTTTTTCCTGTACTGTAGCCGCTTTGCGTATAAGTTTTTTCGATGTTCTGTATCAAATTATACATAAAAGTTATATGTATAAGTTAGATGTAACTTTATAACGTTAAAGATCATGCACGTTACGTGTATATAAGTTATACATATAAGTTATCCATGGAAGTTATGTGTTTAGATTTTAACTGTTTTTTTGTTAAAAATAGAAAAAAGTTAGAAAAAGTTTGTGGAATTTTTTTACTAAAAATAGAAAGTCGTGGGGCAATCTAAAATCGTTCGCTAGACGGTTTACTCATGAACGTTCGCTAATTAGTGGTGCCTCTTTTTGAAATTTTCACAAGAATCACTGCTTATAAAGAGTTCACTCCGCTACGCACTCTCACACCGCTTCACCTGCTTCCTCCAGTCGTTTCCTCTAAAATAATTCCACCATCGCCAATTGTCGTCACTCGTATATCCGACACCAAGGAAAGACTCCCGATTCTAGGTAACCCCTGCCTTTGCCTGCTCTTGTGAAGTTGGCTGTTTGATTCCTGACCTAGTCTCCGAAGCATTTTTCATTTTCTTGTTTCCGGAAAAACGTTGGTTCGCAGCAGTAGTGAGGAGATCACTTTTGAAAAGCGTATACGAAAACAGAATCAACTTTTTTTTATCACTGTTAGTTCTAAATTCTAATAGTACAAAATCAGTACTTCCACGTTTCAACTCTGCAATTCACATTTGTTAATGACTTCTAGTTTTATGACATAAACACAATGAAATTTTCTGTTTTAGGCAAGTAATACATTGACATGTGATCCCTTGGTTCCAAATTTTAAGTCTTTCTGTTAGATCACTTTTGAAAAGCGTATATGAAAACAGAATCAACTTCTTTTATCACTGTTAGTTCTAATTTCTACTAATACAAAATCAGTACTTCCAAGTTTCAACTCTGCAATTCACATTTGTTAATGACTTCTAGTTTTATGACATAAACACAATGAAATTTTCTGTTTTAGGCTAAGTAATGCATGGACATATGATCCCTTGGTTCCAAATTGTAAGTCTTTCTGTTTTTCCAAGGTGCATCTGTAAGTATGTTCTTTTACAGTTTTGCTACACACTAATGAAAACGATATATTTTGAAGCCAAAATGACTTGCAATTTGGAAAGGGGGGAGTAACATTTTCTTTACATCAAACGTAAAGCACAGTATGCCATTCCCTCCATAGTTACTACTTGAAAACTGATCTTATTGAAGGCATTGAGCTCTAAGTTAAATGCTTTTTGTGAATTAAGGTCTGGCATAAATTAAAAGTGGGACAAAGTTTCAGTTTCCATTTCCCACTGAAACGAATATTTTTTCACATATTCTTCGGGAGAGTTGTTTGTGTGCGCGTGCATTTGTTTTTTTTTTTTTTTTGCCTGACTACACTAGCTATGTTTGCACCAGCAGTCCACTATTATGACCTACACTTTCTGGAAGAAACCATTTCACGATCTTCTTTTCATTGTTCCAAATCCAATGATTTTTGGTTAGTGATCGCTTAAATGGAAGGCTTACAAGTTTTCTGTTCTGTTGTAGGCACCTAGCCCTGTTGAAAGGAAGCTAGTGGTGGCTAACTGTCTCAGGCTTAAGCCATGCCCAATGGTATGCATACATATACTCATTGTACACTAGTGTTGCCGTTTGGACCTGGTATATGTAATACTATACTATGCTTTCTCTATATATTGGGGCTATCTTTGGGGGAGGAACCTACTCCAACATCATAAATAAGGAGCCTAATAAGGCTGTCTATTCAACCACGAAAAACCATTCCAAGACCTTTAACGATTAGACATAGACGGACTAGCAACATATAGCAGCCCGCGCAAGGCAACACTGATCTTCTCGCACACATTTTTCAGCCCAAGCAAATCAGACTCAGCTAATAGGCCATCTACTAGGCCCTATAAGATTATCAAGAGAGGAGCCCGGGCAAGGGGCCAGGCTAGCCGGGTCTTGGGTCCGCCTATGCGATTAGATAACATT
This sequence comes from Bothriochloa decipiens, assembly GCA_023333625.1. Classification (NCBI taxonomy): domain Eukaryota; kingdom Viridiplantae; phylum Streptophyta; class Magnoliopsida; order Poales; family Poaceae; genus Bothriochloa; species Bothriochloa decipiens. Next base: position 32,612,176 of record CM041640.1, read on the forward strand.
TAATATGGGAAGAATAAAAGAGATTGATAAATAAAAATTGAACCTAATTTCAGTAGCATTCAATCCAATAGTTCCCATTGGTGATGGAAATCATGAATTGTTTGTTTGCAGCATCACCACATATAACAAATAAGCTAAATCGGCAGACACAGAAATCATGTATCCCTTGTTAGCAAGAAGGCAAGCATTAGTAGGCACTTGGTGCTATATAGGCAATCCTTGCCCTTTTTGGAGCAAGAGAAGGCCCTGTTCAGTCACAGACGTGCCGGCCTCGGTGCTAGAATGCAGTTCATGTTCCCAGCCAAGCAAAATGTTCGCTCCAAGACCATGATCCAAATGCAGAATGATTATTCATAGTCTTCCAGAAGATCTGGCAAAGATATGTTTTGCCCTTGTTCCTCGGAGCTATTTCCCTGTCATGGGTGCTGTGTCAAAGAGGTGGATGTCATTCATTGGGAGCAGATAATTTATCGCCGTCGGAAAGGAGGTTGGAAAGGTTGAAGAGTGGATTTATGTCCTCACCGCCGCTGTTCAAGAAAAAAAATGTCCTCACTGCTGAAACAGGCAGAAAGGGAAGCTGTTGGGAGGTGTTGAGAAGCCCGGATCAGAAGAAGAGAAGGCTTCCTCCTATGCCTGGGCCAAACAAAGCTGGGTTTAGCGTGGTGGTTCTTGATGGAAAGCTTTTTGTCATGGCTGGCTATGCTGCTGAGTGCTGACCATGGGAAAGAATTTGTTTCTGATGAGGTTTACTGCTATGATGCCTGTCTAAACAGGTTTGATTTTTTTTACCTTTACCAAAGGATATTGTTATTGTTTTTTTTTTAATCGAGTACTAATCCAGTGCTGCACAAACTCCAGGTGGACTACACTTGCCAAGATGAATGTTGCGCGGGGCGACTTTGCCTACACAGAGGTCAATAGTGTGATATATGTAGCTGGTGGATCTAGACTTGCTGGCGATAGCCTGAGCAGCGTGGAAACATACGATCCACAGCAGAGAACAAATGGACACTGCTGGAGAGCCTTCGGAGGCCGAGGTGGGGCTGCTTTGGTTGTGGGTTCAACAACAAGCTTTATGTCATTAGTGGGCGTTCTAGCTTTCACTATTGGCAATACACGCTCTGTCGACGTGTATGAACCTGATCACCGCGCTTGGGAGGAGCTCAAGAGAGGCTCTGTGATGGTCACATCTCTTGTTGTCCTTGAAAGAGTCTGTTCTGCGTCGAGTTGAAGAACCAGCGAACACTTGCAACATTTAACCCGGCAGAACTCTTGGAAGAGGATCCAGGTGCCCCTTACTGGAAGTTCCAGCACTAGGTTTTGCCTTGGGGTGCTTGGCATGAAGGTTCTTCTATTCTCATCGGAGGAAGAACCTGGGTACCAAACACTGGTGTATGACCCTACAGCACCCACAGGATATGAGTGGCAGGCAACTAAGCTCAAGCCTTCAGGGTCGTGCATATGCAGTGTGAACATTGAAGTTTGATGATATGGCTATTTATAAATGGCACCCCTGGTATTATTCTACTGCCTCTCTGTTTTTTGTAACTCATGTCAAACCATGCATATATGTGTTCATAGTTGTATACAGGTAATTTTTTTTTACTTTATTAGATGGTAAATTGAGGAGCAAATTACAACCTTTTTT